>CAJQZP010001124.1:415000-1015000 GCA_907164705.1 Parnassius apollo
TTTTATGACGCTGTCTCCCACTGATCGGAATAAGGTGGTGAATTACCGTCTGTTCTATCAACTGAATGAGTCAATATAATAAGTATGTGCTTTCCCATTACAGCGTCTGCATATAACGACATAGCGCTACTGTTTCTGGAGGAGCCAGTCAATTTAACAGACGCACCGCATATAAGCATTGGATGTCTTGGCAAACAGATACCACCGGCAAACACTAGCTGCTTCAGCATGGGTTGGGGCGCTGATAACTTCAACAACAAATCTGTTTTCGCGGCGGTACTGAAGAAGGTAACATTTTCATTGTTTAGGGAAAGCAAGAAACTGTTTATTTCGGCACAGACCAGACCATTGAAATACACGACGATAAACTAATTTATAAATAAAGAAATAAATATATGATTGTTCGTACTTTATACACTACCATACCGTTCATCAGATTGCGGTAAAACTTTGTCAACATATTGCTTGCACTTGCGCGAAGGTTATAGACGTAGTTGCTGCTAGCACTCTTTTTAGAATACAGATATTACTCATACGAAGCCGGGGCAGATCGGTACTTTACAATAAAAAAAAACTAAAACCTAGTACCCTTTTTTGTGTCTTCTCTTGCTATCCGACTGCGGACGGTATCGTGTTTATCAGCCTATGTATGTTTATTTCTCTGTAGCGCTCCAGGGATCAAAAGCGTGTGTCGATTTTGATGATTCTTGTGTCAATCGATTTGGCTCAATCCACTAAGGACATGATAATTATCAAAATTCTATATGGCAACAATTAGACGCCATATTGCTTACAAGAAAAAAATTAAAGTCCACGAACTATGTTCTAGTCATTTTTCATTTTGAGTGACTATTCAGGATCTATAACGATTTTAAGTTTGTTAGCGACCATTCTCGTTTAAATTTTCAAAACTTATAATAAATCTGCGATAAAGTTCTTATATAATCTTATAACGAGTATTATTAGTATTTTTTTTACGCAGTCGAATTTTTTTAAACGGTATTAACCTTGTTAGTTAAGTATTTTGCGCGCTCGAAGGAGTGTGAGATTTAGCATAATTAAAGTTTATATGGAATAGGAGTGCAGAAAACTAAAGTTTATCTACATTATGCATATATATAATATATTTATATACAAGCAAAACACTACTGACTCACTTATTCATCACGAGATGTCCAAAATTATACGCCAGATTGACTTGAAATTTGGCATAAATGCGCCTTCCTCGACGTAATCGCCCACTAAGGGAGGATTTTGGAAAACTCAACCCCAAAGATAGTGATAAAAGGAGTTACAGCATGCATATAATACGTGTTAAAAATACATTAATAGATAATGGGGGGACTGAGATGTTTAACGTCAAGATATCATAGTTAACCGCGGGTACCACAGATTAAAATTATTAATTTTTGTTCCGATCTACACAGTATGAACTTATAGTATCTACAAGTCTTGCAGTTGTATGCTTGGGTTGGGATTTAATTTTATTAATTATAGGATCCCAAGCAGATGGTAGCTCCCACACATCTTCTCTATTGAAATTAGGATGTTTTTTGATTTCAATAGCCACGCGAATCATCCTTTGAAGGAATCGATGTTCCTTAACGAGGATTTGTGGTCTATCAAATCTGATGTAGTGACGGGGGCGATCCTGTACGTGTTCACAGACTGTAGATTTCCCGGAGCGTCGATACTTCACATCAGCTATATGTTATTTAACGCGGGATTTAATTGATTTTTAGTTTGTCGTATGTAAAGGAGACCACATTCACAATCAAGCTTATACACTACTGCATCTTGTAGAGGGACATTACACCTGACTGATGGTATGAACCGATCTTCTTCGGCGGCTTGAAGAGTAGGACTGTATGTTTGAATGGAAGCGCGCTTTAAGATGTAGCCAATCTTGTCAGTGACTCCTCTAACATATGGCAGTACAGCAGGTACACGCTCGACTGTGGCCGGCTTCAGTCGTTCTCTGTGACGTAGGCTTAATTATGACATCTTGACGTTAAACATCTCAGTACAACCCTGCCCGCGATCATGAGTGCTGTAAAGTGCTCGAAACGTCGGGTATTTAAAAAGTTAAATATACGCGATAAAATCCGTAAAAACTTGTAATATTTAAATGTAAAGTGTTCGCGCAAATATAATACCTTTTCTCACTCGTAGGCTAAGTATAACACAGCGAGGAAACGCAGCCAGCGTTCTTGGCACGATACCAAAGGGAGTAGGACTGTATGACAATTTAAATATTCGAAAGTTTTTTTTTAATATATGAGGGGACAAATGAGCATTCGGCTCAACTTGTGGTAAGTGACTACCGCCGTCCATGATCATCTGCAACACCGGCCTACTCTTTTTTAAAAGGCCACGTTAGTAGGCTCCTTTCTGGCCCTATGAGGTCCGATAAAGTCCCAAAATCGTAACAGACCGCAAAAATCGCAGGTGGTAGTAGATTCCACAAAGAAGTTGTGCGAGGAAACATTTTCTTGTGGTTGTGTTGGTGATTAGGGTGATGGTGAGGGTGAGGGTACGATGGTTAAATTGAGCGGCTGGAGTTAATTTGTTCAATTCCTTTGAGCACTTCCCGTGGTAAATACTATAGAATACGCAAAGAGATACAACATCGCTTCGCAGCGCAAATGAGTCATGCTGATCAGAAAGTGCTCAGTCGCCGATGATTCGAACTGTTTTGCGTTGGATGCAGTCAAATAGAAGGAGCTGGCTCTTTTTTTGGTTTATTAATTTTTAATCTAATTTATAAAAAATATTACTTATAGTACACAAAGAAACACTAACCTTTACATTTTTTGAACAAATTAACTTCCCCGCTATGAAATCTGTTCACTATTACATCTTATTGTTAAGTGGAGTTGCCCTGGTGGCAGAAAAGGTCGTGAATGCCCTCATTTCTTAGGTGCACTACTTCTAGGTAAGCACTAAAACAAAACGTAATATCTTGCGTCTCTTGCTTTTGTATAACCCTTTCAAAACTGAAAGGTATGCAATCAGTAGGACGTTGGTTTTCTAAAACTAAACCACAACTTAACGCCATTTTACAGGTGAAACTGCCATTAGTAGAGCACAGTCGGTGTGAGGAGATGCTGCAGAAGACAAGACTTGGACGTATCTTCCGTCTCCACGCGTCTCTCACTTGTGCTGGCGGTCAGGCTGGCATCGACACATGCAAGGGTGATGGAGGTTCTCCCCTCGTCTGTCCGATTGGCGTAAGTGCATTTTTTTTGCATCATTTATTCTTCTAGGATAACGTGGCCCGGGAAACTGTAGTCAGGAAGTTGGCTGTGTCACACCTCCGTGCCTCGGAAAGCACGTAATGCCGTTTATACAGCGCCTGATCTCTCTCCGATCGTATCGGTTTACCGTCTTATCGGACTATGAGAGTAGAAAGAATTGAGTGTACCTATACTTGCGCATACACTCGAGCACTGTAATCCTGCCCTGCGCCGATGGCTAGTCTCCGTTGAGGCTGGCTACCGTAACCGAGATTCAGTCTGGAAGACCTTATTATGAAATGGTAAAGAATACCGTGGTTGAGCTGCAGTTGTATATTCGGCAGCATCGTATCGGTTCTACTGGGGAAAGACTATGCTCTCGCTGAATACTAACGTTAAATACGTGAATGTAGAGAACCGGAGACCACTTTTACTATTAACAGGGCATGTAGAATGCCTTAGTTTTTGCCTTAGATACTTTTTTATGACAAACGAGAAAACAGACTACCTTATGGTAAGTGGATGCTGGTACCCGTAAATATTAGCATTTATCCTCGATTAAGAATCAAAATGCAGATGCGTTGTCAAAGGGGCCACCGATTCTTTATTTGTTTTTGGAGTATGAACGCAAATGTGTCAAACACGGTACCATTATGCTGCTAATGCTGCTGTGATTCATACGATAACTGTTGGGTGAAGGGTACCCATTTAGTGCCGGTGTAATAATATCCACAACCCCATATCATCCTAAGTTGGGTTTCCAAAGAGGAAACAGAGGACAGCAAACCAGGAGATGGGCAGCGGCGTCTTCCTGATAACAACTCAAAGTTATCAATACTGCAGTTGGCTACCCGCTCGCCAAGCGTGGCAACTATAGGGAAATCCCCCATATGAGGCAATCTATAGGGGAGGCCGATGGATAATGGAGTGAAGGGAGCTGCAGACCCCTTAAACAGTAAAGCGACATTCTATGAATAAAACGGAAAAACGTTGTCACCCTTGCCTTAGCTGGCATGGCAAGAGCACAAATTTACTAATTGTAGTTGTTGGTAAGGGTGACAACGTATTTATATTTTAATTGGGAATTCCGAATCACCTGTGCAAAGCCGGGACGGATAGCTAGTTGTATATAAAAAACTGTTTTAATTTTAAGTCTCTGTACTGTTTCACCCAGGTCGGTGGCACGCGGTTTGCTATCTTCGGCATGGTTGCCTACGGCATCGGGAAATGCGGCCAGACTGATATTCCCGGTGTGTACGTGAACGTCCCGGACCTTTATGACTGGGTGGAACAACAGCTCTACACCCAGGGCTATTATACCCAATCTTACGTTTATTAATAGAAAGCGAAAATTGGACCAACATTACTATGAAATTATTAACCAAATATTTTGCGTTTAAATAAACAGATTACTAAGTTATTTTAGTTTTGTTATTGTTATTTTTGCTATCACTGCACATATCAAGTCACGTAAAAACCAAGTCAAACCAGATAAAGAACACAAGCATAAGCATGCTCACTTAAGGGGAAATATAACCTCAAATGGCTTAGCAAGATCCTCCGTCATGCTGAAAATATTGCAGCATTCATTTTGAAATAAATATATGGTAAAGTTGAGGATTAATGTTAAGGACTATGTTAGACGAAAATACGATTCCGTAAAATTTTCTCGATAGAAAAAAAATCCAAAATTACCTCTAAAATAAACAATACTCGTAAACCGCTGTTATTCATAAAATACTTTAAATAAGATCATGAAACTTTGCATACTAACTGAACTATAAAGCAGTGCTTATGTTATTTACTTTTTTAAAAATACCACTATTTTCACTGTAAAAAGTAATTACCTAAACTATCGGCATCTTGAAGCTTGATTCCTGCCGCCCGTTTCGCTTCGGCCTTTGAAGGGGGAAGTTGTGTCGCTTACGATCAGAATACACATTACGCAACAGGACGACGTAAAATTAAAATGGGAAATAACCGTAATAAAAATAAGAAGCGACTGGGTTGGCGTTAAGAAATAGGCATAAATATGATAAACCTAATGAAATAAGTACCTAACGACCTATCTACTTACAGTATTAGTGATTACAAACATGTCGGTACATAGCATACGACGCGCGGGGAAGTGGGAGCCAAATTAGAATTTGAGCTGACTTACTATATTCTCTTAATGTTAAGTTTCACCCGCCGTCCATAAATAACTGCAACACCAGGGGAATTGCAAGTGCATTGCCGGCCTATAATACCGGCCGGCCGGTAGTAAGCTCGTTTCTTGCACACACATGAACACATTTGCATCTAAAATTATTTACAACGAAAGATATGGCTTTATGTGCATATGTGTGCTTCGAGCTGTGAACTTTAACGAAATAAAGAAGAAAGATATGTGCTTGAATGTGCGTCAAGAAGTTAAGCATGGTTTTTGCGTCACTACTTCTATCTATTTTTTTTTTGGTCTAAGACCTATCTATAATACTCCTTCTCTTTATTAGCTAGCCATACAACTCCAAGTCTTCTTACTTATTACGTAATATTAATAAAAAATATAAGTGGGGAGTTTTTTTTTCTTAGTTTGGCAACTACCTATTGATTCTCCAAGCGTCATGTACTTTGCCCGTGTTCCGATATACACTGCGAGCACTACTCAGTGCTCTCACCTGTGAAAAATTCGTTCCGTTATGGACCGCCAATATACTACCGCAATACTCTAGGGAAAAGGAAGGTGGAGGAAGGGAGCTTCTAAAGAAGCGCTTTGTGCCAAACCCGATCAAAGGCCTTCGCTACGTCCAAACTAACGGCCAATGCATCCCCCTTGGACTCTTTTGCCTCTGCCCATCTATGAGTCAGGTAGACTAGAGCATTACCAGTTAATCGACCCCGAAAAAAACCGTATTCGTGGTCACTAATCAGCTGGTGTTCCTCAAGGTACTGTATGAGCTGGCAGTTTATAATGGATTCTGGAAAACAAGAAGGCGAAGACGATTGCGATAGACAAGTAGTTAGACGAGTCTGAGCCTTTGAGTATTCAACAAACTGGAGATTCGATGCGAGTTAATTCCTAAACAAAAAGTCTGTCAATGTCGGGGGGAGGGCGCAAGAAAAACACACTACTGTATACTTCAATACAAATGCAAAATTGAATCGCGTCAATATACACGCACACTACAGCATTTGTGTTTGTGTTCATTGCATTTACACATACCATCAAATTGTACACGTGTCGATACACTGGTGCCGCTGTCTGCATGCGGAAGCAACGTAAGACGAAGACTATGTCGATATTTTTATCACTAAACAAATCGTAGTCCGCATCAGTTCAGCGTTGGTAAAAGTGACTTTTAGTGTTTTTTAATTCATTACCTACAGCCCTTTACAAGTCCGCTGCTGCAAACAGGAACACAGTTCTAATCCACCTGCCTCCATCGACTTCCTGCATGCATGGAGTGACAACCTTACCAGGTCGTCACTCCATCTATTGGGGGGTCACCTTGCACTCCGGTACTAGTCTGCCACTCGAGAACCTTTTTCCCCCTATCGATTGTCGATTCTTCGAACTATATGGCCAGCCCATTGCCACTTCAGCTTACTGATCCATTGGGCCATGTCGGTCTCTCTGGTTCTACTGTGAATATCCTTATTTATATGTTTATCATGCAGATAACCCCGAGTATAGTAGCTCGCTGAGCGACTTTGAGCTTCCTTATACGGCCAGGAGTGAAGGGTTTTTTGGTATAATATAAAATTATGATTTTATTAGTAAATAAAATTATGGCCAGTTTTTGAAAGACTGATCAAACTCAAATTTAAATTCAAAGTTAATCAAAAAGTTACTGTGAGTACTTTCCACGTTGTGTTTATACCGTGCAATAAAAACAACCGTATACCGTAACCGAGCAATAGAACCGGAGACCCTTTTTACTAGAAACGAGGCAATCCATCTCAGTCCTCATGGGTGACAAAGCTTCTGCATTTTGATTCTTAATGGAGGATAAATGTAGATGTCTATGGGCCACAGCATTCACTTACCATCAGGTGGACTGTTTGCTCGTTTGTCACCCTTATCCTATAAAAAAAATTTAAATAGTAATTTATTCTCAATTACTGTAAAATAGTAATTACTACCGATGAATTTAAATGACGGGTTCAAATATTGTGTGATAAGAGAAGAGTGTGGTTTACAAGATTATGTTGTGACCAGGAGTAAGAAAGGAATGCTTCGGTTTGGTCGTGTAGAAATAATGAATGAGGAAACTGTGACAAAGTAAATTTACGTTGCAGAAGTGAACGACAGAGTCAGGAAGGGACGCCCTAGGTGAAAGTTTATCGACCAAAATGGCAATATATAAATAATGGGCCAAATTAAGAGTACACATGTATGCGTAGGGAGGTTAGAAAGGCTAAATCGTGCCAAATAAGTCTATAGTTTTTGCCTGCCCCTCTGTGTGATAGGCGTGAGTATTTATGTTTATTTTTATATATTATATGTTTATGTATATACTAGAAACAAGCACAATATAGTGTATGTAGTAATACCAATTATTGGACTCATGGAATCCTACATAGGACAATCAATGTAAACGTTTCCACGCACCGATTCACTCAGCGAGCGACGTAGAGGCCGCTCCAACCAGAATTTCCAAGAGTATCCAGGAGGCCCTCAAAGCGACCTTTACGATTGTCCCTCTCTCGGGAAAAAAGGACGAGCTGCCGCGAGAGACATGCGTGCAGCTGAAACCCAAAAGAGCGCTGAGAAAGCTCTGGGCGCGCACTCGCTGCCCCAGAATAAAAACGAAACTTAACACCTTAACGGACGAACTATCGGTTGCAATACAGGCCCGCAGAGGAGAGGCCTGGGAGCGGCGCATTTGGAAGGCTGACGAACATCAAACGTCGCTCTAGACATTGAACCGGCAGTTAACGAAAACCCGACCAACTGTTTGCCCGCTGACCAACAATGCGGGTGAGCGACGTTATGATGCCAAGGGCAGAGCGGATATTCTAGCAGAGCACTTCGAGGAGCAGTTCATACCAAACCCAGCAAGTGCGGAGTTCATGGAAAACCATACCCGGAAGGAGAGTCGCGTGCAGGAGTTCCTGTCGTCGCCCGCACCACCGCTTGCAGGAGAGTGGTTCATCTCCCCCGCCAAACTGCGGAGGACAGTAAGCGCCGAGGCACTATGGGATTACTAACGCTGCACTCCGACAGCTGCCCAACAGAGTCCTTGTAGAGATTGGTCGACTCTACAATGGCATATTGCGGACATCCCACTTCCCGGAGGACTGGAAGAAAGGCAAAATCATCGTCTTGCCGAAACCGGGCAAGGCGAAGGAAAGGCGTAGAGCTGCCAATTACAGGCCGATCACGCTGATACCGCACATAGCTAAACTGCTAGAAAGATTGCTGCTAAGACGCCTCCTCCTGTGCATCCAACTTCCAGCGGAGCAGCACGGATTCAGGAGGGATCACTCAACAGCAACATAGCTGACCAGAGTGCTGCACCTGCTTGCGGTCGGACACAACCGGGGCCTCACATCGTTGGGCGTCTTTCTCGATATCGAGAAAGCGTTCGACAAGGTGTAGCACTCTAGACTACTCTACAAGTTAGAAGATCAGAACAGTATCCCTCCTGCTATGTTGCAGCTAGTGGCGTCGTTCCTCGCAGAAAGGAGGTTTTACGTTTGTGTAGAGGACGCCGAGTCCGCTATAAGACCCATAACAACTGGTGTGCCACAGGGCAGCTGTCTGTCTCCAGTCCTGTACGCGGCTTAAACCAATGATATCCCCACCCTGGCAGGTCACCTTTGCGAATGGGAGGACAACGTAGAGCTGGCGCTATTTGCGGACGATAGCACCTATTTCATCTCGTCTGGACCCGTTGCCACCAGGGCTGGATGAGTGGAGAATGGCCGTCAATGTTGATAAGACGACCGCTCTGCTTACTTGCCGCTTCAGAAGATTTCCAGCACCACTAACCCTCAGAGGCCAGGAGATCGCATACCAGAAGGCCGTGACTTACCTTGGGCGCCGGATTGACAGGATGCTGCGCATGACTGCGCACGTCGACTTCGTCGTCCGCAAAGACAGATGTGCGCGGTCGATGCTCCGTCCAGTCCTGGCATCCAAGCTACCGCTAAGTCGAAGATTACCACCTACAAGATGTACATAAGACCTATACTGACAGACGCTGCTCCGGCCTGGTATGCGCTCCTGAGCGATCGACAGAAGTGGCGACTGCAGGCCCAGCAGAATTTGACACTACGGACCATAGTCGGGTAGCTTCGTCCGGAATGACGTCATAGCGGCCAACCTTAAGATCGAGAGCCTTGACGAATTTGTGGCCCGGCCTGCGCGCGGTATGTTCGACCGCGCCGACAACGGGCCACATGAACACCTCAACAGCTTCGCGCCGATGCATATACGGCCCCCGGACAGGCGACTCTATCCAAGAAAACTCCTCCCTATATGGATTAGGGAGTCGAGTAAACCTCTCAATGCCGCAGATAGGCCAACTTTGACCAAATATTTTGTTGTTAAACACAAAATATAGGACAACCTCCTTTTATTATAAATCAACTTACTACGGCCAAAGCCGCCAGAATTTTTTTTACATCGCCTTAGTATAAGGCGCCCAGGACCGGCACACTGTAGTGTGCCGTGAAGAATGCCCGGGTAAAGGGGTATACCCCGAGGCCCGAAACCTGCTGGACGAGTTCCGTTTGCGCGCCGCCCCCGAGCGGTCGTGCACACAGTTCTTTCGCGCCTCCGACCCTTCGGTAGCGCAACCGCTTGCCCGCGCGCCCCGCTCTCCCCGGCTAACACCGGCCGAGCAGACGCCGTTGGTGAGCCACTTTGTTTTTGCATCGTTCTTGCCCCCCTTGCTCCGGCGGGGAGGCTCGAGCGCGCTTCGCTTGTTTTGTTTTTGTTTTATTATTTTAATTTTTTTATTTTTAATTTTTCTGTTATTGTTTTTGTTATACTGTTACTGTGTATATACTGTTCTTAGAGTAGATCGTCTCTTGCTCTTCTCAGAGCAAGCCCTTGTTCTTTTCAGAACATAGGGACCCCAGCTTCTGGGAATAGATCGTCAGTCCTCCCCATCTGCCCCTAAGACCCTGTTCTTCTCAGAACAGGGACCTCCAGTTTTCTTAGAACTAAACGTCACCCCCCCCGTCAACATGTCTTCCATAGACATAAGCTCACTCATAAGCCAGGTAGCGGCCACGATCGTACAAATGATCCAAGCCGCAGGAATACCTACAACCGCCCAAATTGACGAGACCCTTCTCGCCAAAGCCATTTTCCCCCCGCTGCCCCTAAGGCATGTGTACCCCCCGCCCGCCGTCGCTGCTTTTCTCGCGACCCAAGCGTCTGCCCCGCAGTCCGACTCACCCGCGTCCCCCGACTCCGATATGGAGCACTCGGACGCCACGTCCGTTACCTCATCCTCCCGGAAGAGGACCGCCCTCAGCTCCACCGGCTCCTCGGATTCTTCCGCCTCCGAAGGAACCATAACCGACTCCCAAGCCGAATTCACGTTAGTGAAATCCAAGCGCGGCCCGAAACGCGCTGCCACTTCCCGCACTCCCCCCGCCTCAGCGGCCGCCGCCGCCAGCACTCCCTCCGCCGCTGCCTCTACCTCCGCAGCTCCCATCGTTGCCCCTACTTCCGCAGCCCCAAATGCTGCCGCCTCACAGTCAAAAGACAATACCGCCAAGCCAGCAACCCGCTGCGCTCCCGAACTGGCCAAAAACCAAGTCCCGCTCCCTGTCTTTCTCAGAGACAAGGCGAAATTTACTCAATTGTCCAAAACCCTCTACGATAAGGGTTTCAAATACGACCAAGCCACTAATGTCGGCGAGGCCATCAAAATTATACCGGCGTCTATAGAAGACTTCCGAAACATAACCCGCCTATTCACGGCCGAGCGTGTGTCCTACCACACATATGCCCTTGCCGAAGAAAGGAAAGTCAAGGCAGTTCTTCGCGGAGTTACCTATGAACTCGCAAACGAAGACATTCTGGAAGACCTCAAATCCCAAGGCTTCCCCATTGAAGGTGTGCATAAAATGCACAGCAGCAGGGGCGAAAGGTTTAACCTCGCCCTCCTCGTTCTCACCAATGTGCCG
Source organism: Parnassius apollo (assembly GCA_907164705.1). NCBI lineage: Eukaryota > Metazoa > Arthropoda > Insecta > Lepidoptera > Papilionidae > Parnassius > Parnassius apollo. The sequence continues at coordinate 426,367 of CAJQZP010001124.1, forward strand.
GAGGCGAAGGCCATTTTCCGCGAGGTACGCACTGTGTGCGGCCTGTCGCGTGTTAAGGTCGAAGCCCCTCACCGGCGCGGTTACCCAGCGCAGTGCCACCGCTGTCAACTTTATGGACACGCGGCAGCCAACTGCTCAGCTCCACCCAGGTGCATTAAGTGCCTAGAACCCCATCACTCGAAAGAGTGCCCACGGCCCAAAAACGCCGAATCCCCACCCTCATGTGTCCTCTGCGGACAAACAGGCCATCCGGCCAATTTTAGAGGTTGCCCTCGCGCCCCTCGCCCACCTCCGAGCCGCAAAGCTCCACCACAGGTCAATGACCGAACCTTCCCGGCTCTTGTAAGCCGCAAGCCCAGCCAGGGCCAGCCCCTACCTCAGCCCCCTCAGGGCTCATCTCAGCCCACACAAGGCATCTATCGGCCCCCACAGGGCCCCTATCGGCCACCTCAGGGCCCTCCTCGGCCCCTTATGAGCCTCCCGCTCTCTCAGCCAGCGCCGCTCCCAATAAACCCCTGGTTCCAAAAAGGAATCAAATATCCCGCGGCCCTCCGCCGACCCAAAAAAACAGACAGACTCTGTTGTAGAGTCTCTAAACCTAGTGTATAACACACTCAATAGAATCAATTTGGACGAAATCCTCATCCTTGCGGATAAACTGAGCACAGCTCAGTCCCCTCAGGGCCGCCTCCTTGATCTTACCGAGCACATCAACCTTCTAAGGTCCTTGTAATTTAATTATGCCGGAGCCCTCTGCTCCCGCAATATCTCACGGTCGTATCAAACCAAAGGGTTTGTCGCTTGTTTCATTCAATATCCGCGGTCTGCGAAATAACCTCCCAGAGCTTAGGCTTTTTCTACGAGATCGCGAAGCCGATCTCTTACTCCTACAGGAGACCCATCTCAGCCCCAAGGTCTCTAAAGGCCTTACTATTAAAAATTATTCACTTATACGTAACGATAGACCCGACCGCAAAGGCGGCGGTACTGCCATCTATCACAAAAAGTCCCTTCATTGCTCCCACATATCTACTCCGTCGCTTACCAGTATGGAAGCCACTATCACTAGACTAGCCATGACTGGACACCAGTCAATCGTTTTAGCCTCCTGCTATATCCCTAGCGGAACCCTCCCCGTCAAGAGTGATTTCGAAGCTATCCTTGCATTAGGCGACTCAGTCATTATGTTTGGAGACTTTAACTCCAAGCATACTGAATGGGCCTGCCGAACTACTACCAGTAGTGGCAGGGTGCTGCTCAATATCACTCAGTCTCTCGACCTAACTGTCTACAGCCCCCTCACTGCCACCCACTATCCCGACATTGTTACCTACGCTCCTGATGTGCTAGATTTTGCTCTAGTTAAAGGAATTTCCCTTAACCTTAGGGCAATCGAGCCTCTCGACGATCTAGGATCCGACCACCGTCCTGTATCCCTCCTTCTTGGCCATCAGCCATCTCCAACTCCCACTTCCAAAACTTACACCAACTGGAAGGGCTTCAAAAAGTCTCTAGCCTCGGCTATAGACCTTCCGGACCCTCCCATAACCCTTTCTTCCGATGCCCTCGACAGTGCGGGGAAAATAGACACCGCGGTCGAAAATCTCACCTCACTCATAACATCCTCTCTTAAAGAGAATGAAAAAGTTGTCCCGGTTGCAAAAACTAGTCTTCCCCTAGATATTAGCAACCTGTTAAAAAGCCAAAAAAGCCGCCCTCCGTAGAGCTGCACGCTATCCCACTCCTGAATATAGACTCGCGGCCCACCGCCTTCAACGCAAACTGCGTTACCGCCTCCAAGACTACAGAGACCACGAAAAGGGCAATCTCATGGAGAAAATCTCTCCCTCTCACACAGCGTACTACCGGATGGCGAGAGCCCTCCGGATAGACGCTATAACCCATACTCCCCCTCTGTCTCGTCCCGACGGCTCCATTGCCTTCGAAGACGAAGAAAAAGCGGAGTGCTTCGCGGACAGCGTTGCCGCTCAATGCTCTCCAAGCTCACAACCCACTGACCCCTTACACATTCAACTAGTGGAGGACGAGGTCCGACGCAGGAACTCGCCCCCTACCGTCTCTGACCCTATCACTGTGTCCAAAGATGATATTTCATCTACCATCAAAGGACTTAAGCCCAAAAAAGCACCGGGTGCGGATGGTATCTCCAACCAAGCCCTCAAACACTTCCCGGAGCAGGTAATCGCCTTACTGGCCATTATCTTTAACGCCTGCTTCGAATTCAGTTATTTTCCCACCTCTTGGAAAGACGCAACTGTCATTGGCATTCCCAAGCCAGGCAAACCTCTCCACCTCCCCTCCAATCACCGTCCCATCAGCCTCCTCAAGGCCATGGGCAAACTTTTCGAACGAGTCATTCTCGTGCGCTTGAGGCGCCATTTGTTTCCCACAGACGGCGACCTCTTGTCATCCCACAACAATTCGGGTTCCGAGCCAAACACTCGTGCCCCCAACAAGTTCACCGCATAGTGGAATACATCCTCAGCGGTTTTTACCCTCGCCGTCAAAAAACCATCGCGGTCTTCTTTGACATTGCCAAGGCATTCGACAGAGTCTGGCACGAGGGCCTTATCTACAAACTGTACGACTTAGGCCTCCCAGATCGTCTCGTTCGCCTTGTAGCCTCCTATCTGAAGGATCGTACCTTTCGTTTTAGACACGAAGGCACGCTATCCTCTACCCGTCAAATAAAAGCCGGTGTCCCTCAAGGCTCTGTGCTTGCTCCCCTCCTATACATACTATTCACCAACGACATCCCTATCCCGTCGAATGGTGTCAAACTAGCCCTTTTTGCAGATGACACAGCCCTTTACTCCAAAGGCAACTCACTACCACAGATTCGGAACAAGATCCAAAAGTCAGTAAGCGACTTAGGAGCTTGGTTCCAAAAATGGCGTATCGACGTAAACCCGGAGAAAAGCTCCGCCATTTGCTTCGAATATAAACGACGTCGTCTCACCACCACTCCGCCAATCAGGATGTTAGGAACCCCTGTCCCATGGCAAACTAAAGCCAAATACCTAGGCGTCACCCTTGATGCAAGGCTCACTTTCGAGCCCCATATCAAGAAGGTTACTCGCACCGCACGTTTTTACATGGGTAGGCTCAACAGCATGTTGGGCAGACACAGTAAAATGTCCCTCCGCAACAAGCGAACCCTATATAAGGTCTGCATACGACCTGTCATGACCTACGCGGCCCCCATTTTTGCACACGCTAAACCCAAAGCTATCAATGAACTTCAAATAGTTCAAAATCTATTCTGTCGTAGGGCCACTAACTCGCCCTATTATGTCCGTAAAGCCGACCTACATCGAGACTTAGAGCTCCCAACAATCCAGCAGTTCCTCAAATCACTCTCTGAGAGATTTTTCAAAGCCTCAGAGTCCCACCCAAATCATCTCATTCGTGAGACAGCTGCCTATGCAGCCCCTATCCACACTCGCTATAGTGTGCGCAGACCGAGAAACTCTCTCTCGGACCCCCCCCAACAAGCTTTCGGCTGACCTGAACTGCCTCCTGGCAGCTCGGGCCGAGCCTACATAACACATCCATTAATCTGCCTTAGTTAGGCACTTTTCTAAGCGACTTTTCGCCGCTTGCGCCCTCCTTTCTGCCAAGGAGGGTCGCGTTCGTATACGGCTTAGAGATCTCTAGTCAGATCGTTAAGCCAATTACCAAAAGGTCAAAAGGTTGAGTTTAGTGGGTAAAAGTCTCCACATAACCACGCAGCCGGCTGCGTGGTATGCTATGAGCATTCTCAACCTCCCTCCCCCCGCTTTCCGGAGGGTTGCCCATATTTGCTTCGGGCGCAAAAAAAAAAAAACCTGCTGGGCAGAAAGCCCACGCAGAAGACAACACGAGCCGGCATGAGCGTGTAATGTACGCCTTAGGCTTAAACTAACTGAATCATGTCAACTGGTGTTTAAAAACATGGATTATTACCCCTACCATGTCTTTGTATTTATGAAATATTTATGTTTCTATGGAAGCATAAATATTTATTTAATACGTCAGATTGACAGACTCGGATCAGGCGAAACCCATACAAGCTAATTTTAAGTGATAATCCTACGTAGGTTAGTTACTAGAATAAGTTAATGTAATAAAAGCTGAATATTCCATATGTGTGCGTTTATATAACAAGCTAAAAATTAATATTAAAATGTTAAACACTAGATTATCTAAATCAAAATTACAGGAATACCTAATAAAGAATAATTTCTATAGCATTATGGACTATATTAATTTTAAGGTCCTAACTCTTAATGTAAATAAGCAAAAACTTTTGCATGCTATGCGTAATTGTAGCCAAACTGCTCGATTGTATAATATTTGTAAAATATTTTACGTACCATGTTTAAAGCAAATAAATATATAATAATAATCATTTTTATTATTGTTATATGGGCTGTAACTTTACGCAGTGAAAATATAGGATATTATAATAAACAATTTTGGCTTAATTTTTTTAACATTTTGATAGGTCCTACATAATCATTTTTTGGACTTAAGAAAACGTTTAAATTGATTGTCCTATGTAGTCCATGAAGTCGAATAATTGGTATTACTATATTGTGCTTGTTTCTAGTATATACATAAACATATAATATATAAAAATAAACATCACGCCTGTTACCCAGAGGGGCGGGCAAAAATTACAGACTTTATTTCGCACGATCCTGACATGCCTTTCTCGCCTCCCCCACATCCATATACCTACGCATACATGTGTACTCTTAATTTGGCCCATTATTAATATATTGCCAATTTGGTCGATAAACTTTCACCCAGGGCGTCCTCATTCATTATTTCTACGGGACCAAATCACCGAAGCATTCCTTTCTTACAACATAATCTTGCAAACCACACTCTTCTCTTATCACATAATTTTTCAACCTGTCATTTAGATTCATCAGTATTAAATACTATTTTACAGTAGTTTGGTATAAATTACTATTTTAATTTTTTTTTATAGAATAAGGGTGACAAACAAGTACATGGTCCACCTGACCGTTAGTGGATGCTGTGGCCCATAGACATCTACATTTATACTCTATTATGAATCAAAACGCAGGTGCGTCGTCACCCCTGAGGACTGAGATGGATTGCCTTGTTTCCAGTAAAAAAGGTATCCGGTTCTCTACACTCGCCATATAAAACAAATCAGCAAAAGTCAAAGTTAATACATACGTTTGGGTATCTAATGTTTTCTTATTTTTCTCTAATATAATATAATATGTGTCTCTGTATATCTCGAAAATTGAATACCTAAACTCATTATATCGTATGAGAATAAATTAAAATGCTCTGACCACAAGACTGTCGAATTTATATCTCTCTTCGACCGCTGAGGTCAAATACATGAGACATAGAATACCGATTATCTATTCGAATGTATAATTGTAGTAATACATGCTGTTCGATTGTATAATATTTTTAAAAACTTTTTCACCAAAAACAAAACGACACAACCAAAAAAAAAAAAAAGAAAAAACACCAACAATTTAATTAAGGAGGATACCATGTTTTAAACAAATATATAATAATAATAATTATTATTATTATTTCAATCATAATTAACTGTTGTACATGGGCCTTCCCTTCCCTTCCCTTTTGCGAAGAAAAATAAATATTTTTTTATATGGGTGTTTTTTTTTTGCTAACGTCATCTGACTCAATCGCTTACGAGATATTTTAATTTTCTTTATTTGTTTACACGCCAGGATCATAGTCAAGGTTAACATGTCCTTGATTTTAAAAAAATTGTTGGCTGATTTTAATACTAAATAGAAACAACACATCTTTAAATAAATACAAAAGCGACTTGTAGTAATTACGAACCTGTAGTAGGTACCTAGTTATGGCAAGTTTTACGCATTATATTGTTGATATTTTCAACCGAGTAACGAAAACGAGTAAATTCTGTAAATTACTGTTATTGCATTGTAATTTTTTTATAGTAGTCTATATATGACACATGTTTTTTTTATTTAAGAGGGGGGCAAATGAGCATGATAAAACAACCTAAGACCATTGAAGTAATATGTACTTACGTACTAGAACAAGCTATCTCAAACAAAAAATGTGCGCTACTCTGTGTTCGCGCGGTTGGTTTTTTTACAATAGAATAAATATAGGTAGAATGATTCGTAGGTAATAGTAGAGATGTTTAATAGGTAAATAATATCGAGAACAATATTTAAATTTAGTCATTTATTTTGTATATTATATTTGCTTATTTAATATAATATTACATAATATTATATCACAATTAAATTTTAATGACATTTTTATCTGAATATTTTAAAAGGTTTCTATGTCAAATATAAAAAAACCATATTTAATGTATGTTTAACAAAACTTATTAACATAACATTTAAATTACAAACATATTTATTTAAATTAGAATAAGAGTCATTCATAAATGCTGGGCACGCGAGAGTAAAAAATGGACGAATTTATTCCACTTCGACTTTGATGTGGAAACCTAAAAATAAAATAAAAGAATAATGAGCAGATTTAAACATGAAAAATTTAGCATAATTATAATAACTTTTATATGTTTCTACAAAAATCATATACTTAAGTACCCAGAGAAATGTCGCATCTGAACATATTAATTTCATAATCTATATTCCATGACACGAGATGGCGTCTTAGGAATAATTTGTTTTATTATTAATCTTTAATACTTATTTATTGATTAAGTATCTTATTAACTGATGAAATGGTTTTTACTGCCATTTCCTGAATTATTTGTGCAATATCTAAGTACACACGACGGCATATTTTTTTTAAATCAACCCAACACTTGACAACTCTACAAGCGCCTAGCGAGTGACTGATCAAAGTGCGGTGTATGCACCGCAGTTCAGTGGAACAGAGTAGCTGAATTATACGTAGTACATAATAGTTCAATGCCTAATGTCGCCTCTACACGTTGGCGAACACAGTGGCGAATGGAGTGGCGAATATATTGGCCGAGAGTTGGAGACGGCGTCCACACGTTGGAAGGTCGTTCAGTTTACTTCGGTTCGGGCTTTTTTTTTTTGCGCCCGAAGCAATTAAAGGGCTACCCTATACGTAGGGAGGCGGAAAATGCATTACGCATACCACGATAGCCGGTCTATCGTGGTTATGAGGGGCTCACTGTCCTACCGGGGACCCTAAGTGATACCCTCTAAAAACCGCCTTTGGGGACAGGCAACCGGCTGATTTAAGCTGTATTGTGCCTTATCATGAGCGACCCTCTTTTGGGAAAAGAGGGCGCAGGCGGCTAAGTGCCGCTGAGGGAGTGCCTACGAAGGCAAATTAATGTTAGTTATTACAATAATTTAATTTAATTAGAGTTGGCCTGAGCCGCCAGGAGACAGTTCAGGTCGTTTGACAGTTTATTAGGCGGGTCCGAGAGAGAGTTTCTCGGCCTGCGGACACGATAGCGAGAGGGGGGGTGGGGCTGCATAAGAAGCTGCCTCACGAATTAAATGGTTTGGGTGCGACTCTGAGGCTTTGAAGAAGTTCTCAGAGAGTTTTTTAAAAAATTGTTGAATTGTTGGGAGCTCTAAGTCCCGATGAAGGTCGGCATTACGGACGTACCACGGGGGCGTTCGCAGCTCGACGACAGAAGAGGTTCTGAACTATTTGGAGTTCATTTAAAATATTAGGGTTTGCGTGGGCAAAGACGGGACCCGCGTAGGACATGACTGGTCGTATACAGACCTTGTAAAGGGTACGCTTCTTTAGAAGGGACATTTTACTGTGTCGGCCCAACATACTGTTGAACCTACTCAGATAAAACCGTGCGTGACGGGTTTCTCTTTTGACGTGGGGCCTGAAAGTGAGCCCTGTGTGTAGAGTGACACCTAAATATTTGGCGGACGTATGCCAGGGGACAGGGGTCCCTAGCATACGTATTGGTGGAGTGTTTTTGAGACGGCGTCGTTTATAATCGAAGTGATGCGCCATTTTTTGAACCAAGCTCCTAGGTCATCAACTGACTTTTGGATCTTGTTTCGTATGAAGGGTAGGGAGACACCTTTGCAGTAGATGGCAGTGTCGTCTGAAGAGGGAGAGTTGAACACCTTTCGACGGGATGGGAATGTCGTTGGTGAACAGGATGTACAGCAGAGGAGCAAGTACTGAGCCCTGAGGGACACCAGCCTTGATAGTTCGCTGTGAAGAAAGCGTGCCTTCGTGTCTAAAACGAAAGGTACGATGTTTTAAATAGGAGGCCACGAGACGAACTAGATGATCGGGGAGACCTATTTTGTAGAGCTTGTAGATGAGGCCTGTGTGCCAGACTCTATCGAAAGCTTTAGCTATATCGAAAAAGACCGCGATGGTCTTATGACGACGAGGATAGGGAGGTGGAGGAGGAGGTGAACTTGTTGGGGACATGAATGTTTGGCTCGGAAACCGAATTGATGGGGAATGATAAGAGGGTCGCCGTCTGTGGGAAACAGATAGCGCCTCATACGCGTTTGGACGACTCTTTCGAAGAGCTTGCCCATTGTCTTGAGGAGGCTAATGGGGTGATGGCTGGAGGGGGAGGTTGAGAGGCTTGCCTGGCTTGGGAATTCCAATCACAGTAGCCTCTTTCCACGTAGTGGGGAAATAACTGAGGTTGAAGCAGGCGTTGAAGATAATAGATAAAAAGGTTAACACCTGCTCAGGAAAGTGTTTTAGGGCTTGGTTGGAGATGCCATCCGCGCCCGGAGCCTTTTTGGGCTTAAGTCCCTTGATGAGGGATGAAATCTCATCATTGGACACAGAGATAGGTTCGGAGGCCGTAGGGGGTGAGTTCCGGCGGCGGACCTCATCCTCCACTGCCTGGACGTGAGAGGGGTCGACGGGTTGAGAACTAGGAGAGCATTGAGCGGCAATGCTATCTGCAAAGCACTCAGCCTTTTCCTCGTCCTCGAAGGCAACCGTGCCGTCGGGACGGGAGAGAGGGGGAGTGTGGGTGATAGCGTCTATGCGGAGGGCTCTAGCCATCTGATAGTACGCTGTGTGAAATGGAGAGATATTCTCCATGAGCTTACTCTTTTCGAGGTCTCGAAATACAGAGAGGCGGAAGCGGAGTTCTCGTTGAAGACGATTGGCCGCGCGCCTATATTCGGGGGGTGGGATATTTTGCTGCTCTCCGGAAAGCAGCTTTTTTGGCTTTTAATAGGTTGCTAATATGTAGGGGAAGCCCACTATTGTTGGCAACCGGGACGACCCTTTCGTTCTCCTTAAGGGAGGATTTAATAAGGGTGGAGAGTGAATCGACCGCGGTGTCGATTTTTTCGGGACTATCTAAGTCCGACGGTAGGGAGATGGTAGAGTCCTGTGAGTCCAAAGCTTTAGCTAGGGACTCCTTGAATCCCTTCCAGTTAGTGAAGGTTTTCGTGTGTGTTGGGGGAGGTGGCTGATGGCCAAGAATGAGAGAGACCGGTCGGTGATCTGATCCTAGATCGTCTAGTGTCTCGATTGCTCTGGGGTTGAGAGAAATTCCTTGGAGTAACGCAAAATCTAACACATCGGGGGCGTGATCGGTGTTATCGGGAAAATGAGTAACACCGAGAGGACTATGGACGGTAATATCAAGAGACTGCGTGATATCGAGCAATATCTTGCCACTAGGGGACGTAGTGCGGCATGTCCATTCAGTATGCTTGGAGTTAAAATCTTCAAACATAATGACTGAATTGCCTAAAGATAAAATGGCCTCAAAATCTTTTTTGAGGGGGTAGGTTCCTGAAGGGATGTAACAGGAGGCTATGAGGATGGACTGATGTCCAGTCATAGCTAGCCTGCATACCGTGGCTTCCATGTTGGTAAGCTGCGGAGTAGAAATGGGCGAGCAATGAAGTGTCTTCTTGTAATAGATGGCCGTTCCGCCGCCTCGGCGGTCGGGTCTGTCGTTACGAAGAAGAGAGAAGTTTTTAATAGAAAGGCCTCTAGTGTCCTTAGCTTTGAGATTAGTTTCCTGTAGGAGGAGGAAATCGACTTCACGATTCCGAAGAAAGAGCTTAAGCTCTGGGAGGTTATTTCGCAAGTCGCGAATATTAAATGATACAAGCGATAAACCCTTAGGTTTGATACGACCGTGAGATTTAGGTAATGCGATTTGCTCAGTCATTGAAGTTAAGTTAATTAAGTTAACTTAACTTACAACGCTAATAGAAGATTGTTGTGTTCAGCAAGAACGAGGAGACGTTCTTGGGGGGACTTCGCCGCGCGCAGTTTGCGTGCTGCCACGGTGATTTCCCTAACATCGATATTCCTAATAGCGGAATATAGTGAGTTGTAGTCGTCAGGTGTGGGCTCTGCTTCATGTGCGTACGAGGTTGTCCGCGGTGGGTCTGCCTCTTTGGGCCCCCAGGGAAAGACTGGAGGTTGCATTGGCTTGGAGAAGCCCGAAGGGGGGCCGAATTATGCCCTGAGGGGGCCTAGGGGGACCCTGAGAGGGTCGAGAGAATCCCTGGATGGGCTGAGAAAGGGCCCTGACGGGGCCGTTGTTGGAGGGCCGGGAATGAGCGGTCATTTACCGGCGGTGGAGCTTGCCGACTGGGGCGAGGTTGAGGTGCGCGCAGGCAACCCTTGTAATTAGCCGGGTGTCCTGTCTGGTTGCACAGGACACAAGCGGGCGGGGATTCGGCGTCTTTGGGCCGGGGACACTCTTTCGTGTTATGGGGTTCGAGGCACTTTACGCACCTGGGTGGGGCGGAGCAGGTGGCCGCCGCGTGACCATAAAGTTGGCAGCGATGGCACTGCGCCGGGAAACCGCGCCTATGTGGGGGCTCGACCTTCACCCTCGACAGGCCGCACACTGTGCGTACCTGCCGGAAGATGGCTGTAGCCTCCGGCACGTTGGAAAGGATGATTAGGGCCAAGTTAAATCTTTTGCCCATCCTACTGTGCATTTTGTGCACGGCTTCGACGGGAAAGCCTTGGGACTTAAGGTCCTCAAGTATTTCCTCGTTCGAGAACTCGAAGGGGACGCCTCGGATGACGGCCCTGACTTTACGCTCTTCCGGGAGAGCGTAGGTGTGGTAGGAGACTCGTTCGGCTGTGAAAAGCCTGGTGAGTTTTCGGAAATCCTCGATCGTGCTGGGGATGATTTTGATAGCCTCCCCGAGGTTGACGGCATTGTCGTACTTAATTCCTGCGTCGTAGCAGGTTTTCGACAGTTTGGTGAATTTGGCCTTGTCTCTTAGGAAGACAGGGGAGCGGGACTTGCTTCTTAGCAAGGACTGGAGCACATCGAGAGGATGGTTTAGATGGGATTGGGATGTCAAGGGACATAAGCGGGATGGCGGCATCGGCGGGGGCTGCGGAAGTTGGAGGAGCGGCAGGGGCCGCTGAGATAGGCGGGGTGCATTTTATCGCGGCGCGCTTTCCGTTGCGCTTGGAGTTGACGGCAGTGAATGTGGACTCCCCGGTTCCGTTGGAGTCAGAGGACTCCGATGAACCGGAGCCTGAAGTAGTGGCGCGCCTCTTCCGGGAGGACGGCGCCGAGGACTCGGAGCATGCGTACTCCATTTCTAAGGGGGGCAGATTCAAGGGAGGCAAAGGAGTTCCTCGTTTCGAGGTATGACGCGATTACTGGCGGCGGTTGGTGTGCCTGAGGGGCAGGGAGGGGAGCCTGGGCGGCGATGGTGGCGATGGCGGCGAGGACCGTCTCATTGCCATTTAAACCGTATTGGTTTAGGAGGGCGGCGAGGGACTCAGCGAAGCTGGGTGTGGCCATTTTGGGGCAGTAAGCTAAACTCGGTAAAGATGAGGACGGGTCCCTGTTCTCGGTAGAACAGGGACTAGATCGCGAGACGTACTACGACACACTATACACGTAATAATAATGCAAGAATAACAAGAAAAACAAGAAAATAAAGGAGACAGTAAAAAAAATGATAAATGAAAATGAAATGAAAAGTGAAAATGAAAATGAAAAGCGGAGGTCAGTCAGACCTCCCTGCCCGAAGACAGGGGGGCAAGAACTGTAGCGTGAAGTGACTCACCGGCAGCCTCGACGCTGTTCCGCGTGAGCAGGACAGCGGAGGCGCGTGAGAGCGTGATAGCACTACCGTACTGTACGGGAGCGCGGACCACCTGGAGGCGACCGTCCGAGAACGATGCCGCCGGCGGACTGAGCACTGCGTTGGCGCTGTACAGCGCGAGCGGGACAGCGGGGGCGCGAGAGCGGGAGCGGGAGCGGGAGAGCACTACCGTACAGGAACGAAAGCGCGGACTACCTGGATGCAACCGCTCGGAAGCGATGCCACAGGCGGAATGTGGCGGTTCGGGCCAATGTGCGGACGAATTTATAAGCACCGTGGCGCAGTGGCTCAGCAATGAGTGGCTGCGCCGGGCGCCGCGGGTTTGATCCCGCACGGAACAAGTATTTGTATATCCTACAAATAATTGTTTCGGGTCTGGATGTGTGTCCTTGTGCAATTTATGTTTGTAAACTGCCTGCGCGATACGGGAGAAAATCCTAGTGTGGGGTTAACATTTTTATAAAAGAATTATAAAATAATAGCGTTTATTAATGGGGCTGTAAATAGATATACGATATACGATTAGCTTTATTTATTCTTTACATGCATCATAAACTGGAATAAATACCATTAATAAGAACTTAACTTATTTTAAAGTTAAAGGAGTTATAATCGATTAGTCTATGTTTTAAAATTGGGTTTTGATTTTAAAGTTTAGCAAAATATGTACTTGCATTTCTATCAGACATTTGATGTATATAAAAAACACCTTATAATTTATTTGGTAATTTAATTATTTTTTAAAAAGACAAAAACAATAGCAATAAATATAATTAACACTGACTTAATAATAGGTACTAATTATAAATTAGAACATAAATAAAAAACTCATGACGAGCAAAGTGGCTCAGGACCATGCTTTGCGGCAGTCTGTAGAGGAGGATGTTCAGTAGTGGACTTGTGAAGAGCTGCAAAGATGATGATGATTCGAAAACTTGCAAGATTAAATTATAAGAAATCGACGTTTTTTTATAGGATAGTGTGACAAACGAGCACACAGTTCACCTCATGGTAAGTGGTCTACGTGGCCCATAGAAATCTACATCTATCCTCGATTACGAATCAAAATGCAGATGCGTTGTCACCCGTGAGGACTAAGATGAAATGCCTCGTTTCCTTTAAAAAGGGTCTCTGGTTCTCTACACTCACTATACGAAACACAGCATCATTAAGAGGATAGAGTAAGTCAGCTCAAATTCTAATTTCGCCCCCACTTCCCCGCCCGTCGTATGATATGTACCGATATGTTTGTAATTACTAATACTGTAAGTAGAATGGTCGTTAGACACTTATTTCATTAGGTTTATCATATTTATGCCTGTTTCTTAACGCCAAGCCAGCCGCTTCTTATTTCTTATCACGTACTGTTGCGTAATGTATATTCTGATCGTAAGCGACACAACTTCTCCCTTCAAAAGCCTAAGCGATACTAACGGGCGACAAGAATCAAGCTCAAGACGCCGATAGTTTAGGTAATTTCTTTTTTACAGTGAAAATAATGGTATTTTAAAAAAAGTAAATAACATAAGCACTGCTTTATAGTTAGTTCAGTTAGTATGCAAAGTTTCATGATCTTATTTAAAGTATTTTATGAATAACAGCGGTTTATTGTTTATTTTGGAGGTAACTTTGGATTTTTTTTCTATCGAGAAAATTTTACGAAATCGTGTTTTCGTCTAACATAATCATTAACATTAATCCTCAACTTTACCATATATTTATTTCAAAATTAATGCTGCAATATTTTCGGCATAACGAAGGATCTTGCTAAGCCATTTGACATTATATTTCCCCTTAATATACTATTATGTTACGCTTATATTCTGTGAGAGCGTGGTCCTTCCCCGGTCGAGCCGACCTTCGTGCTGCAACTATACTTCTAATATAATTGCATGGTTCTACCACGTATAAACGACGTGCTTCATTTTTTTTTCATTTTAAAATTGTTCTCGTAATAATCTGATTGTAAAAAAACGTTAATTTTTTTTGATAAATAGCTTATTGATTAAAACAAATGTTCAATAATAATTAAATCGCGCTAATTAAAGTAGTAGGAATGTTTAAAGTTGAAATTGGCACTAGAAGGCTGGTAATTGGGGCATCCACCCTACAAAGCTTGAATATAAAATTTAAATCAGATGCGTGTAATCACTCTGGGAGCTTGTAGCAAACTAAACGCGCGGCCAACGTGTGGACGCGGCGACCAAACTCCGCCAACAATCCTTTGATCTTTTGTAAAAAACCGACACCACACGGATCTCGCGCCAACTTGCGGGCCATCGTTCCAATACATACCAATGAAGCCCAAACACCCCGTCTACACGTTGGCCAATGCTATTGGCCACTACATTCGACACTGTGTTGGCCAACGTGTAGAGGCGCCGAATTAAGACCAACGTAAGAGACTGTGAGTCCATGAACAATTACAACACCAGGGGAATTTGAAATGCGTTGCCGCCGTTTTAAAAAAGAGTAAGCTCTTTTCTTGAAGATCCATAAGTCACTATCGGCATCTTTAGGACAAATCGCTGATGGTAGTAGATTCCACAAGGAAATTTTGCGAGAAAGAACACTTCTAGTAACTTTTTATGTAATTTTACCGATTTTTCGAAAACGGTTGAAACGATTAAATGTATATATAATGCCATAGCATCCACTTACCATCAGGTGTACTCTGTTCTCCCTTGTTACCCTAATTGTATAGAAAATACACAACCGAACTTGCGTAGTAAGAATCCTTACTATCGTGAAGTACTGGGCACCTCAGTCGGATTTTATGTTGAGCTCTGATCCCGCAATTGGCTTTTAGCTATTGTATTGAAGTTGTTAGAACTTAATTTGTTTATCGCGTAATGAAATAGAATGATGTGTTTAGCCCAGTTTGAAGAGCACCTCCCATCCTCCCTCAATTCTTCAAAACATCGATATAATGGATTTTCGCAAAGTAAAGCGAGATTCATTTAGCGTGGCGGGAAATAGTGATACATCCTATCGTGGGGAAGTCCTTATTATTTTGCAATAAAACTATAAATTATAATAAAGTTTTATTGCAAGAACTACTTGCTAAAGGGGTGCTGATGTGGTCCTAGCCTAGGTTGCTATTTTTTTAACAGAAACATAACCAAAATCTTTTTATACATACAATATACGTCTAGATCCAAAAATCACTCGCTATATATCACTAGTAGGTCATAAATTATTACGAGTTCGAGTGTTTCCGTGTGTAATTTACCTATATAAAGTCTTCACGGTACGGGAGGCATTCATAGTGGTTAGAAAAATGTGCTTTTTAAAAGCGATTATCACAAACATAATTCGATAACAACATTATCGACTAATAGTATCGTTGATGAGGAAAACGTATATATGAATTGTTTTATAGAATAAGGATGACAAACGAGCACACAGTCCACCTGATGGTAAGTGGATGCTGTGGCCCATAGACATACATACATACATAAAAACTCACGCCTGTCACCCAGAGGTGTAGGCAGAGACTAGAGACTTCCATTTGCCACGATCCTGACACTCCTCTCTCGCCTCCTTCACATCCATACACCTACGCATACATGCTCGTCGGTTAAGGGTACTCCTAATTTGGCCCGTTTTCAATAAATCGCCAATTTAGTCGACAAATTTTCGCCTAGATCGTCCCTTTCCGACTCTGCCATTCACTTCTGCAACATATATTTTCTTTGTCACTCTTTCCTCATTCATTCTTTCCACATGACCAAACAACCGAAGCATTCCTTTCTTAATCCTGGTCACAACATCATCTTGCAAACCACACTCTTCTCTTATTACACAATTTCTTACCCTGTCGTTCAGATTCAGCCCTAACATACTCCGTAACGACCGCATTTCTACTGCATTGATTCTACTCTCGTGCTTTTTCTGCCACACTCAACTTTCACTACCATACGTTAAAGTAGGGACCAATATGACCAATATACCAATGACCATAGAAACAAAATGCAGACGTGTTGTCACCACTGGGGACTAAGGCGGAATGCCATGTTTCCAGTAAAAAGGGTTTCAAGTTCTCTACGCTCATTAACCAAAAAAACAAAAACGTTAAGCTGTTATTTCACGCTGGTATTGTCTGAAAGCGTTGTCCTTCCCCGGTCGAGCCGACCCATTCGTGCCACAACCACAGTATATCTGAACCGTGGCTCTGCTACATAATTTAAAAACTTCTGAAATCGTAGCTTTAATTCATTGTTAAACTGTTTTTTTTTAAATTAATTATCTGTGTAACAATCGTCCATATATTGATTGCTGGTCATTGTCATTTAAACTCTGCATCGACTAGTCGACATTGATGAGTTACTATTGCTCGAATCGTAAATACAAAGAACGTTTCGTTCTCCATAATGATCTGCATTTAGTATTGCAAAGTGCATGTTTAACATGTTTATTTTACGAACTATTTGGTCGGCTTATTATTATTAAGGGTTTATTTTGTCAATAATCGGATAAAAGTTATTTAGAAGACAACATATAGGAAACCTATTATAAACCTATAGTAAACAAATGAAAAATTACAGATGTTTATTTGAATAAGTGTTAAATAAAATCGGAAATCATGAATCTAGTCAAAGTCAATTAAATACGCATTATTAAACGTATAACTCAAAAACTACTCGGGATCAAATTTATGAGACACATGAGAAGTACCAGCTTTCAAATAAAAAATAATTATCGAAATCGGTTCACCTAGAGAAAAGTTCTCAGGCAACACACATTAAAAAAAAATTAAGTCAAATTAGGAACCTCATCCTGTTTTGAAATCGGTTGATAAAATAATTCCATTGTCACGTTTTTAGTTGGTCGGGTTATAATTTTGTTGGACCATTTTGTGCCGGTCTAAGAATATCCAATACCCCATACCATTTCGTGGGTGTCGTAAGAGGTGATAGTGAGAAACAAATGCAGGCAGCAGCGACTTCCTAATAACGACTAAAACTAAAAAACTGCGGTTGCCAATCCGCTTGCCAAGCGTGCCAACTAAGGCAAATATCCCCCCCCCTATAATGATATCCATGGGAAGGCCTATGTTTTGCAGTGGACTTTAATAGGCAGTAACGGTATATTATAAACAAATATAAAATTAATTTTGTTTCAATAAAATAGCTTCATTTTGTCACCTTTACATTTAGTCGGATAATGTTATTAGTTAGATAACTTTTATCAATTATTGAAATATCACCCCGGAGATGAGGTTCATAAGTTGATAAGCTAAACTTTTCTTTCAAAAAAAGCATTAGGATGTTTTTTTTAATTTCAATAGCCTCACATTTAACTTCAATAGAGAAGGAGGCTGGGTACTACCACCTGCTTGGGAACCTATAATTAATAAAATTAAAACTAAACCCAAGCATACCACTGCAAGACTTCAAAATACAGTTAGTTCATTCTGAGTAGATCGGACCATAAATAATAATTAAAAAGCTGAAGGTACTCCGGGTTAACTTTGACAGTGAAAATATAATTGAAACCAGCGAAAAAAACTTTTACAAAGTCGAATATTGTTATAAGAAATTAGGATGTTTTTTAATTTCAATAGCCTCACGTATCATCATTGGTAGGAATCGATGTTCTTTCGCGAGGATTTGTGGTCTATCAAATCTGAAGTAATGGTTGGGGCCTTCTAGAATATGATCGCAAACTGCAGACTTCCCGGAACGTTGATGCTTCACGTCAGCTATGTGTTCTTTTACGCGGGTTCTAATTGATCTCTTTGTTTGCCCTATATATGAGAGACCACAATCACAATCAAGCTTGTACACTCCTGCATCTTGTAGAGGAATATGACACTTGACGGATGGTAAGAACTGACTAATCTTCTTCGGCGGCTTGTAGATTGTTCTAATAGAAGCTCGCTTCAAGATGTAGCCAATCTTGTTTGTGACACCTTTGACATATGATACTACAGCAGGCAAACGCTAGATTGTGGCCGGCTTCACTCGGTCACTGTGACGTAGGCGCGGGACCCGAAGCTTGTTGTCGTGGAGAACTTGCTTGACGTGCTGAAGCTCGGCGGCCAGGTTTTGCTGTCACGGATCCCTAGTGCTCTCTGTAACAAAGATTTACCTACGGTAGCTAACAGTGAAGGATGGTGGTGAGATTCACCATTTAAATATCGGTTTGTATGGGTCTTTTTTCTATACACAGTATCACCTATGGTGTTGTTAGGATTTCGGATGACTAACACATCTAGGAAACCTAGAAACTGTTAAAGTAGTTTTAATCAATGACTAACAGATTCTCCATGGCCAGTATGTGTTCTTTTATCTCATTATTTACTGATTTATATTTATTCCATATAATTTGTAATGAGGTTTAAATTAATACTTTCTTGATTAAGGCACTCTATTTCAATCTCATAACAATTATGCCGGACGGGCGAAACTCTTCGGAGTAAATGTTGTCTAAGATACTTCGCGAGTCGCTCACGTCCTACACCTATAGATTCCGGTGGGTACTTTCACTGCCGTCTTTGTGAATGCCGCTGAGATATTGTGGACTGAGGTTCAAATCCAAATGCACGATTAATAAATACAAATAGCAAGGTAGTGGCCAGCGGTTCGACTAATTGATTAGTCGCGAAAATTTACAACTAGTATTGACCACGGTTGTGGAACTACGGTTGTTCGCTATTGGTTGGTCACTGTATATTTCAAAAGATTTCCTTAAATTGTGCGGTGGTATCAAATATCTATTGGTATATGTAGCTGGTTTTCTAACACTACTGAATAGCAGCTATTATCAACTAAACTAGTTGATTTTATCACTTGTGTAACTGCGGATATCAGTTACCACTTTCACTATATGTAACTGCGTATATCAGTTACGACCTTTTTCGGCTAGCTAACACTTTCACTTAATATGTAACTGCGAATGTCAGTTACGACCTTTTTCGGCTAGCTAACACTTTCACTATTCACTATATACTGCTACTAGTCACTTCAGCAACTACCGAATACTACTGCTTGTCACTGGTAGTTCTTCACACTACTACTCGTCGTGTTGTCATCTGCATGGACTATGAGTCCTGCAGGTCTCGGGCCTCGGGGTATGCCCCCATTGCCCGGACTTTCCTCATGGCCCACCACTATGGGCCAGTCCTAGGAGCCTTTATTAGGCTTGGTTGTCAAGGGATGGATATCCGTAGTCAGAAAAATTTCTTTCCCGTATCTTACTACGGGAAAAAAGGAGGAAAAGCCGTTGAGGGGTTCATGTGGCCCGTTGTCGGCGCGGGCGAACATGCCGCGCCAGCCGGGCCACGAAGTCGGTGATGATCTCGACTTTCAGATCGGCCGCTATGACGTCATTCCGGACGTAGCGACCTGCTCCGACGATCGTCCTTAATGACAGGTTCTGCTGGGCCTGTAGTCGTCGCCTCAGAGGGTCGCTCAGAAGCGCGTACCACAGCGAATTTTTTGTCAGCTTGGATGCCAAGACCGGCAAGAGCGTCGCTCGCGCACATGTCTGCGGACGACAAAGTCGACGTGCGCGGTCATGCGCAGCGTCCTGTCGATCCGGCACCCAAGGTAGGTCACGGCCTTCTTACGCGATCTTCTGGCCATTGAGGATCAGCGAAGGTGGTAATTTTCTGAGACGGCGAGTGAGCAGAGCGGTCGTCTTACCAACGTTGACGACCATCCTCCACTCGTCCAGCCATGGTGGCAACAAGTCCAGCAGACGCTGCATCCTGGCAGTGGCTATATGGGCTCTTCTGGACGAGGTGAAATAGGCGCTCCGCCGCATATAGCCCCATATAGCGCCAGTTCAACGTCGTCCTCCCACTCTTGCAGCCTGCCTGCCAGAGTTGGGATGTCGTTAGTATAAGCTGCGTACAGGACTGGAGACAAACAGCTGCCCTGTGGAACGCCGGCTCTGATGGATCTTGTTGCGGACTCGGCGTCCTCTATGAAGACGTAGAACTTCCTGTCTTCCAGGAAAGACGCCACTAGCCGCAACATAGCAAGAGGGAAACTGGTCTGTTCGTGTAGCTTATAAAGCAATCCTGAGTGCCACACCCTGTCGAACGCCTTCTCAATGTCGAGAAAGACGCCCAACGATATGCGGCCTCGATTGTACTCTGCCGCAAGCAGGTGCAGCACTCTAGTCAACTGTGTGACTGTAGAGTGACCCCTCCTGAATCCGTGCTGCTCCGCCCGAAGTTGGATGCACGGACGGAGACGTCTTAGCAGCAATCTTTCTAGCAGTTTAGCTATGCGCGGTAATAGCATGATCGGCCTGTAGCTGGCAGCTCTACGCCCGCCCTTCCCGGGTTTCGGCAAGACGATAACTCTGCCTTTCTTCCAGTCCTCCGGGAAGTGGGATGTCCGCAATATTCCATTGTAGAGTCGACCAAGCTCTACTAGGACTCTATTGTGCAGCTGTCGTAGTGCAGCGTTGGTAATCCCATCGTGCCCCAGCGCCTTCCTCGGTTGCAGGCGGGTTACTGTCCTCCGCAGTTCAGCGGGGGAAATGAACCACTCTCCTGCAAGCGGTGGCGCGGGCGACGACAGGAACTCCTATAAGCGACTCTCCTTCCGGGCATGAAGCTCAATGAACTCCGCACTTGCTGGGTTCGGCATAAATTGCTCCTCGAAGTGCTCTACTAGGATACCCGCCCTGCCCTTGGCATCGTAGCAGCGTTCACCCGCGCTGTTGGTCAGCGGGCAAACTGGAGGTCTGGTTTTAGTCAACTGTCGGTTCAGTTTGTAGAGCGACGCATCATGCTCATCCGCCTTCCATATGCGCCGATCCCAGGCCTCTCCTATGTAGGCCTGGACTGCTACGACAGTTCCTCCGATAAGGTGTTTAGTTATGTCTTCAGTCTCGGGCAGCGAGTACGCGCCCAGAGCTTCCTCAACGCTCTCTTGCGCCTGATCTGCACGCATATCTCACGCGGCAGATCGTCTTGCCTTGCAGTGATCGGGACGATCGTAGAGGCCTCGTGGAGGGCCTCCTGGATGTTTTTGGTAATTCTGGTAGCAGCGGCCTCTACATCGTCTGCTGTGCTAATAGGATGGTGGACTGGAGGTCTCTCCTGCAGATGTTGACAGTAGAGCCTCCAGTCGACACGTGAATGCTCTGGGCGGCGTAGTCACCGCCTTTAAGCCAAGGGTGATCAGAATCGGGAGGTGCTGTGAGTTTAGGTCGTACAGCACTTCTACCACTATCGGGTAGTTGACGTTCCTAGTGAGCACGATGTCCAATACATCCGGACGCCGTGGATCAGATGGAACGTGTGTCGGTTCTTCGAGACCTAATTATTCACAGTTGTTATTCTCCGCGTCTTCATAAAGTTCAAGACCCGCGGCGGGGTGATCACTCTGGACCCCCACGCCGGGTGTTTGGCGTTTAGGTCCCCGGCGATGATGGTGGGTGTTTCGCTTTCCATTATCATCCAGATGTCTGAGGAGCAAAATTGAGTCCCTGGCGGGCGGTACGCTGCGTAGATCCTTAGTTCCTCGCCCGCCGCCTCCATTTTTATGCCGATAGAGCGCAATGTCTGGTTTGTTAGTAAATCCAGCTCTTCATGGACGATGTCCCTCCTCACTAGAACCCTGCCTACGTCCCTCTATAGGCGGCCCCTTGAGAAGTGACCTCGTCCCTTCTGTACAGGTGGTAATTTGGCAGATTTACATGAGTCTTTGGATTTAACTTTGTCTCTCCCAGCAATATGACACGTAAGTCCTGTTGTTGGGCGACTGTGCGGAGTTCATGCAGCTTCTGCTGTATTCCGTCCGGGTTCCAATAGAGGAGGCGCAGATTACTCTCCTCCGTAATGCCGAGCGAGGAGGTTTGCCAGCGCCTTCATTATCGCCGTTATTGGGTCGGTCCCGGCTCTTATATCGGCCAGGACTTGTGTGCCGACCTCGATGGCAATGCCAACCAAACGTTGGATTGCATCTGCTGTTTCGAAACCGGCAGTAGGTGTTCTCCTATAAGAAGGCGTTGGCACTTGTCTCGGGCGTTGGTCTTCCTGCACTCTTTGCTTACGGGTAGAGCGCGCTCATATGTAGAGCGGGCTCTATTTTCTGATAGAGCCCTTACTGGCACACTACCCACGCTCTTCTTGGTTGTTTCCCAAGTAACCTGCGCCTGTGAGGCTACTGGTCCTGTTGGTGTCGGGGTAGTTACAGCCTGAGGAGGCTGCGACTTCTTCCTGCTCCTCCCCGCCTCCCTTTTCTAGAGGATTGCCGTACTGTGGCGGGATTGGCGGGAGGCTTTGGAGTCGCCACGGTGGTCACCCTTACCTTTGTGGGTTCCACCGTTTCCATAGGTGTTACGAGTGGTGGGGGGGGGTCTGGTTGCCTACCCTTCCCTGTGACGGTAGCCCACCCGTCCTTCTGGATGGTTATTGCTTTCGGGCGACTCTGGGGGATCTTTTTCGGATCCTCCGGGAGTAGCTCCGGCAAAGTAATCCCCTGCCTCCCTAGCAGTCCCCCTCAGGACTGGGCAGCGGCGGTCATTTGCCGTGTGGTTTTTCCCACAGTTGGCACATTTGTGTTCTTCTTCTCTACCCCGAGGGTAAAGGCTCGCTATGTGCTCCCCGGCGCAGCGCACACACTTCATTGGCCTGAAGCAGTTGGCGGAGTCGTGCCCTAAGGCCTGGCATCGGTGGCATTGAGCTGGTCCTGCTTTCCTCTGCCAGGCCTCGATGACGACCCCTCTCATGTAGAGGAGTTCTTCGACTTTGTATAAGTCCTTGAGCTGCTCCAGGCTCATGTGGTCTAACTGGGCAAAGTAGAGGCAGCCAGGTCTGCCTCTACGTGGTGGAATTGCCTTCACATATTTAATGGGGAAGCCCTTTGCCCTAATAGCCTTCTCTATGGTTTTAGTATCCGTGCCCATTTGTAGACCCCGGATGTCCACTTTTGTGGGCTTATCCTCCTCCGGGGTATAGCAATACTACGACAATGTTGGTGTCTCTTTCGAGAATTCAACCATGTACCGCTGGACGGTTCTGAACTCTTCGGCGCTTTGAGGAGTGAAACGTACACCTTTCCCGAACAGACGGGCATTCAGAGAGTGGTCCAACTTTCTTTTGAGCTCCTTAAAATGCCTCGTCCAATCCGGGAGGCATTCAGCCACTATGGGCGGGTATCTTGCCTTGTCCTGGTCGGCAGGCTTATCAGCAGGCACTGCCGCCGGTTGCGGTCGTGGTACTGCTGTTGCTGCTACCATATGGGCATAACTGGTGGATGGCTGTTGGCCATTGTCCTGTGGGAGCCCGGACGGGTTGGTTATCTGCACCGGCGATGATCGGCCGGCGGATGCTGCAAGGATCGCATATGTAGTGGACCCCAGCTATAGGATTCTTCACCCCCCTGCTCATACTGGGCCGAATCGTTGCTACGCCGGTCCGGTGACATGGAGCGGGGGGGGGGGTGTTGCGGTGGTGAAGGCGACTTTGGTGGTGACTTGTGCACCGTCTTCGTAGTCACATGGCGGTGGTCTTCATCCTATATGCTCTCTACTCTACACTCTACATTCTATATGCTTCGTCGAAGCATTCTATATGCTTCGTAGGTACTAAAAAGGGTTTCCGATACTCTACATTCACCATACAGCACAACGGCATTAAGCTATCGTTTCACGCTGGTATTCTGTGCGACCATGGTCCTTCCCCGGTCGAGTCTGACTTAGCCCTCAAGGGCGACAATGTACAACGTATCAAATAGATAATTCTGACAATCGAGGATAAGTTTGAGTGTTTAAGGGCTACAGCATTAATTTACCGTCGGGGGGCTTTTTAGCAATGTTGGATCCCTGGTCCCGGTCTTAACCCATGGTAATAATGGTCTTCAGACCGGCGATCAGTCGAATTATCTGCGTAGAACAGAGAACAGAATAGAATAGAACGACTTTTATGAAATATAGATAAGAAAAACACTTATTGGAAGTCTTTCATGCTTTTAACAATGGTTCAGAAAAAAAAATCTCTGTAAGGGAAGAACCACCAAGATACCCAGCGCACTTATTTAAAATATTAATTTACTTAATTAAATTATTATTTATTTGCATGTTAATTATAAGGAACATATTTAAAAAAATACATTACAAATATTGAAAAGAATTAAACTTTAAAAATAATTAAACAAAAAAAAATTTAAAATATCATACAGTTCACTAGATGGTGCTTTCCAGCTATTTTACAGATATTTTAAAGGAAAGGGACCAGCTCTAGGGGGCAGTCGACGAGTTTGACCGATGCAGCAAAGAATATGAAGAAGCCATCAGATTTATTACTGCATTGCACTTACAGTTAACTAAAACTAATGAGCAAATTTTGCAATTTAAACAATACATTTATATATACAACAATACATTGCAGATAACTTTCAAGCATCCCAAACTAAGAGTCTGTTCGATGAGCTCGTAGAATACAAATCGATAAATTTGACTGGTGATAATTAAGTCACATCAAACACAGCAGAAAGGAACAGAAGAACAATGGAAAGAAATTAAAGAAATATATAAAAATTAATAAATATGTTAGAAGAAGCAAAAATTAATTAAAACTAAAATTAATACTAAATATTTTATAAATATATAAAAGCAAGAATTAATTAGCAAACTTAAATTTATTCAGTTGAGGAGGAAAACATGAAAAATTGTTGTTCGCGACGGCCTAACAACGCTAAGAAACAAAGTGGTGAAATAATATTGTTTTTGTATTAATAGTGAAATCACCGACAAAACTGGGTGAAAACGTGTATTGATATAGTTGTGTAGCATGTTTATAAATCTTAGTATATTTGTATAGAATGTCGTTTTGATAACAATTGATGTAAACAACTTTTATTGTATTAAGAAAAATCGACCAATCGCATCGCGTCATAACGTAGAACTCTCTAGAAGTTTTTAATACGCAGTTACGTAATAGTTCATACTAAAAATAATGAAAATAATTTTATGTTCTAAAAGAGTTATAAATATGACACTGAATTAGCATATGGCTTATATATTAAGGAAGTGTAAGAATATTTTGTATAATTAAACACATTTGGTAGTTATAGACAAATCAAAGAATTAATGTACCTAGATATTATGAAAATTTGGGACATTTCGTTTAAAAACTTTTTACAATGTTAATGTTTTGAGTAACCTTTATGATACTAGTAAAGTACCAGACTACCGATTTGATGATGTATAGCATGTTAGTGTAGCAATTAGTTTTGTATAGAAAATATTGCAATTTATGCCATTTGCATAGTGAAAAGTTTATGCAATAAAGACGCAAAACGGAAAATGGCAAGCGGCTTACTGTAAGGTATAGCCAAAGTCTACCGTAGGGGCTCGGGACCCAGTAGTAGTAGTGTAAGGATCCCCTAGGTGTGCGTTGTTTGTGTTTAGCAGTGAGCACATACAACCGCCGGTACGACATACTCCGTAAGGCGTCGAGGTCACCGGCCCCTAGGCAGATTCTTGGCACTTTAAGACGCTCGTGTCTATTGTGCCTAGTCGCATACTTAAAGTGCCACCACCGCACTTCCCCAAACCGTTTTGTTGCAAAAGGGGTAGGCAGTGCCCCAAGTGTGGAAAGCCATCCTTTAACATCACCACCATCCGCGTCGCGCATCATCATCTGCTGCCGATCGTCTGGTATTTAGATAGGGCCTACTGAGAACCAATGACTGTGTTAGGTTAGATAGGGACATCATGTCAGGTAAGGATAAGGAGGAACCTCCCCCTCCGAGTATAAGAAAACCACCGGACCGAAAAGGTGTTTTGGACCGATCACTTGTGGTTAGGGATCTGGCGAATCCGGAGCGCACCAGAACAGTGTCGTCCTTCTCACAGATCCCAATGAGAAAACCCGTCTCGCCGCGGAAGGAGCCTGCACCGGGCGTCGCGTGAATGTAGAGAATCGGAAACCCTTTTTAGTACCTACGAAGCATATAGAATGCTTCGTAGGTACTAAAAAGGGTTTCCGATTCTCTACATTCACCATACAGCACAACGGCATTAAGCTATCGTTTCACGCTGGTATTCTGTGCGACCATGGTCCTTCCTCGGTCGAGTCAACGCGGTCATAATATACTGGAGTGATCTAGGTAATGAAGAAATGAAGGCTAAAACAATCCTTAGGCCCTGAAGATTAGGGTATACGTTAACAGCTGCTCCAAATTTGACAATCGATAAAAGGACCACGGGAAACCGTAGACTTTTGTTATTGACTACAATGTGTTCTACTTTGGTCCTTAGGGTGACGACTACACATTATTATTTTTAAATCGAGGATAGATGTAGGTGTCCATGAGCCACAGCAGCGACTTACCATCAGGTGGACTATGTGCCCATTTGTCACCCTTATATCTCCATAGAAGAGATTTTTTTCATGAATATGTAATTGTATAAGTAATATATGATCAAAAAACAATCCCATTTTTACGGAAAACAAACAAGAACAAAATTATTCTCATTGGGGGCAAGATGGGGTACCCCGTCTTGCATCTTATAAAAAGGCTCTGCAGAGCCACTTTATAAAAGAAAAACAAAAAATAAAAAACAGCCAATAATCTTAAGGAAACACAATGCCTACCTTATTATAGGTTAGTGTAAGCGTTATCACAGCAACATCTCACTAGCTAACGTTATTTAACAAACCACAGTCATGTGTCAAACTAGAAGAAAATATCATAAACACTTTTTTTTGAATTTTTTCGACACTGTTCTTGTGAACCCCTAACCACCGGGCGACTGACAAGTGGCGGCGCGTGGAACGATGAATGAACGAGCGTGATTGGTCAATCTGAACTGTATATTTCGCTGGGTACCCCGTCTTACCCGCTACCCCGTCTTACCTTCCTCTCCCCTATTATATTATTTGTTGATTTTCATTAATTTAGGTTTTTTATTTTAAAGTATAAGAGTGGTATCATAAAGGTTTTAGCTCTGGAGAGTCCAACGTAAGCCTGCCCTGTACTAAATATAGAGGAGCATATGTCGATAAGAGCACTGTCAAGGCTAAGACCTTGTGATTTGTGGATAGTAATAACATATGCTAAGCAAATAGGGAATTATTCCATGTGAACATATATATTACTTAATATCTGAAACGGCGATTGCATGGAATAGGCAGCTTCCATCGGGAGACATTGGAATAATTCGGTGTAAGGTAAGTGTGTCACCCACCCGTAATTCTATTGTACAACTCATTGTACAATATACGTAATAAAAAGATAATTATTTAAGACGATTATGTAACAAATTACCTGTTATCTGTTGAGTTCTGAAGAAAAACAGTTTATTACCATACCAAAAAGTTCACATTCTCGAACTCGTTCAGAGTTAAGTATACATACCTACTTATAAGTATTTTAACTATACCATAAAATGGGGAATAGGGATCCAGGGGTAAATAGGGAAAACACCAGGAAACATTTTTGACGCTAAATATTAGTTTGCAAATCGTTCCAACTTTTACCATTTTTTGAGGGATAATAGTAGATTATTGGAACTTTTCTATTGCAACATTGAACAAGCGTGAAATTAGCTACAAACTGTGAAAAATGTCAGCTGAAAATAGTATAAACAAGACGCCGCGCCGGTTATTAGAGTGTTTAAAATTTTGCTGTGTAAAAGTTATTTTGTATTTAGCGAATACGAGTGTTTGTTTTATACCTACGTTATTTAGTGTTTGAGCCATCATATACAATAAAAGGTAAGCATCAGTTAATAATTAATATTACTATTATTGTAGATTTTTAGAATGACATGAGAAATATGTATTTTTTGGGGTGAATAGGGACGTCTCAGGTATGAATCACAACGAAAGCGTGGTTAATCGGGATGAGGATGGCATGAATGGGAACGACTTATCTGTGAATAGGTACAGCTTTATAGGGTTGTCACTAAGCAGACTTAACAATTTTTAAGTTATGTAATCTAGGTAATAATTAGGGTTATTTCTTTATGTTTTATATGGATTTTTTATTTCACAAATTAGCGAGTATTACACTGCGTCGTTAGTCTAGTGATTGCAAGTGCAATTGCCGAGCAGGGAGTCTCGGGATCGATTCCCGGGTCGGGCCAAGTTTTGTTGGAGTTCGAAATTTTGTCTGGTTTAATAGGCTCGCCCCCTATTTGTTGGGACTAACAACATTACTGACGAACAGTGGGTGTCACATTAATACGTGCCTCAGTTTTTTTTTGGGATGGAAAATTATTAAATGACACCTCCTACTCTGGGCGGAACCGAAAGTTTATTTTAGTGTAGATATATTGAGTGGAAAGATTTATATACCTACAATAATGCAAATTTATTATTTCAGATACTCGTATGCCTCGCGTGTATATCTCAAAAAGTACAAATCCTTATAAGAGGTATGATCCCTTAATATTAAAAACTGCAATAGAAACGTATGAAACTGGAAATAAATCTCTAGTTGAAATAGCTAAACAATTTAATATTGCTAAATCTGTTTTGCATCGACATGCAACGAACACAATGCGGAGTCAAGGTGGACAAAGAGCACATTACGGATAATAATAAAGGGATATTTAGATAGAGTTGGTGTAGAAGTAAAAAATAAATAAAAATAACTTACCTGGCGTGGATTATATAGAATGTTTCTTAGCGTCACAAGAAGGAAATTTCAGAAAGAATAAGCTAGAACATCAAAAGATAGATAGGGCTGCAGAATCTCCACAAATTATAGAAGAATATTTTAGGCAACGTGAAATTTCCTTAATGGATGTACCTTGTAACATCGTGAATTACGATAAATCCAATTTAGCTGATTTTATAATAACTTGATACCTACTTATATGTTTGTTGATTTTGAAATGTTTATACAAGTTCATTAATAAATAATTTGCAAAAGGTTTATTTATTAAAAATAAATATGGAAGAAAAAGTGGATTTTATTTCAGTGACTAAATAGTAATCTGAAACTAGTATTATGTTAAAATGTAAGAGTTACATAGTGGTACTAAGTAAGTAATAATGTTGAATAAATTAAATAAATAGATAATACAAAAAAATTGGTTAAGAGAAATTATAATTTATTAAACAAGTTGCAGCCCTAGAGAATTTTTCTTATGACCCTACTTTCGTCCCGATTGACCCCAATTTCTGGGTGAATAGGGATAGGCTATATTTTAGCTTTTTTTATGCATAAACTGAAATGCTAATTGCATAATTTATATTAGATCACAAAGATACAATCACGACTCAATTATTACGATCGCCTTACAGCGAATTTTCTTTAAAAACACGCCTTAATTTTTTTCATGAAGTTCAGATTTGTCCCTGTTCACCTCAATTTACCGGTACTAAAATTATTAATAATTTTGATTTAAACTATTGCCTATACCATCTAGACACGCGATACGTATTTACTAAAAGAATTTTTAATAATAATATAACCACAAATATATAAGTGTTTTTCAAGAAAACTTATGAATTTCGTAGCATAAATCGCAACCTTATAGGTCAGATATCGAGAGACAACCGGACAGCAAGACGGCGCTCGCGCTTATGAGCATAGAGTATGAGCTCCCCGCCCGCTCCTTCGGCGTCACACGGTCCCACCGCGCGCCGTGTACCGAAATGCCTATCTATTATCATCAGTATATCTCAATGCCTATTATTTAATTATTTATAACTAACGATCTTACACTATTGATATGCGCTAAATATTGAAACAATAATTATAGTCAACCAAATCTAAGAAATACATTTTGACAGCTGTCAGATTTATTGCACCAGGCATGCTAACCAAAAAATGGGAACGTACAATATTCGATTACTAAAAAAATCGATATCGATTATTTAGAGTTAGTAATTTGAAACGCAAGATTTATCAGTTTATTCGTATTTTTTGTTACTGCTTATTTCTAGAGGCACAATTATAAAAAATTGGATTTAAACTAGATTAAAGATATATTTATTCAATCACTTTCAGTTCAAGTACATGAGCTGTCGTTGTTTAGATTAGTTATTATTTGATTTTCAATAATGCAGTCAAAATTAATGTCTCTTAAAGTCATCCATATTCTTTTTTTTTGTTTTTTCTACCACTTTTGCCCAATTATCGTTTTTGACATGGGCACAATCTTCAACGAATATAGAAGAAGCAGTCCAAAAAGTTAAAGCTGAGTCATAAAATAAGAAGACAAACACAAAATCACAAAATTACGCACAGTAAGTTCCCGAAATGGCGGGAGATTGAAATTACGTAGTGGTTTTTTCAGGGCCGCCTTGTGTATGAGTTTTTTGCCTACACAAAAGACAATGGCGAAATAAAAGGTGATGGAATTATTAAGTGTAAAATAATTTACTATAGAAAAAATAATCATACACAATTCAAAACTTAATTGACTAGTTGTTGTAGTTGTTACGATTCGTCAGTTAAGACAGACAAAGATTTTATAACATACAGCCGAGTTTGACGTGCATTTTATTCAGAAAACTCTTCTATATATATTAATGCATTTTTTAAGGATTCTCTCTATCCTAGTAACTACCCTATTTAAACATAATATGAAAATTATATTGATTAGTTGTTGTTGTAACGATTTGCCAGTTAAGGCGTTTTATACCATACATCCCTGTATGATATGTATTTTGTTCAAACTGGAATATCTCTGATTCCTGACTCTCAGTAGTATGACTGAAGAAAAAAATGTTCAGGATTTTAAACTATATTTTTACATATTTTGCATTTGTGTCTGCAAGAAAAAAAGTCAACTAAAATTTATTTGGGAGCTCGCTATTGTCCTTTACGTTGACAAAGTAAAAAAAATAAACTTGTTCTATTCATGATTCATGTAATTTAAGGAATTATTGAAAATAAAAATTTAATGAAACAAATAATACATTAAATAAATTAATGATTCGTTTATTTGAATATTTTTACCGATTATTTGAATCTTTTTGCCGATTTTTCGCATATCAATGAATTTTAATCATCTAAACACTACGGTGAAGCATATAGCGAAATATCATTGAAACGACGTCAAGTAAAAAAGTTGATACTGGCAATTTTTTGAATATTTTGCTTTGTTTGAAAGATTCGAATTTAAATTAGTGATAAAAACTAAACACGTTGTAATTAAATAAAGATAACTTCATAATTTTTCGGATTTAGATAAAGGGTTATTTTAAATCATATGACCACGCTTGTTCAAAGTTATTGCGGAATGTTTAATGTAAAACGTCAAAAGGTATTTCTTAGATTTGGTTGACTATAATACTAAATCCCAGTTAATAACGTAATAAATACGAAAATCGACTATACTCTTAGATTAGTTATAAGTACTAAAACGGAAATATTTGAATAAAAAAAATTAAGGGTGGTATTCAACTCGTTATATATTTAAGACCGGCTGTCATAAGTTTTGATTGCCAATTGCTGATTCTTACAAACATACATTACACATACATTGCACATTATATTATACTTATAACTCTAATCAGTTATAAGTATAATATAATTGTTAATAAAGTTTAGTGTTCCTAATAGAATCAAATAAGTGAAAAATTATAATAAAATGATCATCTGGAACCGGGTTAGAGTTTTGATCTATAGGTCAGTCAGTGATAAAAATGACGATTTTTGGACGTTAATATCTAAATAACTGTTTGAGATATGTTTATGAAATTTGAAGCAAATATGTATCTCGCAAGTCTCAATATTTGAGCCTAATTAACGTGTCAATGTTCATGTGAAATAGTTTTTGAGTTATGTTCGCGACGGCCTAACAACCTTAAGAAACGAAGTGATAAAGAATATTGTTTTATGTATTAAAAATGAAATTACCGATAAAACTGACTAAAAATGTGTATTAATATAGTTGTTTAGCATATTTATAACTCTCAATATGTTTGTATAGAATGTCGTTTTGATAACAAGTAATGTAAACAACTTTTATTATATACCAAAAAATCGACCAATCACAGCGCGTCTTATCGTGGAACTCTCTAGAAGTTTTTAATTAACTGCGTAATAGATCATACTAAAAATAATGAAAATAATTTTATGTCCTAAAAGAGTTATAAATATGACATTGAATTAGCATATGGCTTATAGATGAAAGAAGTATAGGAATATTTTTGTATAATTAAACGCATTTCGTATTTATAGAAAAATTAAAGAATTAAAATGCCCAAATATTATGAAAATTTGGGACATTTCGTTTAATAACTTTTTACAATGTTAATGTTTTTATTAACCTTTATGATATACTAATAAAGTACCAGACTACCGATTTAATGATGTATAGCATGTTAGTGTAGCAATTAGTTTTGTATAGAAAATATTGCAATTTATGCCATCTGTATAGTGATAAGTTTATGCAATAAAGAGGCAAAACGGAAAATGGCAAGCGGCTCACTGCAAAGTATTGCCTAAGTCTACCTTAGGGGCTCGGGGCCCAGTACCAGTAGTAGTGTGAAGAACTACCAGTGACTAGTGAAGTGAAGTGAGTGGTATCCGGTGGTAGCTGAAGTGACTAGTAGCAGTATATAGTGAATAGTGAAAGTGTTAGCTAACCTAAAAAGGTCGTAACTGACATTCGCAGTTACATAGTGAAAGTGTTACCTAGCCTAAAAAGGTCGTAACTGACATTCGCAGTTACACATAGTGAAAGTGTTACCTAGCCTAAAAAGGTCGTAACTGACATTCGCAGTTACATAGTGAAAGTGTTAGCTAGCCTAAAAAAGGTCGTAACTGATATTCGCAGTTACATATAGTGAAAGTGGTAACTGATATCCGCAGTTACACAAGTGATAAAATCAACTAGTTTAGTTGATAATAGCTGCTAGTCAGTAGTGTTAGAAAACCAGCTACTACCAATAGATATTTGATACCTCCGTACAATTTAAAGAAATCTTTTGAAATATACAGTGAACAACCGTAGTTTAACAACCGTGATAAATAGTTATAAAATTTCGCGACTAATCAATCAGTCGAACCGCTGGCCACTACCTTGCTATTTGTATTTGTTAATCGTGCATTTTGATTTTAACTACAGTCCACAATATTTCAGCGGCACCAACAAAGACGGCGGTGAGAGTACCCACCGGAACCTATAGGTGTAGGACGTGAGCGACTCGCGAAGTATCTTCGACAACATTTACTCCGGAGAGTTTCGCCCGTCCGGCACATTCGTTGGTCCTTCGAGCCGGATATATCCGTTTGTATTTCGGAACCGGGTAAATAGTCACCACCGTATTAAAACCGCAGAATTTTCAGATTCAAGATGCCGATCACCCGTTCGCAAGGAAGGGCAGCCAAGGCGTGGACCGTCGGTCTGGAAGGAGGTTCGTCGGCCAGTAACGCCGCCGTCCACCACCAGATGCCACCACGCTCGCCGTCAACAATAGAGGGCGCTGAGGCGCCATGCTGCCCCCGAGAGGGGGGATACCCCTGCCCGCGCCGTCAACTACGGCCCGCACAACGAAGCAGAGGGAACATATAGAAGGCAACGATGACTTTAGACGTGCATCATCGCCACCAGCCCGGGAAGACACCCACTCCGAAGAGCCACCGAGGGGCCACACCGTTTGCAGTACGAAGTCTAAGAAGACTGTTCGGCCCAATAGAAGAATTTTGAAGGCTCGTGAAGAAGTATTGAAGATCAAACTAGAACTTGCGCAGATCTCCTTGCAGGTGGCTGTGGAAGAGGACGAATCGGACGACTATGATGAAGATGGTCACTCCAAAAGTGAGTACGTTCGATCTTGGCTCGAAAACTCTGTAGCCAAACAAAAGTCAAATCAAGGCGCAATCACCGGAGGGAAGGCACCATTTAATAAAACCGTCACAAAGCCGACCCCGGACGTTGTCGACCTCGGTGAGCCCCAAAAGGAGCTCACGAACCAGGATTCCTATCCAGAAGATGCACAAAAGGATCCCATGCCACAAAAGCTCAGCCAGGAACCCACCGTTGATGAAGACAGGGGGCTCCTACCGATTGTATCAGAGCTCACAAACCAGGATTCCTATCCAGAAGATGTACAAAAGGATCCCAATCCAAAGAAACCTAGCCAGGAACCTGTCATAAGTGAAGACAGGGGGCTCCGTCCATTTATATCGGAGCTCACATCCGCTATAGCCGCGCTCGCTGACAAACCAAAGTTAGAGAGTGCGCCACTATCGTCGCATACTTTCGCAGCGTCGAAAGCTATAATGACACTGCCAAGCTTTAGCGGAGCACATACCGAGTGGCTTTCATTCCGTGCCATTTACGAAACAACCCGAGGCTACTTCAATGACATTGAAAACACTGCTAGACTAAGACGAAGTCTACAAGGAAGAGCCTTGGAAACAGTCAGTTCAGAACTCATCGGGCATGCTAAGCCAGATGAGATTATGCGAGAACTGGAGCTACAATTTGGGCGTGCAGATTCAATCGCGCAAGCAGAACCCGAGAAGTTACGAGGATTAGCACGCTGTACAGAATCACCCAGAGACATCTGCACATTCGCGAGCAAAGTGAGGGGAAGCGTCGTCACTCTTAGAGCCCTAAAGCGAGATCATTACCTCGTCAACGCAGAGCTGCTACGACACCTCACCGACAAACTGCCAAACTCTATACGTGCCCAGTGGTATAGAATTTACACCGAAAAATACGACTCTAGACCAGACCTCGGCTGCTTCAGCGAGTTTATTACCGAACAAGCTCGCTTCTGCAGTGCATTTGCGCCTCCAGAAATTATAAACGAAGCACAAAGCAATCGTTCAGTACATAGAGCACACGCGGCTACTACTAAGCCGTCTCCGAAATGCAGAGTGTGCGAAAAGGAGGGTCACTACGGATCCGAATGTAAAAAATTTAAGGAGGCAGATACTAACAAAAGATGGGAACTCGCAAAGCAAAATAATTTATGTTTCCGCTGTTTACGTTACCGAAATCAGACACACAAATGTAAAACCAATAAGTGTGGAATAAAAGGATGCACCGCGACACACAATCGACTTCTCCATAACAATACAAAGGAGAAGACTGAGGTCAAACAAAAAGAACCTCAAGAAACTGTTGCTAACTCATTCGGTGTGTCAAAGCATCAAGCCTATTTAAAAATAATTCCAGTGCGAGTAATTGGACCGGCGGGAGCTGTAAATACACACGCCCTGCTAGATGATGGGTCAACAGTTTCACTAATGGCTGAAGAGATAGCCAAACAAATTGGAGCTACAGGGCGGTTGGACCCGTTTAAGATCACCGCTATCGGGAACACTACCCTCGATTCACCGGAATCCCGAAGAATCAAAGTATCGCTGAAGAGTCTCCACAGCAAAAGGGTGCCATTCAGAGCACGCACGGTTGAAAGCCTAAACTTGGGGCCACAGACTGTGCGTGCAGTAGACATAGCCAAGTGCAAGCACTTGAAAGACCTAAAGGAGCAGCTAACATATGACTCCGGCAACCCAAGGATCCTAATAGGACAGGACAATTGGAGACTTCTGATAGCCACTCAAATCCGAAGAGGTCCGCCGCACCAGCCAATTGCCTCGCTCACAGAATTAGGATGGGTGCTACACGGGGCACACACTAAAGCCCCGTATCAGCGCGTCCACGCGGCCAATGAGCTGCACAAGAGCGAGGTAACTATAGATGACCAACTCCGCGAATATTTCGCGCTGGAATCTCTCATTATCAATCCGAGAAGACCAGACTCCGACCCAGAGAAGAAAGATGAAGATATACTAAATAGCAGCACCCGTCAGTTACAAGACGGGCACATAGAAACAGCGCTTCTCTGGAAGAAAAAGGATATCGAGATGCCTGGTAATTATGAAACAGCAATAAAACGGCTCGTTTCCATTGAAAGAAAATTAGATCGAGACGAAGATCTAAAAAGAAAGTATGATGAACAAATGAATTCCCTAGTACAAAAAGGATACGCCGAGATAGCACCGAAAACTAGCACACCGGGAAGAACATGGTACCTACCCCATTTCGACGTCCATAACCCAATGAAGCCAGAGAAGTTTCGAATAGTACACGATGCCGCAGCCAAAACAAAGGGGGTGTCATTGAACGACTTCCTGCTCACAGGTCCAGACCTACTGCAATCACTACCAGGGGTTATGATGCGTTTTCGCCGCCATAAAATCGCTGTCTCCGCGGACATAGCCGAAATGTTCATGCAGGTTAAAGTCAGACCCGAAGACAGAGATGCCTTAAGATATCTCTGGAGAGGGGATCGACGTAATGAAGCTCCACAGGAATATAGAATGACGTCGATCATTTTCGGTGCAGCCAGTTCACCCTGCACAGCCATATTCACAAAGAACTGGAACGCTAAAAAACACATAGACCAGTATCCAGAAGCCGTAGAAGCTATCATTCAAAACCACTATATGGATGACTATCTCGACAGTTTCCAGTCTCTGGAAGAGGCAATGCGAATATCGAAGGAAGTACGCGACATACACAAAAACGCGCACTTCACCTTAAGAAAATGGGTTTCCAACGCACCAGAAATTGTAAAAGAATTAGAACCTGACCATGAAGCATCTGAGTCAGTCGATCTGGGAAACAAAGGAACCGAGGAAAAGATACTCGGATTAATCTGGAAACCGGGTACCGATCAGCTGAGCTTCAACCTAAAGCTCGCTCGACTTCCAATCAATTTGCTGCATAAAACACCAACCAAAAGGGAAGCACTCAAAATAGTAATGTCGCTGTATGACCCGCTCGGCCTCGCCTCCCCAGTTACAATTCGAGCAAAGCAAATATTGCAGGAAGCATGGAGACGAGGAACAGACTGGGACCAGGAGTTGGACGAAGACCTGACTAAACAATGGTCCACATGGATCCAACACCTGGAACATCTCAAATCAGTAAGCATCCCAAGATGCTACCCGGGATTCAGCGACGCACGTTCACTCCAAGTCCACGTGTTCACCGATGCCAGTGAGAGCGCCTACGCAACGGCAGTCTACTGGAGATCAACAACACCCGATGGGACAGTACATGTGAGCCTCATCATGGCTAAGGCGAAGGTAGCTCCGCTGAAAATAACGTCGATACCTCGCCTCGAGTTACAAGCCGCCGTGATGGGAAGCCGCGTAGCTACCGCCGTTATCCAGGCACATTGCGTGACGCCCGAAGCCGTCACATATTGGACTGACAGCAAAACTGTCCTCACGTGGATAAAAAAGGGCTCCAGGAGTTACAAACCTTTCGTTGCCCACCGAATAGCGGCAATCGAGGAACATAGTAAAGTAGAGGACTGGCGCTG
Source organism: Parnassius apollo (assembly GCA_907164705.1). Lineage (NCBI taxonomy): Eukaryota > Metazoa > Arthropoda > Insecta > Lepidoptera > Papilionidae > Parnassius > Parnassius apollo. The sequence continues at coordinate 463,654 of CAJQZP010001124.1, forward strand.
GGTACCTACCAAATTGAATATAGCTGACATTGCCACGAGGGACGTACCACCGAACTTCGACTCCAATCACGAGTGGTACAACGGCCCATCATTTCTGTATAAAGAACCGTCAGAATGGCCAACCGAAAGACCCACGTCATCCGAACCTACAGGTGAGGAAAGATCCCTCACCATTAAGGAATCTCATCAAGCTCCGATACTCCGAGAAGCTGTTCCCGATCCAGCAAGGTTTTCGAGATGGGAACGCTTATTGCGAGCTACGGCTAGAGTGCTACAATTCATAACACTCTGCCGCAAAACTAGAGACAGGATCTTCTATAAAAGAACAAAAAAGGGCAAAGAGGAAGATCCCGACTGGAGGAAATCGAAAAATAATCCGCGACAAATCGCGCAGCCTCCCAGTCAAGTGAAAAATAGAGATGTCAAAAGGTACATCACACTAGAGGCCGAATTCATCAAAGAGGCCGAAAAGCTCCTGATACGTGCCATACAGGAGGGCTCCTTCTCACAAGAGATAACTGATCTCCGTAATAATAAAAAGGTCGCTCATGATAGCCGCCTACGACCGCTTCAAATAGAATTGAAAGACGGGATCATCGCGCTACGAAGTCGCATAGCCGCCGTGAAGGGAGTCACAGAAGACATGAAGGGGCCAGCTATATTGGATGGTGATCATTACATCACACAATTATATATTGACTGGACGCACCGTAGCCTGCATCATTGCGGAACCGAACCTACCATCAACGAGGTTCGACAGCACTACTGGGTGATCCGACTTCGACCCACTACGAAAAAGATAGTGAGCCAATGCATACAGTGTCGCATCAGAAAAGCACAACCATCAGTGCCAGCGACCGGTGACCATCCCAGTACACGTCTCGCTCATCACCAGAGACCGTTCACCTTCACCGGTCTGGACTATTTTGGGCCACTTTCAGTCACTGTGGGACGTCAACATCAGAAGAGATACGTAGCTCTCTTCACCTGCCTCACATCCAGAGCTGTCCACTTAGAAGTTGTCGCAAACCTCAGCGCTGACTCCGCAATACTAGCATTAAGAAGATTCGCAGCTCGCCGAGGGTGCCCCACCGAGATTTATTCCGACAATGGCACCAACATGCACGGTGCAGACAAGGAACTTCGGGAGGCTTTTCGAGAAGAAGCCAGTAGACGAGGCATAGTGTGGCGTTTTATAACCCCCTCCGCGCCTTTCATGGGAGGAGTATGGGAACGTCTCATACGATGCGTGAAGACGGCACTATACACCGTCCTTCATGAGAGACATCCGCATGAGGAAGTATTAGCCACGCTGCTCTGCGAGGTGGAGTACACAGTAAATAGCAGACCATTGACTCACATCTCTGTAGACAGCAATGACGACGAAGCCATCACTCCAAATCACTTCCTTTTAGGAGGATCTGCGAGACTGCCGACACCTGGAGTATTTGATGAAAAAGATATGAATAGCCAAAGACACTGGCGACGCTCCCAGATACTCGCTGACATGTTCTGGCAGCGTTGGGTCCGAGAGTATTTACCGGAACTTCAAAACCGGCGGGAGGCCCATGGGCGAGGTCCCAATCTCCAGGTGGGCGATCCAGTCCTCATAGCTGACGGCCAGTTACCTCGTAACACCTGGCCACGAGGGAGGGTGGAAGCTGTTTACCCCGGAGCGGACGGACAGATCCGCACTGTGGAGGTACGCACAGCAAACGGCCTAATCAAGAGGCCAACCAGGAAACTCGTGCCGCTGCCGAAGTAGAAGCAACGTCGCTCACCGAAATGGATGCAGCGCCGCTGTGAGAAAATCGTCGCGACGCTGCACGGCGGGAGAAATGTTCGCGACGGCCTAACAACCTTAAGAAACGAAGTGATAAAGAATATTGTTTTATGTATTAAAAATGAAATTACCGATAAAACTGACTAAAAATGTGTATTAATATAGTTGTTTAGCATATTTATAACTCTCAATATGTTTGTATAGAATGTCGTTTTGATAACAAGTAATGTAAACAACTTTTATTATATACCAAAAAATCGACCAATCACAGCGCGTCTTATCGTGGAACTCTCTAGAAGTTTTTAATTAACTGCGTAATAGATCATACTAAAAATAATGAAAATAATTTTATGTCCTAAAAGAGTTATAAATATGACATTGAATTAGCATATGGCTTATAGATGAAAGAAGTATAGGAATATTTTTGTATAATTAAACGCATTTCGTATTTATAGAAAAATTAAAGAATTAAAATGCCCAAATATTATGAAAATTTGGGACATTTCGTTTAATAACTTTTTACAATATTAATGTTTTTAGTAACCTTTATGATATACTAATAAAGTATCAGACTACCGATTTAATGATGTATAGCATGTTAGTGTAGCAATTAGTTTTGTATAGAGAATATTGCAATTTATGCCATCTGTATAGTGAAAAGTTTATGCAATAAAGAGGCAAAACGGAAAATGGCAAGCGGCTCACTGCAAAGTATTGCTAAAGTCTACCTTAGGGGCTCGGGACCCAGTACCAGGAGTAGTGTGAAGAACTACCAGTGACTAGTGAAGTGAAGTGAGTGGTATCCGGTGGTAGCTGAAGTGACTAGTAGCAGTATATAGTGAATAGTGAAAGTGTTAGCTAACCTAAAAAAGGTCGTAACTGACATTCGCAGTTACATAGTGAAAGTGTTACCTAGCCGAAAAAGGTCGTAACTGACATTCGCAGTTACACATAGTGAAAGTGTTACCTAGCCTAAAAAGGTCGTAACTGACATTCGCAGTTACAATAGTGAAAGTGTTAGCTAGCCTAAAAAGGTCGTAACTGATATTCGCAGTTACATATAGTGAAAGTGGTAACTGATATCCGCAGTTACACAAGTGATAAAATCAACTAGTTTAGTTGATAATAGCTGCTAGTCAGTAGTGTTAGAAAACCAGCTACTACCAATAGATATTTGATGCCTCCGTACAATTTAAAGAAATCTTTTGAAATATACAGTGAACAACCGTAGTTTAACAACCGTGATAAATAGTTATAAAATTTCGCGACTAATCAATCAGTCGAACCGCTGGCCACTACCTTGCTATTTGTATTTGTTAATCGTGCATTTTGATTTTAACTACAGTCCACAATATTTCAGCGGCACCAACAAAGACGGCGGTGAGAGTACCCACCGGAACCTATAGGTGTAGGACGTGAGCGACTCGCGAAGTATCTTCGACAACATTTACTCCGGAGAGTTTCGCCCGTCCGGCACAAGTTATGAGGGGGTCAAAAGTGGCTCCAAATGGTTCGTGTAATATTACATACGGTGCGGCTCGCCGTTCTGCTTGAACTCGGCTTGACACGCTACCGCGTGTCTAGATATTCTTTATTAATTTTCATTTATATATTTTTTGATCCTTCATTTTTTCTTTTTTAAATCATATTGCATCTCCAAAGTAGTATTCTCTGCTTACTCATAAGATGTTAAGTTCGCCTTTGTACATTTTTGTGCAATAAAGTTTAAATAAATATATAATTCATACCGATGTTCAATCAATGTTGATAATGTTGATAATGATACACGTTGATAATTTAACTGGAATTAATAAACATTACCAAAATTTAAGACAACTATTAATAATTACAATAATATGTAATTATATCAACAAAATATCCATTCTATTATCGTGTAAACGTATCGGTGACCCGTAACGTACAACAATAAAAACCCAGTGATGACGTCATACTGCTCCCGCAGTGACAGAAATAGTGCTGTGCCATCACGTTCAACCTTTTTATTGACTTATTTTTTTTATAAAACCAGTGGTTGCTTAGTGGTCGAAATTCGAGATCGAAAGTAATTTATATTTTTTAAGTATGTATATATATTTTTTTTATATATATAGACATACTTAAATTGCTATAGCAAGCTGCCATTTTCAGCAGTCAGTCTGCACGTCAAATGGAAACGGGAAATAAAGTTATGGGACAACATGTGGAAATGTGATAGTGAAAATTATCGGTTTATTGGGGGGTTTTCACGCGTGGCTCTCGTTACGGTTTAGTTGGGGAGTACCTTAGTAAGTTGCATAATTTTAAATTCGTTCCAGACCAGCTACAGTTTCCAGCTTTTAATTAAGATTGAAAACTAAATTAGGAAAAGTAAAGTAAAAGTAGTGAAGTTCCAGTATCACATTTTCAACCTACCCTATAAGTAGGGAAGTAAGAAGATATACAGTCCACTAAGTTCATGACTGATGTCTGGACCGGGATCATTCCTTGGGGCCCGTATTCTTAGTCGTCAACCACTTTCTTTTGAGAGAGCGGTTAAGGTTCTAAGTCGAACGTCCTATCAGGGGTCACGCCCACCGCGTTGATTCCCAAACCAAACTAGGTGCAAAGGGGCTAGTAACTGGTTGGTCACTCTTAAGGGCGTGAGATGAAGAACAACACCGTCCTTTTTAATTGATGGAATTGAATCAACCGATTTTGATGCGGTCACGGCAACCGACGTTGTTTTTTGAGCAGAAGAGCTGATTATATTATAAAATTGAACAAAACAAGGGTGTTGAAGAAATTTCAAGAAAAAACTTTTGAAAATTAAAAAAACTCGAATTTTTAAGACTTTCTCAGAATCTACCGAAACCGATTCGGTCTAAATTCACAGAAAATTTACGTTCAGTGAGGACCTTTCATATGCCTAAAACCGCTTTTCGATCGGATACTCGGACCGAAACGCATCGAGAACTACACTAATATGCAATCGTGCGCTACACTTGACCAGTCTCTAGGCAGTGGTCAAACAAGATTGTTTAACATTTTGTAAAACAAACTATAACATGAATAAAGTATGTGGCATTGAAAAAAGTGCGAGTTATTTTGTATTGAAGTCAGGAAGTGATTGTTCAAATATCGAAACACACGTGCAATAAAAAGGTAACTTCTTAAAACAAGCTTCGCCTTTTAACCTTAACTTTAACTTCAGAGGATAAATGCAAAATTAACTCTATCTTTTAAAATAAATTAATTTAATTTAAGTATTAGTAATAAATAATTTTTTACATTACATTTGAATTCCGTTGAATTAATAAATAAAATATAGTTTAACAGTTTCAAATACAAACAGTTAAAAATATTTAAACTCTAGGCAAACTTATGCACACTATAGCTAACCAAGTAATTTAGTTTCCAATAATTAACTTGCGGTAAAAATCTATATATATATATATATATATATATATATATATATACATAATAAAATTTAAGTGACTGTCTGTAATATTGAAGTATCTGGCTTCTATGAAGCCCAAGGGGCTGTTCGCATGCTATTGAGATTATTCTTAATTATTCTTAAAATAAAATAAATTCTAAAAATCACCCAGAATTGACACTAGTAAATATTTGTTAGCGTCAATACCGGGAGATTTTTTTAACCGTCTAGAAAAATAGGCTGTAGCAGGTGAACGGATTAAAACCTATGGCACTAATATTTTACAATTTTTTTACATTAACATATTATGGAATTGATCTATTAATAAATATTACTAATTGGATGGGTAATATTATGACTTTATATTATTAGAAAGGGAGCGCAGGGCTCTGGCGGTTAGAGATAATATGTTGGCTCGCAGGTTTTCCCGTTGTACAAAACAAGTTAAGATTACGCTTTTTAAAGCATACTGCCAGAGCGTGTACACGGGGAGCCTGTGGGTCAAATACACCAAATGATCGCTTGAAGCCCTGCGCATCCAATATAATAATATATTCAGGATGTTGTTGGGACTGCCTCGTTTTTGTATTGCATCGGGGATGTTTGCGGCATACCAAACAGACGGTTTTAATGCCATCATACGCAAAAAAACCGCATCCCTTATTAGCAGGGTACGAGCCAGTCACAACAGCATTCTGAGGACCGTAGCGGACAGATATACTTCGCCGCTGTGGAAATGTCTTGTACAGAGACTGATAACTGGGCCCTATCCACCCCCATGATGATCTGTCTCGGCAAAGTGTATTTATTTTATTTCCCTAGATTTTAAGCAAACCATTGTTTTTTTTCTTTTATTAACCCTTGTTATTATAATTGTTGTTATTATTATTGTGTTACTAACCCACATATGGATTTTAATTATCTGAAATAAAGAATTTATTATTATTATTATTGTTACGCGCCATCTAGTCTCGAACCGAAGAACTAAACTTCTTGAAGTTGCGCGTGTTTACTTGAATATTCTGGATATTTCGCTGCTAATTTATATAAATAGGCGCTGCAAGATGCGATCAGGGAAGATTGAAGTTGGCGAGACAAGCGAAGCTTCGGAGCGGAATAAAGTGAATCAGTGTGATTAATTATTAGTGTTTTTAACTTTAATTAGTGTAAAGTAAATTAAAGTGTTAATTTAGGTAATTCTATCGGCAATTTTTATTGTCACGAACCTCAAGCTCGTAACAATTGGTGTCAGAAGTGGGATAAAATCATGCCGATTTTACCTAAGGAGGAAACGGAGGGTGTCCGTACCCGAAGTCAACGCCAGCAGGAGACGGACCAAAGAAGATTTGGTGGTGCAACGCCGCAGACGTCGGAGGGCCAGCCGCCGGCTGCAGGCCCGTCAGTAGCTCCTACATCTGCAGCACCTAACTTAGGTGCTCTGATGGAAGCAGGAGCAGGCTCGCCGACAGGAGGAACAGGCTCGCCGACAGGAGGAACAGGTCCGTCAGTTGAAGGAGCAGCTGCAGAGCGGACAAGAGGAACAGGTCCGTCGATTGGAAGAGCAGCTGCGGGGCGGACAAGAGGAACAGGTCCGTCGTTTGGAAGAGCACCTGCGGGACGGACAGGAGGAACAGGCCCGTCGGTTGGAAGAGCAGATGCTCCTCATGAAGGATCTTCACGCTACCTTCGGGAAGGAGATCAAGGAGGTGAAGGATAGGGTTGCTCAGCATGACAACCGCCTGTCAGAAGCTGAAACCCAAATCGCGAAAGCTGAAACCCGAATCGAGAAAGCTGAAACCCGAATCGACCAAGTAAACAATCGGGTTGACAACGTAATGGCTGACATGAAGAAATCACTGCACGAACTCAAACTTGGAGATGGAGCTACAGCTCCCGTAGTAGCTACAGCACCTTCGCTACGTGGATTCAAAATGCCGCCGTTCGACGGGACTTCTTCCTGGTCGGCCTACAAAATCCAGTTCGAGGCTGTTATGAAGGCGAACGGCTGGAATAAAAGTCAGGCCATGACTGCTCTCACACTAGGCCTGCGCGACCAGGCCTTAACAGTTCTGGAAGCTCTCGGTGAGGAAGTGACTTATGAGCAACTCCTTGAGGCATTGGAGGCGAGATATGGCGACGCTCACCTGGAACACGTCTTTCGTGCGCAGCTTAAAGATCGCGTGCAGCGCATCAACGAAAACCTGCAGCAGTGGGCTCTAGAGGTGGAGAAGCTGGTGCGAAAAGCATACCGGTCTGTACCTGCGCTCATTGAAGGGAACCTGGTGCAGACACTCATCGACGGCATCCGTGACCTGGAAGTCAGAGCTGCTGTGAGGCTCGGGCACCACGAGACGCTTAAGGACGCCTTGGCCCATGCACTGGAGGTGGAAGCCGTGCGGCAGGATCATCGTTCCCATCGCGTCAGGGAGGTTGCAGCAGCTACAGTTCGCGACCGCAACAAAGGATACAGCCCTAGGTGCTATGGCTGTGGGGAAAAGGGCCATCTTCGATCTAGCTGCTCAAAGCGAACCCTAGAAAGGGAAGGTGAACGATCTCAGGAGGGTAGTGCGGCCAACAGCACCGCCCAGCAGCAGCAGGGAAACGAGTAAAAGCCAGAACTGCGGGGCGGGTGCTGGCTGATGTTAAAAGAGCCCCAAGGATCTCGATCTCACAAACCCACGATGGGAACAGTCTAATCATCAAGGGCGAGGTCAACGGAATGCCGTGTAAACTGACCATACGAGCCTCTCGTACGGTTGTTAGTTCCCAACTAATAAGTCAGTTCCTTGGGGACTCCGCATACAACCGAGAACGCATTAATTTGGTAACAGCCACCGGTCAGCGTATACCCGTCCGTGGAGAGAAAGAAATGGAGTTGAAGCTAGGCAACATGATCTACCTGCAATAATACAATGTCATCGTGGCTGATATAATGGACGACTGCATCCTGAGCCTAGAATTCATGAGGAAGAATTGTTGTGCGATTGACGTTAAGCAAGGTGTCTTGAAATGTGGACAAGAGGAACTTTTTGTGGAAGGAGCGTTACCAGGGAACGTGTACAGCCTTGAGAAGATTGTTCTTCCGCCGAGATCGGAAACGATTGTGGCGGTTAGTCTTCCTCGGAATTCTGGGCAACCTCATCGTTGTGTACTCGTGGAAAGGTTAGAAAATGACCTTCCATGGAAAGTGGCTCGAACCTTGGTCAGAACCACTAACATCTCAGGAGTACGTGTGCTGAAACTTTGTGGCCAGGAACAGATTATAGAAAAAGGCACACTGGTTGCTACTTGTGAGGAAGTGGATTGGTTACGTCGGTGCCAATATCTATCGACTGGGACCCCCAGCAAGGATGCACAAACGAGAGTGAGCACACTTTTAGAAGACTGTCGCAGCGTTCTCTCCCCGAATGAAATGGACAAAGCGAAGAAGTTGTTACTCAAGTATGCCGATGTATTCTCATCAAACGATGCTGACATAGGAAAGACTGGCTTAGTTCAACACAAAATAAACACAGGTGAAGAATTGCCTATCCGTCAGCGGCCAAGAAGATTGCCGGTAGCACGTGAAAAGGAAGTGGAAACCATGATTGAGGGAATGGTGAAGGATGGTGTTATTGAACCTTCATCTAGTCCATGGTGTTCACCCGTGGTACTGGTAAAGAAGAAGGATGGCAGCATGCGGTTTTGTGTTGACTACCGCCATCTGAACGACGTTACGAAGAATGACAGCTATCCCTTGCCAAGAATTGATGACACGCTGGACATGCTTACATGAGTAAAGTGGTTTAGCACGCTGGATCTAAAAAGTGGCTACTGGCAAGTTGAAATTGACCCTAAAGACAAGAAGAAAACTGCGTTCTCGACGGGAAAGGGTCTGTGGCAATTTAAAGTAATGCCGTTTGGGTTGTGCAATGCTCCAGCAACGTTTGAAAGGCTGATGGAACTTGTACTTACCGGGCTAATTGGCGATGCCTGTCTGGTCTACTTGGATGACATCATCATCGTGGGCCGTACGTTTGAGGAACAACTTCAAAACCTGGAACGCGTGCTCATGAAAATTCAGAGTGCCAACCTCAAGTTGAGTCCGAAGAAATGTTCAATATTCAAACGGCAAGTCAACTTTTTGGGGTATGTAATGTCGGAAAAAGGTATCCGCACGGATCCAGAGAAAATCGCAGCTGTAAAGGATTGGCCGGTTCCAAAAGACAAGACGCAGGTTAGAGCATTTTTGGGTTTGTGCTCCTATTACCGGCGATTTGTGAAGAACTTTGCAGATATAGCCAAACCTCTGCATAAGCTAACCGAGGAGAGGCGACATTTCTCCTGGGATGAAAGTTGCAATATCGCATTCCAGGAGCTCAAGGACCGTCTGTGCAAAACATCTATTTTGGGATACCCTGATGCAAGCAAAGAATTTATAGTTGACAAAGACGCAAGTGATATAGAACTTGGCGGTGTGTTGTCTCAACGGAATGGTGACCAAGAGGTCGTGATAGCGTACTTCAGCAAGTCGTTGTCAAAACCGGAAAGGAACTATTGTGTCACAAGACGCGAATTGCTAGCTGTGGTAAAGTCGTTGCAGCATTTTAGCAAATATCTTCTGGGGCGAAAATTTCACTTACGAACTGACCATGCTGCACTAAAATGGCTATTGCAGTTTAAAAATCCAGAAGGACAAGTTGCGAGGTGGATTGAACTACTGCAGGAATACGACTTTGAGATCGAACATCGCAGCGGGAAATCTCATGGCAACGCAGATGCATTGTCAAGAAGACCTTGTCCTGAAGATTGCAAACATTGTACTAGGCAAGAGAGTAAGGAAGTGGTATCCGTGAGGATGCTCAGGGCAGACCACCTCAGCAACGAGTGGAAGGACTGCTTACAACGTGCACAGCAGGAAGATCCGGACATCAAGCCGATCCTGGAATGGATGAAGGCCAGTGCTCCCAAGCCCAAGTGGAGCGACGTCTCAGCGATGAGTTCGACCACTAAAAGCTATTGGGCCCAGTGGGACAGCTTGCTGCTTCAGGATGGAGTTCTGTGCCGTAAATGGGAAAATGTTCGGGGAGACAGCTGTCATTTACAAATGGTTCTCCCTAAAGCTAAAGTACCGGATGTTCTACAGCTGTACCATAATGATTATTCAGGAGGCCATCTGGGAGTTAAACGAACTCTACTGAAGATCCGAGAACGGTTTTACTGGGTCCACTGTCGAAACGATATCGAGGACTGGTGTCGCAAATGTACAAGTGTGCGGCTGTAAAGGGACCTCAGACTAGTAGTAGAGGTGCATTGAAGTTGTACAATGTTGGTGCACCATGGGAGAGAATAGCCATTGACGTGGCGGGGCCGTTTCCGTAGAGTTAAAGCGGTAAAAAGTATTTCATGGTTGTGATGGATTACTTCACTAAGTGGCCAGAAGTCTTCGCCATTCCAAATCAAGAAGCTTCAACAGTTGCAGATAAACTAGTTCATGAAGTCTTCTGTCGTTTTGGAGTACCTTTAGAGATTCACAGCGATCAAGGAAGGAATTTTGAGTCTCAAATATTCCAAGAAACTTGCCGAGTTATGGGTACTCATAAAACAAGAACGACTTCTTATCACCCGCAATCTGATGGAATGGTAGAACGATTTAATCAGACATTGGAGAGGTACCTAGCAAAAGTTGTAGACAATCGGCAACGAGATTGGGACAAGCACATACAACCGTTTTTGTTGTCATATCGAAGCGCTGTTCACGAAAGTACATCAGTGACACCAGCTTTCGCAAACTTTGGGAGAGAATTACGGCTGCCTGCGGACCTGATCACCGGGATACCACCTGATACTCCACGCAGTATAACCGATTATGCAAATGACTTGCGGAACAAAATGAATGACGTTTATGAGCACGTCAGACAATCGGGCCAGCAAATGTCTGAAAAGATGAAAACCCGGTACGACCGCAAAATGAACAACAAAGCCGGTTCACTTGTGTGGTTGCACAATCCAGTCCGCAGCAAAGGGAAATCTCCTAAGCTTCAAGCTAAATGGGACGGCCCGTACCGATTGTGACCAAGATCAACGATGTAACCTACCGGATACAGAAAAGCGCAAGAGGGACTCCTAAGATTGTCCATGTGGATCGCCTGGCGCATTATTATGGGGCCGATAATGCTCGGGACGAGCATGTCTTAGGAGGGGGCAGTGTTACGCGCTCAAGTCGACGGCACTAGCGCCATCTAGTCTCGAACCGAAGAACTAAACTTCTTGAAGTTGAAACACGAACTCTCGGTATTTTGCGCGTGTTTACTTGAATATTCTGATATTTCGCTGCTAATTTATATAAATAGGCGCTGCAAGATGCGATCAGGGAAGATTGAAGTTGGCGAGACAAGCGAAGCTTCGGAGCGGAATAAAGTGAATCAGTGCGATTAATTATTAGTGTTTTTAACTTTAATTAGTGTAAAGTAAATTATAGTGTTAATTTAGGTAATTCTATCGGCAATTTTTATTGTCACGAACCTCAAGCTCGTAACATTATTATTATTATTATGACTAGTTATTTTTTATATTCTCCTGACTGTTGACGCATTTAACTTATGGACTGATTGGACAGCGGCAAAGTTGATAAACTGTTTTTTCTTAGTTGTGACGTACGACAGGCCCCACAGAAAGATATGGAGTCTATAATTTATTTTAAAAATAAAAAATAAACATTTACAAGTAAAAATACGAATGTTCCAATATCAAATTTCACTCCACGTTTTTTTCGAGCTAAAGTTGGACCGCTGTGTATGTTTCAAGGGATGAAGGACAGAGAGGTAACTGGGCTCATCACTCTTTTTTATTATAGAACAAGGTTAATAACGAGCACACAGTCCACCTGATGGTAAGTGGATACTGTGGCTCATAGACATTTATATTTATCCACAATTAAGAACCAAAATGCGTTGTCACCCCTAAAGGCTAAACACAAAAAGGAAACACAGCAGCTTTAAGCTACTATTTTAAGCTGGTATTCTGTGAGAGCGTGTTCCTTCCCCGGTCGAGCCGACCCATTCGTGCTACAACTATACTACTAATATAGCTGCAACATGGCTCTATCACGTAAAAATATTTGAGATTAGAATAAAATGATCTTGAGACAATATAGATTATTACATAATACTTAATTGAAAATCATTGTCAACAGACTTCAAAAAGGTGGAGAGTCTCAACTCGACTTTATTTTTTATGTGTACTACCCCAGATTTTTTTTATAAGAGAACCAATATTAATGACTTTGTTTATTTGAAACTTGGCCCCATATAAATTCGATCAAGATCTGAGCTGTAGTTTTAGAGTTACCCTTAATAAAGCGTATTTAATTGACTTCGACTACATTGATGATTTTCTCATTTTATATATATTGAAGTCATTCGTAGAAAAATTTGAACTTTACCACTTATTTTATTAACTATTGGTTAGAAAAATACCTCCAATCTGGTAAAAACCGGCAAGAAAACCAGCAGGATAATTTTAGAGGATACTTAAGATATTTTATTGCTTAGAATAGAGATGCGTGTGTCAGGACTTAATTAAAAATCTTCTCAACGCTCCCATATCGACCTACGGGTGTCGTGAGTGGCATAAGAAGAAAACTCAGTCAGGAGATTGATAGCAGGACCTGAAGTAAAATTTTTAATATGTGGCAAAATCTCTTCTACAAGGCTTTTAAAAAAAATATAATCTTCTCGTCAAAATAATACCTTAAAGACCACTTTTTTCATGGTAGCACACATCAAGAACTTCTGACTCAATCCAAAATGGCGTGACGAAAGCCATAAACACGATAAAAAATAAATTGGGAATCCGTAAATACCTATTCTCTTCCAGATGTACAGGAGTATATTAGTGCTGGTGCTGTTGGGACTGTGTCGTGGTCAGTTTGGACGTCCTGAGAACCAGCTACAGGGAACTGATTTCGGTGAGCTTATGCAGTGAAAACTTCTTTATAATTGTTGTGATTGTTGTGATTATCGACTCAATGAAACGTTTAAGCGATACTAAAAAGAGACAACTATACACATCTATAGGATTTAGCCTGCGAGTGAATGAGATAGAACCTAGCGTCCAAAATACGTACTAACTTGTGAGTCAATCAATTTTTGTTCGATGAAATGACTTTGTCTATCGAATGAAATAGATGGCGCTATTACAAAGCAATTTTACTTGAAACAAAATATTAATTTGATTTATTAACCCGTATGTGCTCAACTTTTTTTTCTCGTAAAAGCTGGTATTTTTTTGTTCTATTATAAGTCCAATTAGCGTTAAAATAAGGTTTTCTGAAAATTAAATAATAAAAAATGAACCGTTTTGGACATTTTCACCGCCCCAATTTTGGGGCGCTGAGCACGGTAGACAACGTTCATAACAACTCCTCAAATTTTTCAATTTTAATTAATTTAAAGAGTAATATTAATATAATAATTATTATAGAGGTTGTAAAGAAATTTTTATTATATTTAAAGAATATTTATTATATAATAGTGCTTATACTACCGGTATTTATCATATATTTAGGAATGGAAAATTTCAAAACAATTAGTATGACAGCCGACATCACATTTTCGGCATATTTTCGTAGTATTTTTATGGCATTCGGCACAACGTATCTGAGTTGCACTAGAAATAATTAAATGGTCAGCTCCATCTGGACGTACATCATCTGGCACCCTCCTTTTCCTAGACGGCTTCATAGGACGGCCTAAAGAGCGAGCCGACGCATATCTTCGTAGATAAGTTGTAACCACAGACCTGATAAAGGCTAGGAAATCAAGATGCCCTTTCTCTTGCCCAGCTGGTGAGAGCCTGTACAACTGAAAAGCGTTAATCATTGAAGCGTTCAAGGGGCACATCAGAAGTTACCAATACCATTTTTTTATTTATGCTAATGCGGTAGCAGCCTATGTTTTGATGTAGACGATCTACTCCACCCATATATTGATTAAACATTTGAACACAAAAGGGCTGTTGAATCGAGATTTTTTTTCTTTCAGCACTTGACCATCGCTGTGCGAATCCAACCGGAGAATCACCTTCACAGGTAGAAGCTACGGTAACAACGTTATTGTCGTTGTATCGCACTGGAGCACGCCTGATATTTCATCGATGATTTGATCATAGCTCCCACGCTGTTTTTTCTTTATGTCAGCGATTGATTCCAGAGGCGCATATTCGACCCTATTGGCCCGTATTGTTCCTGTCCCCTGGTGACCAATATCTTTCAAAGCGATGAGCAATCTAAACGATGTAAAAAAATTGTCTATGTAAACATGAACTGGGAAATCTGTAGGCAATTTGGCCACCAAATTCATAATGACAGATCCTCCAACACCTAAATCGGGATTAGTGTTGCCTGTGCTAGCCCCTTGATAAGGTATGGCTTGTATAAGATATCCTAGCCGTGTAACGGAATCATTAATTCGTCGATGCTAACTTCGTTATACTGAGGCCAATACTTCATCCATTTTTCTTTTAGTTTCTCCCATAAAGGTCGCACTTTTGTGAACTTGTCCTGGACATCTAAAGCTGCGTTATCGGAAACGTGCATAAATCGAAGTATTTGTTCAAATCGAGATCGAGATTTTGCATTAGTTCCGCCAGGGTGATAGGTATCGATTCCAGTATCCCAGTACATGCGGTTCCTTGCTCGAACGTTATATCCACTTAGCAAAAGTATTGCTAAGACGAGGCGAATTTCTTCTTTGGTAACATCAAAATGTTTACCTTCGAAAACCGCATACCTTCTTGAATTTTCTACAAACAAATTCACAACGTCGTCATCGTAAAATAATTCAAAAAATTCAGTAGGCGACCTATTAGTGTCTACAAACTCGGGACGATGACATTCCCTTCTTTGATATTCGGGTAAATCTGATTTTTTTCCACTTTCTTTTCCCTATGATCTTCTTTTTTCTTTTTGGCGCAGAAGTGAATGCGATCTCCGATAGGGGTCCGTTGTCGTCATCACTCGACTCCAATCCTATAAATTCTGTTTGTAATAGTGAACCCGATTTGCGCACACATTCAAGCTGCGCCTCGGCTCGTAGTTGGTTGCCTGTCAGGTGATTGATATCACCTACAAGCGCATCTTCCCATCACTATTGCAGTCACTCAACATATGGTTGCTAGGCGGGCATGTGTAGATAGTGCCCTCAACAATGTCATCTTCTGTCTCTAATATGTCAATAATTTCTGCCAAACTCAACCTAAAACAACAAAATAAATATATACATATAACATATAAAGTTCCAATATAACTGGCAGTAGCTATAAACAATGTAAATAAAATATAACGCATATACCATGAAATTTGAAATCAACATGCAAGTACGCGACCAGCGCCCCAATAATGGGGCGCTATAAATAATGCCTCTAAAAAACTAATTCTCAACAGAAAGAATCGATTTTTATCACAAAACTAACCAAGTGTAAACCAATACATATAACAAACTGCTTTACACAGTTTTACTTATGAAAAAAATAATAATAAACTTACTTTTTACTTCTCGCCATCGTAAACACCACACTTGCACTTTTTATTTTTCCAAAAGTTAAAGAAAAAATGCGCCAACACTTTGAAAAACGTCACTTTTATGATGGTAAAGTGTAAACAAAGCGAACAGTACCATTCAAAAATCAAACCACAGTTTTAGGTTGCCACAGGTAATAAATAACGTGCCATTTTAAAAATGGGGCGGTGAGCACTTATGGGTTAAACTAAATTTAGGTCTACATGTTCAAAATTTAGAATTGTAGCATTTATATTATATTTAATGCCGCAGCCCGCAGTTGAAAATTATTTTATGGGATAAATCATTTACCGCTAAATTTATATTATGTGTATTTTATATTTCTCTCATTTGAAGGTTTCACTTCTACCGCGTGTGAACATCACACATGTTTTTTATTACTATTTCCCCTAAACTGAACTTTCGGACACAGCGCTCGGACTCAGCGTAGACTACCGCCCACCATCATTCACCATCTGCGCGGGATAAGATGTGTGCGCAAGCACCTGTGCACTCTGTCTTCAATCCACCAATGAAATATTTATTTGCAATTTTAACTGTTAATTCACCACGAAACGTTACGAGGAAACCTTCATGTCTGAAAATTATTAAAAAAATTCAAATAAATTTGAAGTCTTTCCTATACGAATTCCTTGCCCTGAAACCCTCTCAGAAATGAGAGAAGGCCTGCGCCTGACAGTGTGAAATATTAGACTGTAACTTTATTTTTCAATTTGACTTTTTAAATAAATTAATTTTTATTTACCTTTATGTTCCGATCTTACAAATAAACTGTCAAACATATCAATGTAAATTTTGATAATTCGCAAGTAGAGACTGTTAATACGTTTAAACTACTATAGGTATCAATATTGACATTCATCTTAATTGGAAAGCTCATATTGAATTCGTAAAATCTAAATTATCCAAGTTCACTTAAGCCCTTTTTAATAGAAATTCAGCACCATTAAAAGGACAGCATTATCTGCGTACTATGCATATTTTAAGTCATGGTTACGAAACATAATCATGCTATGGAGCAACATTACAATCATAAATGACCTAATAATCATTCAAAATGTAGTGTAGTGCTCCCACGTTAATATACTTTAGTGTTAAGCTAGAATAATGAGGCAGTCTAACTAAAGTTTTAGTACCAACCACACGTCTCCTTCATTGACACCTTTCCTATATTACATGGCGACCCGCGCCGGGCCAAGTTAAAAGGTGGGAAGAAAAAAAAAACTTAATTAAATAATGAAGATAAAAAAATTATATACGAAACGGATGCAATACCGGATTTGACAATAATAAATAAGCCGCCGTGACTGAAATTCGGTCTGGAGGACATTACATACATTACGTCAAGGCACTCGGACCACGCTTTGCCCAAAAATATAGGTATAAATGGAAATTTGTGAAACAAGTGATAGGTGGAAAGCACATTGGACACACAATCACAAACTAAATATCAATAACATGCTAGATATTCGTTCCACGATTGAAAAGGGAAAGAAGTAGTTGTATTCTAGCGGGCATCACCCAGAAGGATGTGAAAATTGAGCCGAAAAGAATAAAGAAGAATTTGAGAGGTAAATTCGCACCTGTGTGATTTTTAAGGGTTAATTCCATTTAAAATTTTAATAATTTGAGTTTTTTAATGTTGTTTTTGCTTCAAAAAAAAGTTATGCATAACATTTTCCGTATTTAAAATATGATTAAATTGAAAGTATTTATCAGATAACTCACAATTTAATTTTTGTTAAATATTTATATATTACTGAAAAAATAAGCACAATGCAATAATTATAAATTAATCAATAATCTAGCACTTGATTTTATAGTCAATTTTATTCATTTATAGTTTTATATTATTTTTATTACTGTGTCATAACAAAATGATTAAGGATAAATAATATTGTAAATTTTCGTGAAAATCAAAACATAATTTTATGTTACACATAAATATGCCTGATTATGTCAATACTGTGACTATGCATTTTTGCGTGCTAGATACGAGTATGTCTTATATTATAGTTTTCATAATGATATTAACCTTTTTTAGAATAATCTTAAGGATCTATTTTAGGAATTGATAAAAAAATATAGATAGCATATTTTTTTATTCTTTTGTCGGTGGGAGGTGTAGTGTAGTGCTCCCACGTAAATATACTTTAGTGTTAAGGTAGAATAATGAGGCAGTCTAATTAAAGTTTTAGTACCAACCACACGACTCCTTCATTGACACCTTTCTTATATATGTGTGAGAATTATTGCTAAAATAGATAATACAGTAAGTTACAAGACACACTTATTAAAATATGATCTGCTAACTTTAATATCTCTATAAATTTTAGATTACTATACATATATATAATACATTAACATTATATAACCTTTTTTTTTTTTCAAAACAATAGAAACATAAACAATCAAGCGAAATAAACAACTACTTAACTTACCCTCTCGAATAACAATGCTAAATTGCAGCCCATAATATATGCCGGCTAAAAATCTCAATTATTTTGATGATTTGTGTGCGTGCTTGCGTGCGTGCGTGCTTGTGCGTGTGTGCGTGTGTGTGCGTGTGTGTGTGCGTGTGTGTGTGTGTGTGTGCGCGTGCGCGCGTGCGTGCGTGCGTGCGTGCGTGCGTGCGCGCGTGCGTGCGCGCGTGCGTTCGTGCGTGCGTGTGTGCGTGCGTGCGTGCGTGCGTGCGTGCGTGCGTGCGTGCGTGCGTGCGTGCGTGCGTTCGTGCGTGCGTGCGTGCGTTCGTGCGTGCGTGGCATCTTTTCTGTTAATTTAAACCGAATCGGCAGATTCAGAGAAAGACTCAAAAAATCGAGTTTTTATTTTATTTTTAGAAATTGTTTTCTTGAAATTTCTTGGATACCCTTGTTTTGATAAATTCTATAATTTAGTTATCTCTTCTACTTCAAAAACTAGGTCAATGGCCGTGAACTGCATCAATTTCGCTTGATTCGTTCGAGTGACATCATTGTCTAGAAAAATCTCGAAAAAGTGTTTTTTTTTTAATTACTTGATAAGGTTTCGTCAAATCAATTTTTTTGTGATAAATGTCTTTGTTAAGTTCAAAAAAACTGCCTCGATTGCTGCAACAACATCAAATTAAAAAAAACTTGAAGAACTCAAAATCGTCCTAACAGGTGAAATTTGAAACGCTTTGCATTTGAAATTAGCGGGTATTTGCAGGACCGACGTATAGAGTCAACCGTATTCTTAAACTTTCACTCACTCTCCAAACAATATTTTTTTATATTTGGGGGCGAGATTTTTCTCCAAATTTATATGTTACAACCCCTGAAGCCTTTTTATTATAACCTAAATGGATAAAAGAGAATCGAAAAAGTTGTGGTGTTAAAATCTACAACACCACAACTTTTTCGGCAACCAGAGCGGCGCCATTATCGAATGAATTCTATTTGACGAATTTTATGTAGGAAAAGTTAAATTATTAAGTTCAGTGTTTCTTTCTGAAACAGTTGTTAGTCATATTTTATATTAGTTAGATAAAAATTCCAAAATGCGGATGTTCCTAAAAGTAAAAAAATTAAAAAAAGAGTAATCACTGAAGCAGTGTTTTGTGTATAAACCTTTATAACTATATATACAATAGAAACCGTATAACTTTTATTTGAAACGCAACTTTTTACTTATGATGAGGCCCAACCAGCGACATCTGGTGAACGTTAAATTATTACCTCTCATTGACGAAGATTTCCGAAAAGATATCTATTTTGAAGTCGGATAAAATTAGCTGATTCCGTGTTCTTAAAACTTTAATAACTTTATATTAAATGGACATATCGCAATAATTTATTTTTAGATAAGGGACAAGTGTCTAAAAATAAAACGTAGAAAACTTAATTGAAGTTTATCCAACAGTTTTCCCGGGATGCGCGCACAACTGCAAACCTCAAATATAATACTTTTTGAAAGTAATTTTTTGTTTATATTTAATAAGAAAACTAACATCTAGATGGTGATGGCAAGCAGGACTTATCCAAACGGTTTCGAGAGATATTTGGCAAACCACCAGATATTATAGCTACTACAGCAACGTCTGCAGAAAAAACGCGAGGCGAGAATTCAGGTGGGTGTTCAATTGTAATAATAATAATAACTTTTATTTGCGTAGTAATTTTTAATATGTTTCTAACGGATAATTGATTTATTTTGTTGTACACAAAATTAAATAATTTATAAATACTTCTTTTATTGCCATTGGAATATTACTTATTAATTCAAACTTTTGGGTAATCACATTGCTTAGTGTGTTATCTTTTTTTACTATTTATGGGGAAACGAGCTTACTGTCTACCCGATGGTAAGTGGATTCTGTAGTCCATAGACGTTTATCCTTCCTTAGGAATCAAAATGCAGATCCGTTGTCACCCCTAAGGAGTAAGATAGAATGTTTCGTTTTCAGTAAATGAGGTAGTCACTTAACATCAGGTGGACCGTATACTCGTTTGCCTCCTCTTCTATAAAAAGGGACTCTACACTCTCTGTACGAAATACAGCAGCGTTAAGCTGCTGCGAAAGGAAGGAGGTAAATTAGCAATTTTACCTCCTTCCTTTCGCGGTCCTTCCCCTGTCTAACTGACCCATTCGTACTACAACTACACTACTAATACGTAAAAAAATAAAACTAAGCTGTAAATGAACTATAAAATACACTATACCTAATTTACTTTACTCCTTGATGTACTTACAATAAACATTTTGTATCTGTAAACAGTCAGCTGATGGGATGTTGCATATTAAGTCATTTTTTTTGTAATTTTTAACCGGTCATTTTTTTAAATATTTAAAATTATTTTAATTTTTTAAATTATTTTAAATTTCGATAATTATGTCAGATGATGATTCATTTTACTGTGCACATGACTCAGTTTCGTTTCCCTCTTGTAGTGATCTCACACGGGATGGCATGAAGTCTCTTCTTGAGAAATTAAATAGTGTTTTTTTGCTTTGTAATAAACATCTTGACGTTTGTCATATAAAAAAGCACAAATCATTTTTCAGATTTTCGAAGTAACTTTTTCACAAGATTGCATCCACGCTACTTTAATGTCGAATAGCTGATTGAAATCGTCTACAAAGTCTAGTTTATATCCTTTAGGTAATTTTGTGCTTATTCGCAATGACAGGATTGAAAAAAAACGGTGGCGATGTTGCCATATATCTGAGAACTACAATTCCTTACAAGGTTGTCTTAGATTCTCCCTGTAGTTTGACATTCAGGCTCCTCGGAGTATTAATTTCTTGAAATTGACATCAAGGGCTTCACGGCTCTAGAAACAGTCGTCGATACCGTTGGGTATGCATTGGGGATGCACAAGAGAATAAAATATATCTATATTTATCGTATCAATGTTTTTAATCAGTATCGATATATATCGCGTGGTTAATTGATATTTTTTCAATATATCGATAAATAGTCATGTTTTGCATGATTTAGTTGGTAGGATAAGGCCAAAAATGGTTGGACAACGCAAAAAAAAAAACAACAACAGAACATGAAAACTTTTGTAGCTACTTTTGTTGCTTGATAAAATATTAAGCAACAAAAGTAAAGTAGTCCATATAAGATATTAAAATATATCGAAATCGTTAGAAATTTGATATTCCAAAAAAAATATTCTTAAACTGTCACTGCACGGACTTCTATAAAAAAGTATTTTCCTTAAAAATGATTTGTGATTCGTTTTCTTATGTTTTGATGGTATCGACAACAACACATTGAATTGGTTAAAAAATGTTCTGAGCCCCAATGATACGCAGATAAGCACCGAAAGTTTTGTGAAGACCTCCGTTCCTGTAACACCTACTATAGACAACTCCACGGGTAAGCTTATGAGGACATCAGATTTCCACTCTGATCCTGATCTAAAAGGGGACTTTGAAGGTATTATGACATTAATAAAGAAGTTTTGTGGCCCACTACAGATTTTAAAGTTTAGTTTTATGGTACTAAAACATATAAAAAAGAAATCAATTTAATAAAGTAAACGGGCTAAAAGTTATAATATGAAGTCTTCCCGCAATCGTGTAAACCGTGTACGAAGCATTTTTGCAGTTTTTATGAAATTAAAAAAAACTTGTTTTACTACAGTACATTGTGGTAATAACATAAGTTACTTTAAAGTAAACAGTCACACCACTGGAACTTGTTTTCGATGCTATTTTATTAGTGTTTGCTTAAGTGAAAATGAAACGGAACGTACCTAGTAAATCCGCCATTTTGTTATTATTTTGTTCGTAGAATAAATATACATATACTATCGCAAAATAAATATTGTTTAAATAACATGAACTTAAAACGGTGGCGATGTTGCCATATATCTGAGAACTACAATTCCTTACAAGGTTGTCTTAGATTCTCCCTGTAGTTTCACATTCAGGCTCCTCGGAGTATTAATTTATTGAAATTGACATCAAGGTCATTATGGCGATTCGATGGGTAGTGTACTGTCCTCCTGATGTAGCCTACTTCACGGCTCTAGAAACAGCCCTCGATACCGTCGGGTATGCATTAGGAATCCGCAAGTGAATAAAATATATCTATATTTATCGTGTCGATCTATTTTTAATAGTATCGATATATATCGCGTGGTTAATTGATATTTTTTCAATATATCGATAAATCGTCATGTTTTGCATGATATAGTAGGATAAGGCCAAAAATGGTTGGACGACGCAAAAAATATGACAACAGCACATGAAAGCTTTTGTAGCAACAAAAGTAAAGTAGTCCATTAATATAAGATATTAAAATATATCGCAATTGTTACAAATTTGATACTCCAATATAAATATCGAATATCGATATATCGCGATTGAAAAATATCGAAGATATATATCGATATTCTTATGAGAAAATATTAATACTTCGACATATCTATAATTTTACCAAGCCTAGTCTGGATATATGCACTGTATTATTATGGAGGGACAGCCACTCATCATTATATTAACACAGATGATTCATGGATAGATCACATAATTACATCTTCTCTTGACCGTGTGGGCACGCATGGACAGCTTTCAGTGCCTTGTTATTCACACTACGATCTAATATAAACAGAATTAAACTATTCCTTATATATTGCATTTACACAATGTCTGGCCTAAATATTGACCAACTCCTCCTGACGACGGACCTGGTTTTCTTTGATTCAGCTCAATTGGTGGCAGCTTCTTCAATAGATGACAAACTTTCCTTTTTGAACACCGTTATTTTGAATCTCCATAGCGTCCAAGCGCCAGTTCATCAAGTAAGTCTAAGGCGTCCTCCTGCCCTTTGGGACCAAAGGCGTACAGGTGGCAATGATCAGACGAGATCGGGTATTTCAGAATACAAAAGAGCACGTACAGAAGAAAACTAGTCTAACTTTAAATTGCTAAAGTACAGATACAATCATATGGTACAAAATGAAAAACTCTGTTACATTCATGATCATTTAACCAACAGTACTGCTGATATGTGGAAATTCTTAAAATCTCTTGGTATTTTTAAGCCACTGTCATCTGATAATAATTCTCTTAATCTGGGTGATATAAATTGTGATTACGTCTCAACTCCTACGTTGGACCCTTTTGTGAAATCTCAAACCATTGCTTCTATTGCTTTTATGCAACTTCGAACTATTCCATTTCTGTAACTCAAGATGAAGTAGTTAAAGCTGTATTAGTTCCTTGGCTTAGGTTGTGATGAGATCAGTAAATTTATGATCATTATATTGCTTCACTTCCTTCTGCTAGTTATCACACATGTTATTAATTACTCATTGGATTCAGATTAGTAACCAACATTATGAAAAAGGGCTTATATACGTCCTCTCCCAAAAATACCCAATCCAGAACTAATAAATCATCATTGTCCAATTTTTATTCCTCCATATCTCTCTAATGTTCTAGCATGTCTTCCTGCAAGCCTGTGTGCATAAGCAATTATCTATTTTCATTAAAAAATATAACCTACTGGATATCTTTCAGTCAGAGTTTCGCTCTCATCACAGTACGGCCACTGTACTTATTAAGATTACAGATGACAGAAAAGGTATGGATGAACTGAATGTTACAGTGGTCACGCTTGTTAACTTTTCAAATGGTTTTAACACAGTCCGCCACGATACCCCCCTATCTATTTTTACTTATCTCAGATTCTCATCTTCAACCTTAGAGTGGTTATTATCCTATCTTCGCAGTCGTCAACAGATGGTTACGTCAGGGGTACAGTTTTCTGAATGAGCTGACATTGCAGCTGGCGTACCGCAAGGCGGTATATTATTTCCAGTATTGTTTTCGCTATTTATAAGCTCAATATCTAATAACTTCAGTTGCTCATACTATATGTATGCTGATGACATTCGGCCATATGGACAATCCACCAATTCCGATAATATAAAGGATGAAATCGGAAAACTATGTACGAACTTAGAAGCCATCCGTGTCTGGTTACGTAGATTTGGTGTTTCGGTAAATCCCTCAAAATCTAAAGCAATATCGACTATAGAAACCTTGAACTAGTTTTATACAATTGAATTTAATTCCATTTTCTCATTCCATAGTTAATTTGAACTAGAGAGTACAGATCTCGGAAATTAGTTGTAAAGTTATGGCCGCTCTACGTTGCCTTTATCATGGTTTTCTTTAAAAATCATGGTGATAATGGCAGGCGGTCCGGTCACCGCAGCCTTTCCTTATTTCGAGTCGTTGTCAGGAAGATGCTTCTTCCATATTCCGGTTTTACTTCTGTCGCCTCTCACGACTCCCACGGGATGATATACGATGGATATTCTTACACCGTCACTGCACGGACTTCTATAAAAAAAGTATTTTCCTTAAAAATGATTTTTTCAAAATTCGTTTTCTTATGTTTTGAAGGTATCGACAACAACACATTGAATTGGTTAAAAAATGTCATGAGCCTACATGATACGCAGATAAGCACCGAAAGTTCTGCGAAGACCTCCGTTCCTGTAACACCTACTATAGACAACTCCACGGGTAAGCTTATGAGCAAATAAGATTTCCACTCTGATCCTGATCTAAGAGGGGACTTTGAAGGTATTATGACATTAATAAAGGAGTTTTGTGGCCCACTACAGACTTTAGAGTTTATTTTTATGGTACTAAAACATATAAAAAAAATTTATTTATTACAGTAAACAAACTAAAAGTTATAGTATGAAAGTCTACCCGGAATCATGTAAACCGTGTACGAAGCATTTTTGCAGTTTGTATGAAACAAAAAAAACTTGTTTTACTACAGTATATGGTGGTAATAACATAGGTTTCTTTAAAGTAAACAGTCACACCACTGGAACTTGTTTTCGATGCTATTTTATTAGTGTTTGCTTAAGTGATCATGAAACGGAACGTACCTAGTAAATCCACTATTTTGTTATTATTTTGTTTGTAGAATAATTATATACATATACTATCGCAAAATAAATATTGTTTTAATAACATGAATTTAATTTGGCCATTAATTGATAAGATTTTACAATGTTTAAAAATCGCATTTTCGTCATCACCAATTAGGACACGAATATTTGCGAATAAAACAATTTTAATAATTCTGGATTAAAAATCATATATCTGTTTTAAATATGACCATGACTGACATAAATAACACTGTAGAAAACTTAATTGAATAATAAATCTTGACAAATCTATATATATATATATATATATATATATATATATATATATATATATACCATGTAATAAACGTAATAATAAAAATATAATATTAATTCTAACATACCAAAAATAAATATTTATTTAACACGGCAGATGATGTAAGTCTTCAGATCAGGCTAAACCTTATACACCACAAACAATTATATTATTGTTATTATTATTATACCATAGTGAGACGGTCCAGCTCCATGGCATTCTTATTCTTTTTCAGAATATAAATGTTTAAGCCACCACAGACGAGTTCTTTGTATCATTTTTAGTCAAAATAAATAGAATGTCATTTAAATTATTGAAAAGTATGTCAAATGGAGTTGTAAATATCTTGACATATTTTCCTACCATATGAGGCTACCGACCTCACAGATAATCTGGCCATTCAACCAGTCTTCTCTGGAGGGTAATTTCACTATATACTTTTTATCAAAAGTGTGTAGTGGACGCATGATATCTGAGACCATGCATAAGACCTGTGATTCCTTAATCGAGTCGAGCATGGATCTCAATCTGTAGGAGAGCAAGCTCAGACCGCCCTGGGCTTTAGTTCTATACAAACTAGCCCTCGCCTCCTTGTCTAGATCGAGGGAGATCAAGGGGCGTTAGGCATAGAAGTGCATTAAGAGCCACTCCAGGCAATGATCGCATAGAACCAGTTGCCATTAAGCTGTCAGTCCTTTGTAGACTATTTAGTCTGTCCGCAGTCGTCTTTTGGTTGGCCTCATTACACCAGACAATAGAGGCGTAGGTGAGGATCGGCCTCACTATGCAGGTGTACAGCTATAGGACTATACTGGGACGCAAGCTCCAGTTGTTCCCGACCAAACGATTCCACGTACCTGAAGCAATTTTTGCCTTATGGCATACGTTGTTAAGGTGAGAGTTCCACGTTAGTTTTTGGTCGATTGTTACGCCCAAGTACTTAACTTCCGTGGAAAATGGTACTTCTTTGCCATTAAGTTTTGGTTGGACTAATTTGTCCAATCGTCTCTTTATGGTAAAGGGTATTATAACAGTTTTATGAGCATTAACTGATAAACTGTTATCCCTACACCAGTTATTTATGGTGTTTAGGGCTCTTTGTATTATTGACGATAAAGAACTTTGGCAAAAGCCCTTCGCAATGATCACAAGGTAGCATAACCCAATGTGTCAATGCGTATGTCTGCCATTTTGTACAATAGTTGGTCAACCGCAAGAGTCCAAAGAAGGGGTGACAAAACACCTCCTTGTGGTCAGCTTTTTGTATTTGCAACCTCAATCGAAGTTTGAAACAGCGCTATATTTGCCTTTCTGTTTGAGAGCATCGACTTCACCCATCTGATGGTTGTGGGGTCAACATTTTTAGATGTCAGGCCCCCAATCAGCAGTGATGTGGGGCTACTGTCGAAGGTGCCCTCAATATCTAGAAAGGCACAAAGAGCTATTTCTTTATCCTCCAGTGCTTTTTCGGCCCTGTCAATGACATTGATCAGGGCTGTTTCCGTGGATTTGCCTCTGCGGTAAGCATGCTGGTTGTAATGTATGGGCCTCGTAGCTAGAGCTACAACCCTTATATATCTATCTATAACCTTTTCCAATGTCTTAAGAAGAAAGGAAGATAGGCTTATAGGTCTAAAGGACTTTAGTAAAGCGTAGTCCTTTCTACCAGCCTTAGGTATAAATAGAACCTTGACAATTGTCCATCGTTCTGGAATATATCCCCATGCAAAACTTGCTCTGAAGATTTTCACCAGATAAGGAAGAAGGATGTCGATAACGCTCTGTAGTTGGATGGGAATTATTCCATCCTCCCCGCTTGATTTAAATGGTTCAAAGGAGTCAACAGCCCACTGTACCAGGTTTGGCCTTATTATCTTTTGCAGCCCTACACCAGTCCTCATTGCAAGGCCTTCGTAGGGCTCTGAAAGAATTCAAAGCTGAAGTCTTGTGTGACCCTGGGAAATGGGTATACGCTAGTAACTCCAATGTTTCTGTTTCACTATTAGTGAAGCTACCATCCGGCTTTTTAAGAAGCCCGATCTGATTAGGTTTAGCTTTCGATAGCATCTTGTGTAGTCATGCACTGCGAGGCAAAGACTCAACTCCCTCGCATAGCTTCCTCCACCAGTTTTTCCATTAGTTTTCCCGTGATGCGAGCACAACTGCAAACCTTAAATATAATACTTTTTTAAAGTAATTTTTTAAAAAATCTGCAAAATGCAGATCCGTTGTCACCCCTGAGGACTAATATAGAATGCTTCGTTTTCAGTAAAGGCGGGAGTCACTTAACATCAGGTGGACCGTATACTCGTTTGCCTCCTCTTCTATAAAAAAGGGTACTCTACACTCACTGCACAAAATACAGCAGCGTTAAGCTACTGTGAAAGGAAGGAGGTAAAATAGCAATTTTACCTCCTTCCTTTCGCGGTCCTTCCCCGGTCGAACCGACCCATTCGTACTACAACTACACTAGTAATATAGCTATAGCATTAATCTACCACGTAAAAAAATAAAACTAACCTGTAAAAGGAACTAAAAAATACACTATACCTAATTTACTTATGTCCTTGATGTACTTACAATAAACATTTTCTCTGTAAAAGGTTGTCTGGAAGATATCGCTTTTAGAGATAAGACCGCCCATTGTGACACTATTTTTTTTCTTCTTCTTTCGTTTATGTATTTATTTGGTGTATAATAATAATAAGAATTATCTATCTATCTAAACAGTCAGCTGATTTGATGTTGCATAATATTAAGTAATTTTTTTTGTAACTTTTAACCGGTCATTTTTTTAAATAATTTATTGTATTGTATGATATTATATTTTATTTATAAAATTATTTTAAATTTCGATAATTATGTCAGATGATGATTCATTTCACTCTGCACATGATTCGTTTTCCTCTTGTAGTGATCTCACACGGGATGGCATGAAGTCCCTTCGTGAGAAATTTAATAGTGTTTTGTTACCTTGTAATAAATATCTTGACGTTTGTCATATAAATGCACAAATCATTTTTCAGATTTTGAAGTAACTTTATCACAAGATTGCATCCACGCTATTTTAATGTCGAATAGCTGATTGAAATCGTCTACAAAGTCTAGTTCATATCCTTTAGGTAATTTTGTGCTTATTCGCAATGACAGGATTGGAAAAAACAGTAGCGATGTTGCCATATATCTGAGAACTACAATTCCTTACAAGGTTGCCTTAGATTCTCCCTTCAATTTGACATTCAGGCCTCGGAGCTCTCGGAGTATTAATATCTTGAAATTGACATCAAGAGCATTATGGCGATTCTATGGGTAGTGTACTGTCCTCCTGATGTATATTACATCACGGCTCTAGAAACAGCCCTCGATACCGTTACAAATTTGGTACTCCTAAATAAATATCGAATATCGATTTATAGCGATCTAAAAATATCAACGATATATATCGATATTTTTATGAGAAAATATCAATATTTCGACATATCTATAATTTTACCAAGCCTAGTCTGGATACATGCACTGTATTATTATGGAGGGTTTTCAATACTGATTTCATGAGTGAGTGACGAGTCAGTTTATTTCAGCATCCGTCCTTTAGCAGCCACTCATCATTATATTAACACAGATGATTCATGGATAGATCACAAAATTACATCTTCTCTTGACCGTGTGGGCACGCATGGACAGCTTTCAGTGCCTTGTTATTCACACTACGATCTAATATAAACAGAATTAAACTATTCCTTATATATTGCATTTACACAATGTCTGGCCTAAATATTGACCAACTCCTCCTGACGACGGACCTTGTTTTCTTTGATTCAGCTCAATTGGTGGCAGCTTCTTAAATAGATGACAAACTTTCCTTTTTGAACACCGTTATTCTGAATCTCTATAGCGTCCAAGCGCCAGTTCATCAAGTAAGACTAAGGCGTCCTCCTGCCCTTTGGGACTAAGGGCGTACAGGTGGCAATGATCAGACGAGATCGGGTATTTCAGAATACAAAAGAGCACGTACAGAAGAAAACTAGTCTAACTTTAAATTGCTAAAGTACAGATACAATCATATGGTACAAAATGAAAAACTCTGTTACATTCATGATCATTTAACCAACAGTACTGCTGTTATGTGGAAATTCTTAAAATCTCTTGGTATTTTTAAGCCACTGTCATCTGATAATAATTCTCTTAATCTGGGTGATATAAATTGTGATTACGTCTCAACTCCTACGTTGGACCCTTTTGTGAAATCTCAAACCATTGCTTCTATTGCTTTTATGCAACTTCTAACTATTCCATTTCCGTAACTCAAGATGAAGTAGTTAAAGCTGTATTAGCCATAAAGCTGTATTAGTTCCTTGGCTTAGGTTGTGATGAGATCAGTAAATTTATGATCATTATATTGCTTCACTTCCTTCTGCTAGTTATCACACATGTTATTAATTACTCATTGGATTCAGATTAGTAACCAACATTATGAAAAAGGGCTTATATACGTCCTCTCCCAAAAATACCCAATCCAGAACTAATAAATCATCATTGTCCAATTTTTATTCCTCCATATCTCTCTAATGTTCTAGCATGTCTTCCTGCAAGCCTGTGTGCATAAGCAATTATCTATTTTCATTAAAAATATAACCTACTGGATATCTTTCAGTCAGAGTTTCGCTCTCATCACAGTACGGCCACTGTACTTATTAAGATTACAGATGACAGAAAAGGTATGGATGAACTGAATGTTACAGTGGTCACGCTTGTTAACTTTTCAAATGGTTTTAACACAGTCCGCCACGATACCCCCCTATCTATTTTTACTTATCTCAGATTCTCATCTTCAACCTTAGAGTGGTTATTATCCTATCTTCGCAGTCGTCAACAGATGGTTACTTCAGGGATACAGTTTTCTGAATGAGCTGACATTGCAGCTGGCGTACCGCAAGGCGGTATATTATTTCCAGTATTGTTTTCGCTATTTATAAGCTCAATATCTAATAACTTCAGTTGCTCATACTATATGTATGCTGATGACATTCGGCCATATGGACAATCCACCAATTCCGATAATATAAAGTATGAAATCGTAAAACTATGTACTAACTTAGAAGCCATCCGTGTCTGGTTACGTAGATTTGGTGTTTCGGTAAATCCCTCAAAATCTAAAGCAATATCGACTATAGAAACCTTGAACTAGTTTTATACAATTGAATTTAATTCCATTTTCTCATACCATAGTTAATTTGAACTAGAGAGTACAGATCTCGGAAATTAGTCGTAAAGTTATGGCCGCTCTACGTTGCCTTTATCATGGTTTTTTATAAAATCATGGTGATAATGGCAGGCGGTCCGGTCACCGCAGCCTTTCCTTATTTCGATTCGTTGTCAAGAAGATGCTTCTTCCATATTCCGGTTTTACTTCTGTCGCCTCTCACGACTCCCACGGGATGATATACGATGGATATTCTTACACCGTCACTGCACGGACTTCTATAAAAAAAGTATTTTACTTAAAAATGATTTTTTCAAAATTCGTTTTCTTATGTTTTGAAGGTATCGACAACAACACATTGAATTGGTTAAAAAATGTCATGAGCCTACATGATACGCAGATAAGCACCGAAAGTTCTGCGAAGACTTCCGTTCCTGTAGCACCTACTATAGACAAATCCACTGGTAAGCTTATGAGCAAATAAGATTTCCACTCTGATCCTGATCTAAAAGGGCACTTTGAAGGTATTTTGACATTAATAAAGGAGTTTTGTGGCTCAATACAGATTTTAGAGTTTATTTTTATGGTACTAAAACATATAAAAAAAATTATTTATTACAGTAAACAAACTAAAAGTTATAGTATGAAAGTCTACCCGGAATCATGTAAACCGTGTACGAAGCATTTTTGCAGTTTGCGTGAAAAAAAAAACTTGTTTTACTATAGTATATGGTGGTAATAACATAGGTTTATTTAAACAGTCACACCACTGGAACTTGTTTTCGATGCTATTTTATTAGTGTTTGCTTAAGTGATCATGAAACGGAACGTAACTAGTAAATCCACTATTTTGTTATTATTTTGTTTGTAGAATAATTATATACATATACTATCGCAAAATAAATATTGTTTTAATAACATGAATTTAATTTGGTCATTAAAATGGATAAGATTTTACAATCTTTAAAAATCGCAATTTCGTCATCCCCAATTAGGACACGAATATTTGCGAATAAAACAATTTTAATAATTCTGGATTGAAAATCATATATCTGTTTTAAATATGACCATGACTGACATAAATAACATTATAGAAAACTTAATTGAATAATAAATCTTGACAAATCTGTATATATATATATACAATTTAATAAATGTAATAATAAAAATATAATATTAATTATAACATACCAAAAATAAATATTTATTTAACACGGCAGATGATGTAAGTCTTCGGATCAGGCGAAACCTTATACACCACAAACAAATATATTATTATTATTATTATTATCCAATAATGAGACGGTCCAGCTCCATGGCATTCTTATTCTTTTTCAGAATATAAATGTTTCAGCCACCACAGACGAGTTCTTTGTATCATTTTTAGTCAAAATAAATAGAATCTCATTTAAATTATTGAAAAGTATGTCAAATGGAGTTGTAAATATCTTGACATATTTTCCTACCATATGAGGCTACCGACCTCACAGATAATCTGGCCATTCAACCAGTCTTCTCTGGAGGGTAATTTCACTATATACTTTTTATCAAAAGTGTGTAGTGGACGCATATCTGAGATCATGCATAAGACCGGTGATTCCTTAATTGAGTCGAGCATGGATCTCAATCTGTAGGAGAGCAAGCTCAGACCGCCCTCGGCTTTAGTTCTATACAAACTAGCCCTCGCCTCTTTGTCTAGATAGAGACCAAGGGGCGTTAGGCATAGAAGTGCATTAAGAGCCGCTCCAGGCAATGATCGCATAGAACCAGTTGCCATTAAGCAGTCAGTCCTTTGTAGACTATTTAGTCTGTCCGCAGTCGTCTTTTGGTTGGCCTCATTACACCAGACAATAGAGGCGTAGGTGAGGATCGGCCTCACTATGCAGGTGTACAGCTATAGGACTATACTGGGACGCAAGCTCCAGTTGTTCCCGACCAAACGATTCCACGTACCTGAAGCAATTTTTGCCTTATGGCATACGTTGTTAAGGTGAGAGTTCCACGTTAGTTTTTGGTCGATTGTTACGCCCAAGTACTTAACTTCCGTGGAAAATGGTACTTCTTTGCCATCAAGTTTTGGTTGGACTAATTTGTCCAATCGTCTCTTTTTGGTAAAGGGTATTATAACAGTTTTATCAGCATTAACTGATAAACTGTTATCCCTACACCAGTTATTTATGGTGTTTAGGACTCTTTGTACTATTGACGATAAAGAACTTTGGCAAAAGCCCTTCGCAATGATCACAAGGTAGCATAACCCAATGTGTCAATGCGTATGTCTGCCATTTTGTACAATAGTTGGTCAACCGCAAGAGTCCAAAGAAGGGGTGACAAAACACCTCCTTGTGGGCAGCCTCTTGTAGTTGCAACCTCAATCGAAGTTTGAAACAGCGCTATTTTTGCCTTTCTGTTTGAGAGCATCGACTTCACCCATCTGATGGTTGTGGGGTCAACATTTTTAGATGTCAGGCCCCCAATCAGCAGTGATGTGGGGCTACTGTCGAAGGCGCCCTCAATATCTAGAAAGGCACAAAGAGCTATTTCTTTATCCTCCAGTGCTTTTTCGGCCCTGTCAATGACATTGATCAGGGCTGTTTCCGTGGATTTGCCTCTGAGGTAAGCATGCTGGTTGTAATGTATGGGCCTCGTAGCTAGAGCTACAACCCTTATATATCTATCTATAACCTTTTCCAATGTCTTAAGAAGAAAGGAAGATAGGCTTATAGGTCTAAAGGACTTTAGTAAAGCGTAGTCCTTTCTACCAGCCTTAGGTATAAATAGAACCTTGACAATTGTCCATCGTTCTGGAATATATCCCCATGCAAAACTTGCTCTGAAGATCTTCACCAGATAAGGAAGAAGGATGTCGATAACGCTCTGTAGTTGGATGGGAATTATTCCATCCTCCCCGCTTGATTTAAATGGTTCAAAGGAGTCAACAGCCCACTGTACCAGGTTTGGCCTTATTATCTTTGCAGCCCTACACCTGTCCTCATTGCAAGGCCTTCGTAGGGCTCTGAAAGAATTCAAGGCTGAAGTCTTGTGTGACCCTGGGAAATGGGTTGACGCTAGTAACTCCAATGTTTCTGTTTCACTATTAGTGAAGTTACCATCCGGCTTTTTAAGAAGCCCGATCTGATTAGGTTTAGCTTTCGATAGCATCTTGTGTAGTCATGCACTGCGAGGCAAAGATTCAACTCCCTCGCATAGCTTCCACCAGTTTTTCCGTGATGCGAGCACAACTGCAAACCTTATAATACTTTTTAAAGTAATTTTTTAAAAAATCTGCAAAATGCAGATCCGTTGTCACCCCTGAGGACTAATATAGAATGCTTCGTTTTCAGTAAAGGCGGTAGTCACTTAACATCAGGTGGACCGTATACTCGTTTGCCTCCTCTTCTATAAAAAAGGGTACTCTACACTCACTGCACAAAATACAGCAGCGTTAAGCTACTGTGAAAGGAAGGAGGTAAAATAGCAATTTTACCTCCTTCCTTTCGCGGTCCTTCCCCGGTCGAACCGACCCATTCGTACTACAACTACACTAGTAATATAGCTATAGCATTAATCTACCACGTAAAAAAATAAAACTAACCTGTAAAAGGAACTAAAAAATACACTATACCTAATTTACTTAAGTCCTTGATGTACTTACAATAAACATTTTCTATGTAAAAGGTTGTCTGGAAGAAATCGCTTTTAGAGATAAGACCGCCCATTGTGACACTATTTTTTTTCTTCTTCTTTCGTTTATGTATTTATTTGGTGTATAATAATAATAAGAATTATCTATCTATCTAAACAGTCAGCTGATTTGATGTTGCATAATATTAAGTAATTTTTTTTTGTAACTTTTAACCGGTCATTTTTTTAAATAATTTATTGTATTGTATGATATTATATTTTATTTATAAAATTATTTTAAATTTCGATAATTATGTCAGATGATGATTCATTTCACTCTGCACATGATTCGTTTTCCTCTTGTAGTGATCTCACACGGGATGGCATGAAGTCCCTTCGTGAGAAATTTAATAGTGTTTTGTTACCTTGTAATAAATATCTTGACGTTTGTCATATAAATGCACAAATCATTTTTCAGATTTTGAAGTAACTTTATCACAAGATTGCATCCACGCTATTTTAATGTCGAATAGCTGATTGAAACCGTCTGCAAACTCTAGTTCATATCCTTTAGGTAATTGTGTGCTTATTCGCAATGACAGGAGTGGAAAAAACGGTAGCGATGTTGCCATATATCTGAGAACCACAATTCCTTACAAGGTTGTCTTAGATTCTCCCTTTAGTTTGACATTCAGGCCTCGGAGCTCTCGGAGTATTAATATCTTGAAATTGACATCAAGAGCATTATGGCGATTCTATGGGTAGTGTACTGTCCTCCTGATGTATTATACTTCACGGCTCTAGAAACAGCCCTCGATACCGTTGGGTATGCATTAGGGATGCGCGAGTGAATAAAATATATCTATATTTATTGTATCGATATTTTTAATCGGTATCGATATATATCGCGTGAATAATTGGTATTTTTTCAATATATCGAAAAATCGTCATGTTTTGCATGATGTAGGATAAGGCCAAAAATGGTTGGACGACGCAAAAAAAACGACAACAGCACATGAAAGCTTTTGTTGCTACTTTTGTTGCTTAATAAAATATTAAGCAACAAAAGTAAAGTATTCCATTAATATAAGATTAAAATATATCGAAATCGTTACAAATTTGGTACTCCTAAATAAATATCGAATATCGATTTATAGCGATCTAAAAATATCAACGATATATATCGAAATTTTTATGAGAAAATATCAATATTTCGACATATCCATATTTTTTACCAAGCCTAGTCTGGATACATGCACTATATTATAATGGGGGATTTCAGTACTGATTTCATTAGTGAGTGATGAGTCTGTTTATCTCAGCATTCTTCCTTTAGCAGCCACTCATCATTATATTTACACAGATGATTCATGGATTGATCACATAATTACATCTTCTCTTGACCATGTGGGCACGCGCTGATAGCTTTCAGTGCCTTGTTATTCACACTACGATTTTATTTAAACAGAATTAAACTATTCCTTACATATTGCATTTACGCAATGTCTGGCCTAAATATTAACCAACTCCTCCTGACGACGGACGTTGCTTTTATTGATTCAGCTCAATTGGTGGCAGCTTCTTCAATAGATGACAAACTTTCCTTTTTGAACACCGTTATTCTGAATCTCTATAGCGTCCATGCGCCAGTTCATCAAATAAGACTAAGGCGTCCTCCTGCCCTTTGGGACCAAAGGCTTACAGGTGGCAATGATCAGACGAGATCAGGTATTTCAGAATACAAAAGAGCACGTACAGAAGAAAACTGGTCTAACTTTAAATTGCTAAAGTACAGATGCAATCATATGGTACAAAATGAAAAACGCTGTTACATTCATGATCATTTAACCAACAGTACTGCTGATGTGTGGAATTTCTTAAAATCTCTTGGTATTTTTAAGCCACTGTCATCTGATAATATTTCTCTTAATCTGGATGATAAGCTTATATACGTACTCTCCTAAAACTACCCAATCCAGAACTAATAAATCATCATCGTCCAATTTTTATTCCTCCATCTCTCTCTAAAGATCTAGCATGTCTGCCTGCAAGCCTATGTGCATAAGCAATTATCTATTTTCATAAAAAAATATAACGTACTGGATCTCTTGCAGTCAGAGTTTCGCTCTCATCACAGTACGACCACTGCACTCATTAAGATTACAGATGACATAAAACGGATGGATGAACAAAATGTTACAATGGTGGCGCTTGTTAACTTTTCAAATAGTTTTAACACAGTCCGCCACGATATCCTCATATCTATTTTTACTTATCTCAGATTCTCATCTTCAACCTTAGAGTTGTTATTATCCTATCTTCGCAGTCGTCAACAGATGGTTACGTCAGGGGTACAGTTTTCTGATTGAGCTGATATTGCAGTTGGCGTACCACAAGGCGGTATATTATTTCCAGAATTGTTTTCGCTATTTATAAGCTCTATATCCAATAACTTCAGTTGCTCATACTATATGTATGCTGATGACATTCAGCCATATGGACAATCCACCAATTACGATAA
Organism: Parnassius apollo; assembly: GCA_907164705.1. Taxonomy (NCBI): domain Eukaryota; kingdom Metazoa; phylum Arthropoda; class Insecta; order Lepidoptera; family Papilionidae; genus Parnassius; species Parnassius apollo. Next base: position 500,446 of record CAJQZP010001124.1, read on the forward strand.
TATAAAAGATGAAATCATAAAACTATGTACTAAATTAGAAGCCATCCGTGTCTGGTTACGTAGATTTGGTGTTTCGGTAAATCCCTCAAAATCTAAAGCAATATAGACTATAGAAACCTTGAACTAGTTTTATACAATTGAATTTAATTCCATTTTCTCATACCATAGTTAATTTGAACTAGGGAGTACAGATCTCGGAAATTAGTCGTAAAGTTATGGCCGCTCTACGTTGCCTTTATCATGTTTTTTTTAAATCGTGATGATAATGGCAGGCGGTCCGGTCACCGCGGCCTTTCCTTATTTCGAGTCAGGAAGATGCTTCTTCCATTTTCCGGTTTTACTTCTGTCGCCTCTCACGACACCCACGGGATGATCAACGATGGATATTCTTATACCGTCACTGCACGGACTTCTATAAAAAAGTATTTTCCTTAAGAATGATTTTTTCAAATTTCGTTTTCTTATGTTTTGAAGGTATCGACAACAACACATTGAATTGGTTAATAAATGTCCTGAGCCCCAATGATACGCAGATAAGCACCGAAAGTTCTGCGAAGACCTCCGTTCCTGTAACACCTACCATAGACAACTCCACGGGTAAGCTTATGAGCAAATAAGATTTCCACTCTGATCCCGATCTAAAAGGGGACTTTGATGGTATTATGACATTAATAAAGGCATTATGTGGCCCACTACATATTTTAACGTTTATTGTTATGGTTTTAAAACATATAAAAAAGAAATCAATTTAATAAAGTAAACGGGCTAAATTGATTAAAACTACTTTTACGGATTTTATCGCGTTTTATTTATTTTATTTTTAATACCCGACGTTTCGGGTGCTTTCCAGCACCCATGGTCACGGGGGACTGAAGTGACTGACGTCCCGATGTCAAAGTTAACCCGGAGTACCTTCAGCTTTGAACCCTAAACCCAAGCATACCACTGCAAGACTTCAAAACACAGTTAGTTCATTCTGCGTAGATGGCCAAAAACAATAATCAAAAAGCTGAAGGTACTCTGGGTTAACTTTGACATCGGGACGTCAGTCACCTCAGTCCCCCGTGACCTTGGGTGCTGGAAAGCACCCGAAACGTCGGGTATTAAAAATAAAATAAATAAAACGCGATAAAATCCGTAAAAGTAGTTTTAATCAATGTACGTGTAAATATAAGAAATCATTATATAAACGGGCTAAAAGTTATAATATGAAAGTCTACCCGGAATCATGTAAACCATGTACGAAGCATTTATGCAGTTTGTATGAAACAAAAAAAAACTTATTTTACTACAGTACATGGTAGTAATAACATAGGTTTCTTTAAAGAAAACAGTCACACCACTGGAACTTGTTTTCGATGCTATTTTGTCAGTGTTTGCTTAAGTGATCATGAAACGGAACGTACCTAGTAAATCCGCCATTTTGTTATTATTTTGTTCGTAGAATTTATTTTGCGATAGTATATATGCATATACTATTGCAAAATAAATATTGTTTTAATAACATGAATTTAATTTGGTCATTAATTGATAAGATTTTACAATGTTTAGAAATCGCAATTTCGTCATCACCAATTAGGACACGAATATTTGCGAATAAAATAATTTTAATAATTCTGGATTGAAAATCATATATCTGTTTTAAATATGACCATGACTGACATAAATAACACTATAGATAACTTAATTGAATAATAAATATTGACAAATCTGTATATATACAATTTAATAAATGTAATAATAAAAATATAATATTAATTTTAACACACCAAAAATAAATACTTATTTTACAGGGCAGATGATGTAAGTCTTCGGATCAGGCGAAACCTTATACACCACAAACAATTATATTATTGTTATTATTATTATCCAATAATGAGACGGTCCAGCTCCATTGCATTCTTATTCTTTTTCAGAATATAAATATTTAAGCCACCACAGACGACTTCTTTGTACCATTTTTAGTCAAAATAAATAGAATGTCATTTAAATTATTGAAAAATATGTCAAATGGAGTTGTAAATATCTTGACATATTTTAGTTTAGTGTAAATATATTGCTCCATAAAAATGATTTTGGTTTTATTATGTTTTCTGTGCATGGGAGAATTCAAAAGATATTTTGGGTATATTTTGTGATCTTCTCAATCGTTTCAACTATGTTCAACATGAGACATTAATCAGGAAGCTACATCATCACGGTGTAAAAAAACTTAGCGCTTTAATTTATTACGTCACATCTAAATAATAGAACGCAGAGTGTTATTAATGGGAGCAGGACTTCCGGAGCAGTAGTATCTATGGGTGTTCTTCAAGGCTCAATTCTTTTCCCTTTCTGTTCTTAGTTTATATTAATGACTTACATTACTTGGTAGGGAATATACAATGATATGATTTTATTTACTTATGATACTTCGTTTATTTTCCGACTTAAAAGGCAATTATTGAAATATGACGAAGTGAATAATGCCACATCAAAAGTACACTTGTTTAACATAAATAATTTGCTTTTAAACGGTAATAAAACGAAATGTGTTAAATTCACCATACCTAATGTTAAGCAGGTGAATACTAGTGTGTTTTTAAATGGGGAGGAGCTGAGCTTGCTGAAGCCACTGTTTCTCTCCGAATCACAGTAGTCTAGAAGCCTTAATGGGGCCCACATATATCTTAACTAGCTAGCAAACTTAGTTTTGCATATGCTGTAAATAAAATCAGAGACCTTACATGTATTGAAACGGCTAGATTAGTTTATTTCAGCTGTTGCCATTGCATAATATCGTATGTAAATCACTTATGATGAGGCCCAGCTAGCGACCTCTGGCGAGCGTTAAATTATTATCTCTCATTGACGAAGATTTCCGACAAGATATCTATTTTGAAGTCGGATAAAAATTAGCTGATACCCGTTACTTCGTCCGTGTTCTTAAAACTTTAATAACTTTATATTAAATGGACATATCGCAATAATTTATTTTTAGATAAGGGACAAGTGTCTAAAAAATAAAACGTAGAAAACTTAATTGAAGTTTATCCAATAGCTGTCCCGTGATGCACGCACAACTGCAAACCTCAAATACTTTTTGAAAGTAATTTTTTGTTTATATTTAATAAGAAAACTAACATCTAGATGGTGATGGCAAGCAGGACTTATCCAAACGGTTTCGAGAGATATTTGATATTATAGCTACTACAGCAACGCCTGCAGAAAAAACGCGAGGCGAGAATTCAGGTGGGTGTTAAATTGTAATAATAATAATAATAACTTTTATTTGCGTAGTAACTTTTAATATTTTTCTAACGGATATTTGATTCGTTTTGTAGTGCAGAAAATTAAACAATTTATAAATACTTCTTTTATTGCCATTGGAATGTTACTTATTAATTCTAACTTTTGGGTAATCACATTGGTTAGTGCCTTCATATGTTATCTTTTTTTACTACCTAAAGGGGAAACGACCATACTGTCTACCCGATGGTAAGTGGATTCTGTAGTCCATAGACGTTTATCTTTCCTTAGAAATCAAAATGTAGATCCGTTGTCACCCATGAGGAATAAGATAGAATGCTTCGTTTTCAGTAAAGGCGGTAGTCACTTAACATCAGGTGGTCTACCTGATGTTAAGTGACTACCTAATTTACTTTACTCCTTGATGTACTTACAATAAACATTTTCTCTGTAAACAGTCAGCTGATGGGATTTTGCAAAGTATTAATTTTTTTTTTGTAACTTTTAACCGGTAATTTTTTAATGATTTCTTAAATTTACGCGAACACTACACATTGAATAAAACTATTATTTACGGATTTTATCGCGTTTAATTACTTTAATTTATTTTTATTATTATCCCGACGTTTCGGGTGCTTTACAGCGCCCATGGTCACGGGGGGGCTGAGATGTTTGACGTCCCAATGTCGTAGTTAGTCCGGCTACCTTCAGTTTTTTAATATTAATTTTTGGTCCGATTTACGCAAAACGAGCTTATAGTATCATGAAGTCTTGCAGTGGTATGCTTGGGTTTGGGTTTAATTTTGTTAATTATAGGATCCCAAGCAGATGGTAGCACCCAACCATCTTCTCTATTGAAATTTGGATGTTTTTTAATTTCAATAGCCTCGCGTATCATCCTTGGTAGGAATCGGTGTTCTTTTGCGAGAATTTGTGGTTTATCAAATCTAATGTAATGGTGGGGACGATCTTGAACATGTTCGCAGACTGCAGACTTCCCGGAGCGTCGGTGCTTCACATCAGCTATATGTTCCTTCACGCGGGTTTTTATAGATCTCTTTGTTTGACCTATGTAAGAGAGACCACATTCACAATCTAGCTTGTACACACCTGCATCTTGTAGAGGAATATTACATTTGATGGATGGTAAAAATTGACTAATCTTCTTCAGCGGCTTGTAGTATGTCTTAATGGACGCTCGCTTCAAGATGTAGCCAATCTTGTCCGTGACTCCTCTAACATATGGTAGTAGAGCAGGCGCGCGCTCGACTGTGGCCGGCTTCACTCGTTCACTGTGACGTAGGCGAGGGACCCGAAGCTTGTTGTCTTGCAATACTTGCTTGACGTGCTGAAGCTCCGCGGCCAGATGTTTTCTGTCACAGATCCCTCGTGCTCTCTGAAACAAAGATTTACCCACGGTAGCTAACTGTGAAGGATGATGGTGAGATTCACCATTTAAATATCGGTTGGTACGGGTCTTTTTCCTATACACAGTGTGACCAATAGTGTTATCAGGATTACGGATGACTAAAACATCTAGGAAAGCTAAAGAATTATTTGCCTCTAACTCCATTGTGAATTGTATTTTAGAGTTTATGGAGTTAAGGTGGTCTAAAAATGCAGTTACTTTGTCAGATGGTAAAATTGTGAAAGTGTCGTCTACGTACCGCTTGTAGAACCTTGGATTTACAGGAGCAGTAAGAAGGGCTTTCTCCTCAAAGTCCTCCATGAATATGTCGGCGACTATGGGAGACACAGGTGAGCCCATCGCCACACCATCTACTTGCTTGCTTTTGGCGATGGGTTCACCTGTGTCTCCCATAGTCGCCGACATATTCATGAACGAGTGAAGCCGGCCACAGTCGAGCGCGCGCCTGCTCTACTACCATATGTTAGAGGAGTCACGGACAAGATTGGCTACATCTTGAAGCGAGCGTCCATTAAGACATACTACAAGCCGCTGAAGAAGATTAGTGAATTTTTACCATCCATCAAATGTAATATTCCTCTACAAGATGCAGGTGTGTACAAGCTAGATTGTGAATGTGGTCTCTCTTACATAGGTCAAACAAAGAAATCTATAAAAACCCGCGTGAAGGAACATATAGCTGATGTGAAGCACCGACGCTCCGGGAAGTCTGCAGTCTGCGAACATGTTCAAGATCGTCCCCACCATTACATTAGATTTGATAAACCACAAATTCTCGCAAAAGAACACCGATTCCTACCAAGGATGATACGCGAGGCTATTGAAATTAAAAAACATCCAAATTTCAATAGAGAAGATGGTTGGGTGCTACCATCTGCTTGGGATCCTATAATTAACAAAATTAAACCCAAACCCAAGCATACCACTGCAAGACTTCATGATACTATAAGCTCGTTTTGCGTAAATCGGACCAAAAATTAATATTAAAAAACTGAAGGTAGCCGGACTAACTACGACATTGGGACGTCAAACATCTCAGTCCCCCCCCCGTGACCATGGGCGCTGTAAAGCTCCCGAAACGTCGGGATAATAATAAAAATAAATTAAAGTAATTAAACGCGATAAAATCCGTAAATAATAGTTTTATTCAACGGTAATTTTTTAAATATTTTATTGTATTGTATGATATTATATTTTATTTATAAAATCATTTTAAATTTCGATAATTATATCAGATGATGATTCATTTCACTGTGCACATGACTCAGTATCGTTTTCCTCTTGTAGTGATCTCACACGGGATGGCATGAAGTCCAATCGTGAAAAATAAGTAGTGTTTTGTTTCCTTGTAATAAATATATTGACGTTTGTTATATAAATGCACAAATCATTTTTCAGATTTTAGAAGTAACTTTTTCACAAGATTGCATCCACGCTACTTTAATGTCGAATAGCTGATTGAAATCGTCTACAAAGTCTAATTTATATCCTTTAGGTAATTTTGTGCTTATTCGCAACGACAGTATTGATAAAAACGGTGTTGATGTTGCCATATATCTAAGAACTACAATTCCTTACAAGGTTGTCTTAGATTCCCTTTCTAGTTTGATATTCAGGCTCCTCCATCCACATTCATCCATTGTATTATTATGGAGGATTTCACAGTATTGAAATCCTATTATTATCCTATTCCATAAAAAATTAAATGAGTGAGTGACGAGTCAGTTTATTTCAGCATTCTTCCTTTAGCAGCCACTCATCATTATATTAACACAGATGATTCATGGATAGATCACATAATTACATCTTCTCTTGACGCACGGACAGCTTTCAGTGCCTTGTTATTCACACTACGACCTTGAATAAACAGAATTAAACTATTCCTTATATATTGCATTTAAACAATGTCTGACCTGAATATTGACCAACTCCTCCTGACGACGGACCTTGTTTTCTTTGATTCAGCTCAATTGGTGTCAGCTTCTTCAATAGATGACAAACTTTCCTTTTTGAACACCGTTATTCTGAATCTCTATAGCGTCCAAGCGCCAGTTCATCAAGTAAGACTAAGGCGTCCTCCTGCCCTTTGGGACTAAATGCGTACAGGTGGCAATGATCAGACGAGATCGGGTATTTCAGAATACAAAAGAGCACGTACAGAAGAAAACTGGTCTAACTTTAAATTGCTAAAGTACAGATGCAATCATATGGTACAAAATGAAAAACGCTGTTACATTCATGATCATTTAACCAACAGTATTGCTGATATGTAGAAATTCTTAAAATCTCTTGGTATTTTTAAGCCACTGTCATCTGATAATAGTTCTCTTAATCTGGATGATATAAATTGTGACTTTGTCTCAACTCCTACGTTGGACCCTTATGTTAAATTTCTAACCATTGCCTCTATTGCTTTTATGCAACTTCTAACTATTCGTTTTCTGTAACTCAAGATGAAATAGTTAAAGCTGTATTAGCCATAAAGCTGTATTAGTTCCTTGGCTTAGGTTGTGATAAGATCAGTAAATTTATGATTATTATATTGCTTCACTTCCTTCTGCTAGCTATCACACATGTTATTAATTACTCATTGGACACAGGTTAGTAACCAACATTATGAAAAAGAGCTTAGATACGTCCTCTCCCAAAAATACCCAATCCAGAACTAATAAATCATCATCGTCCAGTTTTTATTCCTTCATATCTCTCTAAAGTTCTAGCATGTCTGCCTGCAAGCCTGTGTGCATAAGCAATTATCTATTTTCATTAAAAAATATAACCTACTGGATATCTTTCAGTCAGAGTTTCGCTCTCATCACAGTACGACCACTGCACTTATTAAGATTACAGATGACAGAAAAGGGATGGATGAACGGAATGTTACAGTGGTCGCGCTTGTTGACTTTTCAAATGGTATTAACACAGTCCGCAACGATACCCCCTATCTATTTTTACTTATCTCAGATTCTCATCTCCAACCTTAGAGTGGTTATTATCCTATCTTCGCAGTCGTCAACTGACATTGCAGCTGGCATACCGCAAGGCGGTATATTATTTCCAGTATTGTTTTCGCTATTTATAAGCTCAATATCTAATAACTTCAGTTGCTCATACTATATGTATGCTGATGACATTCGGCCATATGGACAATCCACCAATTCCGGTAATATAAAGTATGAAATCGTAAAACTATGTACTAACTTCCTCCGTCTCCACTAACATCCGTGTCTGGTTACGAAGATTTGGTGTTTCGATAAATCCCTCAAAATCTAAAGCAATATCGACTATAGAAACCTTGAACTAGTTTTATACAATTGAATTTAATTCCATTTTCTCATTCCATAGTTAATTTGAACTAGGGAGTACAGATCTCGGAAATTAGTCGTAAAGTTATGGCCGCTCTACGTTGCCTTTCTCATGTTTTTTTTTAAATCGTGATGATAATGGCAGGCGGTCCGGTCACCGCGGCCTTTCCTTATTTCGAGTCTTCGTTAGGAAGATGCTACTTCCATATTCCGGTTTTACTTCTGTCGCCTCTCACGAGTCCCACGGGATGACATACGATGGATATTCTTACACCGTCACTGCACGGACTTCTATAAATAAAGTATTTTCCTTAAAAATGATTTTTTCAAAATTCGTTTTCTTATGTTTTGAAGGTATCGACAACAACACATTGAATTGGTTAAAAAATGTCGTGAGCCCCAATGATACGCAGATAAGCACCGAAAGTTCTGCGAAGACCTCCGTTCCTGTAACACCTACCATAGACAACTCCAAGGGTAAGCTTATGAACACATCAGATTTCCACTCTGATCCTGATCTAAAAGGGGACTTTGAAGGTATTATGACACTAATAAAGGAGTTTTGTGGCCCACTACAGATTTTAAAGTTTATTTTTATGGTTCTAAAACGTATACAAAAGAAATCAATTTATTACAGTAAACGGGCTAAAAGTTATAATATGAAAGTCTACCCGATATCATGTAAACCGTGTACGAAGCATTTTTGCAATTTGTATAAAACAAAAAAACTTGTTTTACTACAGTATATGGTGGTAATAACATAGGTTCCTTTAAAGTAAACAGTCACACCACTGGAACTTGTTTTTGTAATTTGTATGTAGAATAATTATATATATATATATATATATATATATATATATATATATATATATATATATATATATATATATACTATCGCAAAATAAATATTGTTTTAATAACATGAATTTAATTTGGCCATTAATTGATAAGATTTTACAATGTTTAGAAATCGCATTTTCATCATCACCAATTAGGACACGTATATTTGCGGATAAAATATTTTTAATAATTCTAGATTGAAAATCATATATCTGTTTTAAATAGAATCATAAGACTGACATAAATAACATTATAGATAACTTAATTGAATAATAAATCTTGACAAATATGTATATATACAATTTAATAAATGTAATAATAAAAGTATAATACAGCCTTTTGTCTGCTGTGAATAAGACACACGTATATAACCGTTGGGTCATGCCTGTCCTCATGTATACCTTTGGCATACTCAGGTGGAGTCAGACTGAACTTAACGCCCTGGATAGAAAAGTCCGCACTACTATGACGTCCCATAGGATGCATCATCCGAGATCGTCGGTGATGAGGCTGTACTTGTCGCGAAAGCATGGTGGGCGTGGCTTTTTGAGCGCGCTCACCATGCATAATCGCGAAGTGTGCAGCCTCCGTAATTACTTCGTGGTGAGATCGGATGATCCATTCTATAAGGACGTCATTTTTTGTGATAAAGGACTTACTCCTCTATCCTTAGCTAACGAGCAATGGCTAGACCCGGCAGTGCAGAGTATTTCCGACCGGGAGAACGTATGGAAGGAGAAGGAGCTCCAAGCGAGGTACTACAAGGCTCTACTTGAGCCTTTCGTAGACACAGTAGCCTCCCTCTACTGGCTACGCTTTGGTGACCTCTTCGGGGAAACCGAGGGTTTTGTCTGTGCAATACAGTATCAGGTTATTAAGACCAAACACTATCGAAGATACATCCTAAAGGATGGCACCGTCGACATCTGTCGAGCTTGTCGCCATCCCGGCGAATCACTTAGGCATGTCATCTCTGGTTGTTCGGCGCTTTCTAACTCTGAGTACTTGCACAGGCACAACCTAGTAGCCAGAATTCTTCACCAGGAGCTCGCTCTGAAATACGGTCTCGTGGACCGGAAATTGCCGTATTACAAGTACTTGCCGGAAACCGTGCTCAAAAATGATCGCGCCAGGCTCTACTGGGACCGGGCCATCATCACAGACAGGACTATTCTTGCGAATAAGCCTAAGATATTTTTGGTCGACATTATCATTCCGTATGACGAGAACCTCGTGAAAGCCGAAACAGATAAACGAACGAAATATCTGGACCTGGCTCACGAGGTGACCGACATGTGGGCTGGTATGCCGACTGAAATTATTCCTGTAGTCGTTTCTGCAAACGGGCTAATCCCAGTCAGCCTCTCGGGTCGTGGTATATGAAATATATATTTATGTGTATTTATCATTTCCTTTTATATATTTATTCAGCCCAAGCAGATGAGAATACATTACTAATACCAAAAATATAATATTAATTTTAACATACCAAAAATAAATATTTATTAAACATGGCAAATGATGTAAGTCTTCGGATCGGGCGAAACCTTATACACCACAAACAATTATATTATTGTTATTATTATTATCCAATAATAAGACGGTCCAGCTCCATTACATTCTTATTCTTTTTCAGAATATAAATATTTAAGCCACCACAGACGAGTTCTTTGTATCATTTTTAGTCAAAATAAATAGAATTTCATTTAAATTATTGAAAAGTATGTCAAATGGAGTTGTAAATATCTTGACATATTTTAGTTTAGTGTAAATATATTGCTCCATAAAAATGATTTTGGTTTTATCGGGGGTCACTCGATAACTGATGCCGGTGTTGAGCTAATCAAACATGTTTTCTGTGCATGGGAGAATTCAAAAGATATTTTGGGTATATTTTGTGATCTTTTCAAGGGTTTCAACTATGTTCATCATGAGACATTAATCAGGAAGCTACATAATTACGGTGTAAAAAAACTTAGCGCTTTAATTTATTACGTCACATCTAAATAATAGAACGCAGAGTGTTATTAATGGGAGCAGGACTTCCGGAGCAGTAGTATCTATGGGTGTTCCTCAAGGCTCAATTCTTTTCCCTTTCTGTTCTTAGTTTATATTAATGACTTACATTACTTGGTAGGGAATATACAATGATATAGTTTTATTTACTTATGATACTTCGTTGATTTTCCGACTTAAAAGGCAATTATTGAAATATGACGAAGTGAATAATGCCACATCAAAAGTACACTTGTTTAACATAAATAATTTGCTTTTAAACGGTAATAAAACGAAATGTGTTAAATTCACCATACCTAATGTAAAGCAGGTGAATACTAGTGTGTTTTTAAATGGGGAGTCACTGTTTCTCTCCGAATCACAGTAGTCTAGAAGCCTTAATGGGGCCCACATATATCTTAACTAGCTAGCAAACTTAGTTTTGCATATGCTGTAAATAAAATTAGAGACCTTACATGTATTGAAACGGCTAGATTAGTTTATTTCAGTTGTTTCCATAGCATATTATCTTATGGAAATCACTTATGATGATGCTCAACTAGTGACATCTGGCGAGCGTTAAATTATTACCTCTCAGTGACGAAGATTTCCGATAAGATATCTATTTTGAATTCGGATAAAAATTTGATGATACTCGTCACTTCGTCCGTGTTCTTAAAACTTTAATAACTTTATATTAAATGGACATATCGCAATAATTTATTTTTAGATAAGGGACAAGTGTCTAAAAAATAAAACTTAGAAAACTTAATTGAAGTTTATCCAATAGTTTTCCCGTGATGCACGCACAACTGCAAACCTCAAATACTTTTTGAAAGTAATTTTTTGTTTATATTTAATAAGAAAACTAACATCTAGATGGTGATGGCAAGCAGGACTTATCCAAACGGTTTCGAGAGATATTTGGCAAACCACCAGATATTATAGCTACTACAGCAACGCCTGCAGCAAAAACGCGAGGCGAGAATTCAGGTGGGTGTTAAATTGTAATAATAATAATAATAATAACTTTTATTTGCGTAGTAATTTTTAATATTTTTCTAACGGATATTTGATTTGTTTTGTTGTGCAGAAAATTAAACAATTTATAAATACTTCTTTTATTGCCATTGGAATGTTACTTATTAATTCTAACTTTTGGGTAATCACATTGGTTAGTGCCTTCATATGTTATCTTTTTTTACTACCTAAAGGGGAAACGACCATACTGTCTACCCGATGGTAAGTGGATTCTGTAGTCCATAGACGTTTATCTTTCCTTAGAAATCAAAATGTAGATCCGTTGTCACCCATGAGGAATAAGATAGAATGCTTCGTTTTCAGTAAAGGCGGTAGTCACTTAACATCAGGTGGTCTACCTGATGTTAAGTGACTACCTAATTTACTTTACTCCTTGATGTACTTACAATAAACATTTTCTCTGTAAACAGTCAGCTGATGGGATTTTGCAAAGTATTAATTTTTTTTTTGTAACTTTTAACCGGTAATTTTTTAAATATTTTATTGTATTGTATGATATTATATTTTATTTATAAAATCATTTTAAATTTCGATAATTATATCAGATGATGATTCATTTCACTGTGCACATGACTCAGTATCGTTTTCCTCTTGTAGTGATCTCACACGGGATGGCATGAAGTCCCTTCGTGAAAAATAAGTAGTGTTTTGTTGCCTTGTAATAAATATATTGACGTTTGTTATATAAATGCATAAATCATTTTTCAGATTTTAGAAGTAACTTTTTCACAAGATTGCATCCACGCTACTTTAATGTCGAATAGCTGATTGAAATCGTCTACAAAGTCTAATTTATATCCTTTAGGTAATTTTGTGCTTATTCGCAATGACAGTATTGAAAAAAACGGTGGCGATGTTGCCATATATCTAAGAACTACAATTCCTTACAAGGTTGTCTTAGATTCCCCTTCTAGTTTGATATTCAGGCTCCTCCATCCACATTCATCCATTGTATTATTATGGAGGATTTCACAGTATTGAAATCCTATTATTATCCTATTCCATAAAAAATTAAATGAGTGAGTGACGAGTCAGTTTATTTCAGCATTCTTCCTTTAGCAGCCACTCATCATTATATTAACACAGATGATTCATGGATAGATCACATAATTACATCTTCTCTTGACGCACGGACAGCTTTCAGTGCCTTGTTATTCACACTACGATCTAATATAAACAGAATTAAACTATTCCTTATATATTGCATTTAAACAATGTCTGACCTGAATATTGACCAACTCCTCCTGACGACGGACCTTGTTTTCTTTGATTCAGCTCAATTGGTGTCAGCTTCTTCAATAGATGACAAACTTTCCTTTTTGAACACCGTTATTCTGAATCTCTATAGCGTCCAAGCGCCAGTTCATCAAGTAAGACTAAGGCGTCCTCCTGCCCTTTGGGACTAAATGCGTACAGGTGGCAATGATCAGACGAGATCGGGTATTTCAGAATACAAAAGAGCACGTACAGAAGAAAACTGGTCTAACTTTAAATTGCTAAGATACAGATCTAATCAGATAGTACGAAATGCTAAACGCCGTTACATTCATGATAATTTAACCAACACTTCAACTGCTGACAATATGTGGAGATTCTTAAAATCTCTTGATATAAATTTGTACTTTGTCTCAACTCCTACGTTGGACCCTTTTGTTAAATCTCAAACCATTGCTTCTATTGCTTTTATGCAACTTCTAACTATTCGTTTTCTGTAATTCAAGATGAAATAGTTAAAGCTGTATTAGCCATAAAGCTGTATTAGTTCCTTGGCTTAGGTTGTGATAAGATCAGTAAATTTATGATTATTATATTGCTTCACTTCCTTCTGCTAGCTATCACACATGTTATTAATTACTCATTGGACACAGGTTAGTAACCAACATTATGAAAAAGAGCTTAGATACGAGTACGTCCTCTCCCAAAAATACCCAATCCAGAACTAATAAATCATCATCGTCCAATTTTTATTCCTTCATATCTCTCTAAAGTTCTAGCATGTCTGCCTGCAAGCCTGTGTGCATAAGCAATTATCTATTTTCATTAAAAAAATATAACCTACTTGATATCTTTCAGTCAGAGTTTCGCTCTCATCACAGTTCGACCACTGCACTTATTAAGATTACAGATGACAGAAAAGGGATGGATGAACGGAATGTTACAGCGGTCGCGCTTGTTAACTTTTAAAATGGTTTTAACACAGTCCGCCACGATACCCCCCTATCTATTTTTACTTATCTCAGATTCTCATCTCCAAACTTAGAGTGGTTATTTTCCTATCTTCGCGGTCGTCAACTGACATTGCAGCTGGCATACCGCAAGGCGGTATATTATTTCCAGTATTGTTTTCGCTATTTATAAGCTCAATATCTAATAACTTCAGTTGCTCATACTATATGTATGCTGATGACATTCGGCCATATGGACAATCCACCAATTCCGGTAATATAAAGTATGAAATCGTAAAACTATGTACTAACTTAGAAGCCATCCGTGTCTGGTTACGAAGATTTGGTGTTTCGATAAATCCCTCAAAATCTAAAGCAATATCGACTATAGAAACCTTGAACTAGTTTTATACAATTGAATTTAATTCCATTTTCTCATTCCATAGTTAATTTGAACTAGGGAGTACAGATCTCGGAAATTAGTCGTAAAGTTATGGCCGCTCTACGTTGCCTTTATCATGTTTTTTTTTAAATCGTGATGATAATGGCAGGCGGTCCGGTCACCGCGGCCTTTCCTTATTTCGAGTCGTCGTTAGGAAGATGCTTCTTCCATATTCCGGTTTTACTTCTGTCGCCTCTCACGACTCCCACGGGATGATATACAATGGATATTCTTACACCGTCACTGCACGGACTTCTATAAATAAAGTATTTTCCTTAAAAATGATTTTTTCAAAATTCGTTTTCTTATGTTTTGAAGGTATCGACAACTACACATTGAATTGGTTAAAAAATGTCGTGAGCCCCAACGATACGCAGATAAGCACCGAAAGTTCTGCGAAGACCTCCGTTCCTGTTACACCTACCATAGACAACTCCAAGGGTAAGCTTATGAACACATCAGATTTCCACTATGATCCTGATCTAAAAGGGGACTTTGAAGGTATTATGACACTAATAAAGGAGTTTTGTGGCCCACTACAGATTTTAAAGTTTATTTTTATGGTTCTAAAACGTATACAAAAGAAATCAATTATATCAATCAATTCAAATATATATATATATATATATATATATATATATATATATATATATATATATATATATATATATATATATATACTATCGCAAAATAAATATTGTTTTAATAACATGAATTTAATTTGGCCACTAATTGATAAGATTTTACAATGTTTAGAAATCGCATTTTCATCATCACCAATTAGGACACGTATATTTGCGGATAAAATATTTTTAATAATTCTAGATTGAAAATCATATATCTGTTTTAAATAGAACCATAAGACTGACATAAATAACACTATAGATAACTTAATTGAATAATAAATCTTGACAAATCTGTATATATACAATTTAATAAATGTAATAATAAAAATATAATACAGCCTTTTGTCTGGTGTGAATAAGACACACGCATATAAAGGTTGGGTCATGCCTGTCCTCATGTATACCTTTGGCATACTCAGGTGGAGTCAGACTGAACTTAACGCCCTGGATAGAAAAGTCCGCACTACTATGACGTCCCATAGGATGCATCATCCGAGATCCATCGAGATCCGTGATAAGGCTGTACTTGTCGCGAAAGCATGGTGGGCGTGGCTTTTTGAGCGCGCTCACCATGCATAATCGCGAAGTGTGCAGCCTCCGTAATTACTTCCTGGTGAGATCGGATGATCCATTCTATAAGGACGTCATTTTTTGTGATAAAGGACTTACTCCTCTATCCTTAGCTAACGAGCAATGGCTAGACCCGACAGTGCAGAGCATTTCCGACCGGGAGAACGTATGGAAGGAGAAGGAGCTCCACGGGAGGTTCTACAAGGCTCTACTTGAGCCTTTCGTAGACACAGTAGCCTCCCTCTACTGGCTACGCTTTGGTGACCTCTTCGGGGAAACCGAGGGTTTTGTCTGTGTGAGGATCAGGTTAATAAGACCAACAACTATCGAAGATACATCCTAAAGGATGGCACCGTCGACATCTGTCGAGCTTGTCGCCATCCCGGCGAATCACTTAGGCATGTCATCTCCGGTTGTTCGGCGCTTTCTAACTCTGAGTACTTGCACAGGCACAACCTAGTAGCCAGAATTCTTCACCAGGAGCTCGCTCTGAAATACGGTATCGTGGACCGGAAATTGCCGTATTACAAGTACTTGCCGGAAACCGTGCTCGAAAATGATCGCGCCAGGCTCTACTGGGACCGGGCCATCATCACAGACAGGACTATTCTTGCGAATAAGCCTAAGATATTTTTGGTCGACATTATCATTCCGTATGACGAGAACCTCGTGAAAGCCGAAACAGATAAACAAACAAAATATCTGGACCTGGCTCACGAGGTGACCGACATGTGGGCTGGTATGCCGACTGAAATTATTCCTGTAGTCGTTTCTGCAAACGGGCTAATCCCAGTCAGCCTCTCGGGTCGTGGTATATGAAATATATATTTATGTGTATTTATCATTTCCTTTTATATATTTATTCAGCCCAAGCAGATGAGAATACATTACTAATACCAAAAATATAATATTAATTCAATCCCGATATGGGGTTGTGCCTCTAAGACTACCTTCATTAAAGTTGAGCGCGCACAGAGGGCAATGTTAAAGGTTATGCTTAGGCGGCCTTGGAGATACCCGACCGCACAACTTTATAAGGATTGTAATGTACCTACAGTTAGGCAACTTTACATCCTTCGCTCAATTTTGCATCTACACTCTACTGTACCTCCAAATAGTTCTTTCACGCCAAGGAGACGTCAAAAAGCAGCATGTCCTGTCAAAACATGTAGGACTTCTTTTGCTAAAAAGCAATTATCCTCGTCAAGCTCGCGGTTATACAATAAACTCGATAAAACGTTAAAGATAAATAAGTTGAACGCCTACGAAGTTAAAAAAAAGGTAATTTCGTACCTTAATGAATTAAATTACAGTGCCACTGAAGCTTTAATATCCTAAACCCTACAAACTGTATACATACACATGCACACACACGCACACGCACACACACACACACACACACACACACACACACACACACACACACACACTACCCATGCCATACATTATCATCACTATACTGTTTTACTTTTTATTTATTTTTTTTATTTTTTTTTATTTTATTTTTTATATTTTCTTTTTCCTTAACTGCCTGCTCTTCAAATGCTCGTAATAATGTAATCACCAATTAAATCAACTCGCTATGCTGTTATATAGAATACGTTTTAAGGAGCCGAACCACTGACTTTCATAACACAGGTTATCCTAGCATGAAAGTCAGGGGATCAACTTATCTATAAGTCCCTTATGCTAGCCATTTTGTCACAATTAATCTGCGATAACATTGTCTTATGTTTAAGGCTTTATTTCTCAATAAATTATTATTATTATTATATTATTATTATTATAATTTTAACATACCAAAAATAAATATTTATTAAACATGGCAAATGATGTAAGTCTTCGGATCAGGCGAAACCTTATACACCACAAACAATTATATTATTGTTATTATTATTATCCAATAATAAGACGGTCCAGCTCCATTGCATTCTTATTCTTTTTCGGAATATAAATATTTAAGCCACCACAGACGAGTTCTTTGTATCATTTTTAGTCAAAATAAATAGAATTTCATTTAAATTATTGAAAAGTATGTCAAATGGAGTTGTAAATATCTTGACATATTTTAGTTTAGTGTAAATATATTGCTCCATAAAAATGATTTTGGTTTTATTATGTTTTCTGTGCATGGGAGAATTCAAAAGATATTTTGGGTATATTTTGTGATCTTTTCAAGGATTTCAACTATGTTCATCATGAGACATTAATCAGGAAGCTACATCATTACGGTGTAAAAAAAACTTAGCGCTTTAATTTATTACGTCACATCTAAATAATAGAACGCAGAGTGTTATTAATGGGAGCAGGACTTCCGGAGCAGTAGTATCTATGGGTGTTCCTCAAGGCTCAATTCCCTTCGCCTTCTGTTCTTAGTTTATATTAATGTCTTACATTACTTGGTAGGTTTACCATGATATAGTTTTGTTTACTTATGATACTTCGTTGATTTTCCGACTTAAAAGGCAATTATTGAAATATGACGAAGTGAATAATGCCACATCAAAAGTATACTTGTTTAACATAAATAATTTGCTTTTAAACCGTAATAAAACGAAATGTATTAAATTCACCATACCTAATGTTAAGCAGGTGAATACCGGTGTGCTTTTAAATGGGAAGGAGCTGAGCTGAGCAGTGCTGAAGCCACTGTTTTTCTCCGAATCACAGTAATCTAGAAGCTTTAATGGGGCCCACATATATCTTAACTAGCTAGCAAACTTAGTTCTGCATAAATAAAATTAAAAACCTTAAATGTATTGTAACGGCTAGATTAGTTTATTTCAGCTGTTTCCATAGCATAATATCGTATGTAAATCACTTATGATGAGGCTCAGCGAGCGTTAAATTATAACCTCTCATTGACGAAGATTTCCGACAAGATATCTATTTTGAAGTCGGATAAAAATTAGCTGATACCCGTCACTTCGTCCGTGTTCTTAAAACTTTAATAACTTTATATAAAATGGACATATCGCAATAATTTATTTTTAGATAAGGGACAAGTGGGACAAGCAGGATTTATCCAAACGGTTTCGAGAGATATTTGGCAAACCACCAGATATTATAGCTACTATAGCAACGTCTGCCAGCAAAACCGCGAGGCGAGATTTCATGTGGGTGTTAAATTATAATAATAATAACTTTTATTTGCGTAGTAATTTTTAATATTCTTCTAACGGATAATTGATTTGTTTTGTTGTACAGAAAATTAAATAATTTATAAAAACTTGTTTTATTGCCATTGGAATGTTACTTATTAATTCAAACTTTTGGGTAGTCACATTGCTTAGTGCCTTCATATGTTATCTTTTTTTACTACCTAAAGGGAAACGAGCATACTGTCTACCCGATGGTAAGTGGATTCTGTAGTCCATAGACGTTTATCTTTCCTTAGAAATCAAAATGCAGATCCGTTGTCACCCCTGAGGACTAAGGTAGTCACTTAACATCAGGTGGTCCACCTCATGTTAAGTGACTACCTAATTTACTTTACTCCTTGATGTACTTACAATAAACATTTTCTCTGTAAACAGTCAGCTGATGGGATTTTGCAAAGTATTAATTTTTTTAACCGGTAATTTTTTAAATATTTTATTGTATTGTATGATATTATATTTTATTTATAAAATCATTTTAAATTTCGATAATTATGTCAGATGATGATTCATTTCACTCTGCACATGATTCGTTTTCCTCTTGTAGTGATCTCACACGGGATGGCATGAAGTCCCTTCGTGAGAAATAAGTAGTGTTTTGTTGCCTTGTAATAAATATCTTGATGTTTGTCATATAAATGCACAAATGATTTTTCAGATTTCGAAGTAACTTTTTGCAAGATCCACGCTACTTTAATGTCTAATAGCTGATTGAAATCGTCTACAAAGTCTAGTTCATATCCTTTAGGTAATTGTGTGCTTATTCGCAATGACAGGATTGAAAAAAAACGGCGGTGATGTTGCCATATATCTGAGAACTACAATTCCTTACAAGGTAGTTTTAGATTGCCCCTCTAGTTTGACATTCAGTCTCCTCGGAGAATTAATTTATTGAAATTGTCATCAAGGTCATTATGGCGGTTCTATGGGTAGTGTATTGTCGTCCTGATGTAGACTACTTCACGGCTCTAGGAACAGCCCTCGATACCGTTGGTTATAAAAGTGGTGGTATGGTTGGCAATAAAAGTAAAGTAGTCCATTAATATATATATATATATATATATATAAACACTCACGCCTGTCACCCAGAGGGGTAGGCAGAGATTACGGACTTCCATTTGGCACGATCCTGACATACCTCTTTCGCCTCCTTTACATCCATATATCTACGCATACATGCTCGTCGTTTAAGGGTACTTCTAACGTGGCCCATTTTCAAAATATCGCCAATTTGGTCGACAAACTTTTTTCTAGGGCGTCCCTTCCCGACTCGGCCGTTCACATCTGCCATATAAATTTGCTTTGTCACTCTTTCATCATTCATTCTTTCTACGTGACCAAACCACCGAAGCATTCCTTTCTTAATCCTGGTCACAACATCATCTTGCATACCACATTTATCTCTTATCACGCAATTTCTCACCCTGTCATTCAGATTAAACCCTAGCATATTTCTTAAAGAACGCATTTCTACAGCATTTATTCTACTTTCGTGCTTCTTCTGCCACACCCAGCTTTCACTACCATACATTAACGTAGGGACTAACACAGCATTATGAATTACCATACGTGCCTGTTTTGACACATTCTGGTTCTTCATAATAGAGTGTAGTGCCCCATTCACTCTATTCCCTGCATTTACTCGTCGTTCTATATCCCTATCATATCTACCATCCCTGCTAAATACACATCCCAAATACACAAACTCATCCACTTGCTCAATTAACTCTCCTTCTATTCTTATTTCACATACCGTTTTGCTTTCTTCTCTTTCAAAAACCATCACTTTCGTCTTACTTGCGTTCACTTTCATTCCCCTTTCTTTTAATTCCCAGTTCATTAATGTAACCATCATTTGCAACTCAGCCGCGAATGACGCAAATATGACTTGATCATCGGCATACAAAAGGCATTTGACGGTTAACTCGCCCATTCTTAAACCACATTCTTCATCTTTCAAAGTTTGCAAACACCGGTCCATAAATAGGTTGAACAGCCAAGGGGAAGCTACACAGCCCTGTCTGACACCTTTTTGGATGCCAAACCAGTCCGAGTAGACCCCATTGATCCTGACACAAGCACTAGAGTCCCTATAAAGAGACCCTAATGCCTGTATCAAACCAGCGTCCATTAATATAAGATATTAAAATATAAATCGCAATTTTTACAAATTTGATACTCCAAAATAAATATCGAATATCGATATATCGCGATTGTAAAATATCGACGATATATATATATATATATATATATATATATATATATATATATATATATATATATATATCGATATTTTTATGAGAAAATATCAATATTTTGACATATCTAAATTTTTACCAAGCCTATTCCGGATACATGCACTGTATTATAATGGAGGATTTCAATACTGATTTCATGAGTGAGTGAAGAGTCAGTTTATTTCAGCATTCTTCCTTTAGCAGCTACTTATCATTATATTAACACAGATGATTCATGGATTGATCACATAATTACATCTTCTCTTGACCGTTTCCCCGCACGGACAGCTTTCAGTGCCTTGTTATTCACACTACGATCTAATTTAAACAGAATTAAACTATTCCTTATATATTGCATTTACGCAATGTCTGGCCTAAATATTGACCAACTCCTCCTGACGACGGACGTTGCTTTTATTGATTCAGCTCAATTGGTGGCAGCTTCTTCAATAGATGACAAACTTTCCTTTTTGAACACCGTTATTCTGAATCTCTATAGCGTCCAAGCGCCAGTTCATCAAGTAAGACTAAGGCGTCCTCTTGCCTTTTGGGACTAAGGGCGTACAGGTGACAATGATCAGACGAGATCATGTATTTCAGAATACAATAGAGCACGTACAGAAGAAAACTGGTCTAACTTTAAATTGCTAAGATACTGATTTAGTCAGATGGTACGAAATGCTAAACGCCGTTACATTCATGATAATTTAACCAACACTTCAACTGCTGATATGTGGAGATTCTTAAAATCTCTTGATATAAATTGTGACTTTGTCTCAACTCCTACGTTGGACTCTTTCGTTAAATCTCAAACCATTGCTTCTATTTCTTTTATGCAACTTCTGACTAGGTATTCGTTTTCTGTAATTCAAGATGAAATAGTTAAAGCTGTATTAGCCATAAAGCTGTACTAGTTCCTTGGCTTAGGTTGTGATGAGATCAGTAAATTTATGATTATTATATTGCTTCACTTCCTTCTGCTAGCTATCACACATGTTATTAATTACTCATTGGACTCAGATTATAAAAAAAGAGCTTATATACGTCCTCTCCGAAAAATACCCAATCCAGAACTAATAAATCATCATCGTCCAATTTTTATTCCTCCATACCTCTCTAAAGTTCTAGCATGTCTGCCTGCAAGCCTGTGTGCATAAGCAATTATCTATTTTCATAAAAAAATATAACCTACTGGATATCTTTCAGTCAGAGTTTCGCTCTCATCACAGTACGACCACTGCACTTATTAAGATTACAGAAGACAGAAAAGGGATGGATGAACGGAATGTTACAGTGGTCGCGCTTGTTAACTTTTCAAATAGTTTTAACACAGTCCGCCACGATACCCCCCTATCAATTTTTACTTGTCTCAGATTCTCATCTCCAAACTTAGAGTGGTTATTATCCTATCTTCGCAGTCGTCAACAGTTGGTTACGTCAGGGGTACAGTTTTCTGATTGAGCTGACATTGCAGCTGGCGTACCGCGAAGAAGTATATTATTTCCAGTATTGTTTTCGCTATTTATAATCTCAATATCTAATAACTTCAGTTGCTCATGCTATGTGTATGCTGATGACATTCGGTCATATGGACAATCCACCAATTCCGATAATACAAAGGATGAAATCGGAAAACTGTAGGTATACGAACTTAGAAGCCATCAGTGTCTGGTTACGTAGATTTGGTGTTTCGGTAAATCCCTCAAAATCTAAAGCAATATCGACTATAGAGACCTTGAATAGTTTTATAGAATTGAATTTAATACTATTATCTCATTCCATAGTTAATTTGAACTAAGGAGTACAGATCTCGGAAATTAGTCGTAAAGTTATGGCCGCTCTACGTTGCCTTTATCGTGTTTTTTTTAAAAAACATGGTGATAATGGCAGGCGGTCCGGTCACCGCAGCCTTTCCTTATTTCGAGTCGTTGTCAGGAAGATGCTTCTTCCATATTCCGGTTTTACTTCTGTCATCTCTCACGACTCCCAAGGGATGATATACGATGGATATTCTTACACCGTCACTGCACGGACTTCTATAAAAAAAGTATTTTCCTTAAAAGTGATTTTTTCAAAATCCGTTTTCTTATGTTTTGAAGGTATCGACAACAACACATTGAATTGGTTAATAAATGTCGTGAGCCCAAATGATACGCAGATAAGCACCGAAAGTTCTGCGAAGACCTCCGTTCCTGTAACACCTACCATAGACAACTCCACGGGTAAGCTTATGAGCAAATAAGATTTCCACTCTGATCCTGATCTAAGAGGGGACTTTGAAGGTATTATGACATTAATAAAGGAGTTTTGTGGCCCACTACAGATTTAAACGTTTATTTTTATGCTTTTAAAACATATAAAAAAGAAATAAATTTAAAAAAGTATACTGTCTAAAAGTTATAATATGAAAGTCTACCTGGAATCATGTAAACCGTGTACGAAGCGTTTTTGCAGTTTGTATGAAAAAAATACTTG
The DNA here is from genome assembly GCA_907164705.1 of Parnassius apollo. NCBI lineage: Eukaryota > Metazoa > Arthropoda > Insecta > Lepidoptera > Papilionidae > Parnassius > Parnassius apollo. The sequence goes on from CAJQZP010001124.1 coordinate 523,957, forward strand.
TTTTACTACAGTACATGGTGGTAATAACATAGGTTTCTTTAAAGTAAACAGTCACACTACTGGAACTTGTTTTCGATGCTATTGTTATGAGCTTGAGGTTCGTGAGAATAAAAACTGCCGTTTGAATTACCAAAATTTACACTTTTATTTCCGAACACCAATTTAAACTTAAAAGACACTAATAATAAATCACACTGATTCACTTTATTTCGCTCCGAAACTTCGCTTGCCTCGCCAAATTCAATACTGCTCCGATCGCGGCTTGCAAGGGCTTTAAATAAGCCTTTTCCACCGAAACATCCAGAATATTCCAGCAAAATACCGGTCCCGGCCGACTAAGTTCAGAAAGTTCGAGAGTGGACCCTTCTAGAAAGCTTAATTTTTCTGTTCGATACTAGATGGCGCTGTTGATGGAAAGTTCAAATTGGCATTTTCTAAAAAGCCCTCGCTCTGTTCCCCGACTTTAACTGGCGCTAGTTCCAGGTACCAAACATCAACTGAGGTGCGCAACACTGCCCCATCTTAAGACATGCTCGTCCCGAGCATTATCGGCCCCATAATAACGCTCCAGTCGATCCACATGGACGATCTTAGGAGTCCCTCTTGAGCCTTTCTGTATCCGGTAGGTTACATCGTTGATCCTGGTCACAATCCGGTACGGGCCGTCACAAAGTCAGTGGTTCTGACCAAGATTCGAGCTACTTTCCATGGAAGGTCATTGTTTACTCTTTCAAGAAGTACACAACGGTGAGCTTGCCCAGGGTTTCGAGGAAGACTAACCGGCACAATCGTTTCCTAAGAACAATCTTCTTAATGCTGTATACGTTCCCCGGTAACGCACCTTCCATAAAAAGTTCCTCCTGTCCACATTTCAAAACACCTTGCTTAACGTCGATCTCACAACAATTATTCCTCATAAAGTCTAGGCCCAGGATGCAGTCGTCCACTATATCAGCCACGATGGCATTATGCAAGTAGATCATGTTTCCTACCTTCAACTCCATCTCCTTCTCTCCACGGACGGGTATACGCTGACCGGTGGCTGTTACCAAATTAATGCGTTCTCGGTTGTATGCGGAGTACCCAAGGAACTGACTTATAAGTTGGGAACTAACAACCGTACGAGAGGCTCCAGTGTCAGTTTACACGGCATTCCGTTGACCTCGCCATTGATGATTAGACTTTTCCCATCATGGGTTTGTGAGATCGAGATCCTTGGGGCTCTTTTAACATCAGCCAGAACCTGCCCCGCAGTTCTGGCCTTTACTCGTTTTCCTGCCGCTGCTGGGCGGTTTTGTTGACCTCACTACCCTCCTAAGATCGTTCACCTTCCCTTTCTAGGGTTCGCTTAGGGCAGCTGGACCGAAGATGGCCCCTTTCCCCACAGCCATTGCACCTAGGGCTGTATCCTTTATTGTGGTCGCGAACTGTAGCTGCTGCAACCTCCCTGACGCGACGGGTACGATGATCCTGCTGCACGGCTTCCACCTCCAGTGCATGGGCAAGGCGTCCTTATGCATCTCGTGGTGCCCGAGCCTCAAAGCAGCTCTGAATTTAAGGTCGCGGATGCCGTCGATGAATGTCTGCACCAGGTTCCCTTCAATGAGCGCAAGTACAGACCGGTATGCTTTTTGCACCAGCTTCTCTACCTCCAGAGCCCACTGCTGCAGGTTTTCATTGATGCGCTGCACGCGATCTTTAAGCTGCGCACGAAAGACGTTTTCCAGGTGAGCGTCGCCATATCTCGCCTCGAATGCCTCAAGGAGCTGCTCATAAGTCACTTCCTCATAGAGAGCTTCCAGAACTGTTAAGGCCTTGTCGCGCACGCCTAGTGTGAGAGCAGTCATGGCCTGACTTTTATTCTAGCCGTTCGCCTTCATAACAGCTTCAAACTGGATTTTGTAGGCTGACCAGGAAGAAGTCCCGTCGAACGGTGGTACTTTGAACCCACGTAGCGAAGGTGTAGTAGCTTCCAAAGCCTTCAAGTTTCCAAACAACGTAATGGCTGACATGAAGAAGTCCAGTGATTTCTTCATGTCAGCCATTACGTTGTCAACCTGATGATTCACTTGGTCTATTCGGGTGTTAGCTTCCCCGGCTCGAGTTTCAGCTTCCGACAGGCAGTTGTCATGTTGAGCAACCCTACCTTTCACCTCCCTTATCTATTTCCCGAAGCTAGCGTGAATTTCCTTCACGAGGAGCATCTGCTCTTCCTTTCGGTGGGCCTGTTCCTCCTGCTGCTCTTTCAACCGACGGGCCTGTTCCTCCCGTCAGCGAGCTTGTTCCTCCTGTCGTCGGGTCTGTTCGTCCTACTGCTCTTTCAACCAACGGGTCTGTTCCTCCTGTCGGCGAGCTTGTTCCTCCTGTCGTTGGGCTTGTTCCTCCTGCTGCTCTTTCAGCTAACGGGCCTGTTCCTCCTGCTGCTCTTATTAAACTACTGCGTACGGACCGGGTCATTAAACAAACAAAATGGCACCGTTTTATTGGTGCTAAAATGTTTCTGGAGCACGAAAGCGAGCTCGTATGCATGCCGTGCGTCCGTGCAGTGTTTCCACTTTTAGATATTTAGCACTATTTTAAGGTAAATCTACTAATATAGGTAGGGCTTTAGGCGTTTCTTCAAGTTGACAGGGTTTTAGATAATTTGGGATGAAATCGAGCTTCAGGTAACCCTGTTTTCTATACCCACCCAATGTAATTTTTTTAAAGATTTATCGAATAAGATAGGGTCAAAAGAGCTGTAAAAGTGTAGAATAAAAAAGTTTTTCATTCTGTGTACTGTAATGGTATAATATTTTACTTAATTATATATTCATAATTCCTATGAGACCTTTTTTTTTCGATTATTAAATACGATATTTCGACCACTAGGTGACCACTAAACATTCTTAATATGTTGTGTAAAGATTGAAAAAGTGATATTAATTATTTTTGCAGACGCCTCCAAAAGCCTACTCGAGGGTCGGTCACAATTCGAACAAATGGAACAATGTACGACACCCGAGGGATGTAAGACCGTTGATTCGCTGAGTAATACACAGTGAGTATATATTAAAAAAAACATAATAGAAACAATTTTTATATAATATAGATTTAAGTAATTCCACAAACTAATAAGAAGTGAGTAATTCTCTAATTACTCTTACTTTACTACTACTTTACTGATGCTTTTATTTAAAACTTTTGACTTGGATGCTTGTCCTTTAAGCCATGTCTTCATTTTACCTTTTAAAAAAGAGTAAGCTCTTTGGAAACTCGCTGGTGGTAGTCGATTCCACAATGGATTTGAAGGAGAACATCGTAACGACTGCGTAAAATAAGAATACTTTTTTTATAGAATAAGGATGACAATTAAGCACACAGTTACATCCACCTGATGGTAAGAGAATTCTTTGGCCCTTAGATATCTACATCTAGCCTCAGTTAAGAAAAAAGTGCAGGACTAACATGGCATACCTAGTATGTTTCCAGTTAAAATGGTCTTCAGTTCTCTACATATGGAAAACAGCAGCTTTAAGCTGCTATTTTATTCTGGTGTTCTGTGAGAGCGAGGTTCTTCTCCGATCGAGCCGATCCATTCATGTTACAACTACAATATAGTTGCAGCGTGACTTTACCACGTATATACTAAGAAGACATGTAAAGTGCACTTTCACGCGCTGGAGCACCTCGACTGACCTATTGCTACATACATTTCAGAACGAGAGGCGATCGGAGAACAAGTCCACCATCACAAAAGACTAGTGTAAAATGCACAATGTTGCTATGTTTTTTATAATTAGTGTAGTAGCTGGAGGCTCGGGTCTTATCACACTGGCGATTTGCGAGGGAGTTAAAAGCGAGGCGTGTACGCAGTGACCTTGCTGCGAGTTCGCAATGAGCGCGTTCTGAACACGCCGCAGGCGCGCAGTGAGCTCTTGGCGTGCAATCAGCGTTTTGGACACTCAGTAACAGAATCGATTCTGACAAGGAAACAATTCTGTTACAAAATGGTGTCGATAGCGCTATTTGCGCGGTGTCTTCATGCGCTAGCTGCGAACTCGTGGTGAGCTCGCTGCGCACTCGCTTGCGAATCTCTAGTGTGACAAAGCCCTAAGCGCACATAAACGCACGTAGGTTAGAAACACGTAACCAAGTTTATATACTATGTCATGGCACTGTCCGTTAGATTCAAAACGTAGAGAGGGATCCGACGATAACACGGACTCTGGTCCGGATGTAAATCTAGATTTAAATTATATTCAATTAAATAGTACGATTAAATAATCCAAACTGTATTTTCGATCCAGTAAATATTATTATACTGGTAAAGTAAATAAATGAGTGCATCATAATTGAAGAAACCACGAATCAAGTAAATCATTGCATTGCTGGAGACACGTTGGGTCAAATACTCGCAAAGGGCATGACAGGCAACATCAGTTGGCCATATTTTGGGACAATTTAGGGGATAAGTAACTTTAGTAATTAAATTCTAATTCTAACATTGAATTGTTTCAGAAACTTCAGTACATTAAAGTTAGATGACGCCGGTGAATTCCAAATGAAGCAGGTATAATTTTTTCCTTGTTCCAGCCCTGGCTTATACCGAACTGTATTAAATAAATAAAGATGAATTAAGGGAACACACGAGTTAATAGTCAGGATAGCAATTACTCTGAACAAATGGTGTGTGTCAGCTCCGATGCACGAACAGAGTTTACTCCTCAAAAACATTGTAATCAAATTAGTCGCGTTTAGGCAGGCTATCTAGCGTCTACGAGTATTTTTACTCGCGACGAAACGGAGAAACTTTTCCATTTATCTTCAAAATGAGTGGACCGATTTAGATACGGTTTTCTATACAAAGTATGGGACTCATCGGCGATGGTCCTTAGACAGATGTTATGATGTTGACTCGCCAGGGAGTGCTGCAATAAATATTTTTATGCAAACGAATGTTCCCATTTATCTCGAAAACGATTATACCGATTTAGATCTCTTCGAAGAGATGTTGTTACTGCTGTCCGGCTAAACGGTAAGATTTAGCGGGGTTCAGTCTTAACTAATATTAACCTACATCCCAGGCAAATTCTATTGCAAGTGAAAAAACAAAACAAAATGGCAGCCGTATCAATTTTGAAGAATTATAACTCGGCAAAAGTAAGGGGTAGTTTAGTGGTGGTTGAACAAATGTTGTAGTGACCTACAAGTATCAACTGCTGGCGGTAAAAAATCAAGATGGTGGATCTAAGATAGCGATCAAATGAAAAAGAAACCAACAATGATGTGTGAAGTGCATCTATTCGTGATCGATGAACGATGGATGACCGGTGGCTGTAGAGTGACATAGGTTACTTTTTTCCGCAGAATAACATCTCATTACCGTGAGAAAATAGAATATGTTGCAAAAGTTTGTCCTTCTTTCACGTCGCAACAAAGCGTCGGCATGGCATGAATTTTGGTATGGGGATAGTTCGGTGGCTGTAGAGTGACATACTTTTTTCAGCGGAAAAACATATCATTCCCGTGAGAAAATTGAATATGTTGAAAAACTAAATTCAGCTAGGTGGAGCCACCGTGATTCTACAAGACGGACGACGGTACGATGGACGAACACAGAAGGTCAGAATATCTGGATTATTATGTCTTTTTACCAAAATTAAGATAAAAAATGTATGGATCTGTATTTTTCCACGCAGGACCGGGAAGAGAGCGTTAAAAATATAAAATTCACCAGCTGATTTTCTTCAAACGTTTTGGTGCATTGTAATTCACAAAATAGGCGATAACCTCGCAGACGATATTAAGTAATCCGTTGATGCTCAGCCTACCCCGCAAGGGTTACAGAAGTGATTATAAGTATGGATCAGAAATACTATGACCACCTGTCACGCTTTCACCCTTAACTATTACTTAACTGTGGTAGAAACAGTTCTTAGTAAGCCTTATTAATAAGCCTTAGTAATATTTATTGAACGGAAATTAATACAGTTCTTATATGTGGTTATGAATGAATCGGTATTACAATAAGAAAAATTGTGCAAAATTATAAGAAAAATATTTTTTGAGAGTTCTTATTAACTAACGTATACATAGTGTTCGCGACGGCCTAACAACGCTAAGAAACAAAATGATAAAGAATATAGTTTTTTGTATTAATAGTGAAATTACTGACAAAACGGTGAAAACGTGTATTAATATAGTTGTGTAGCATGTTTATAACTCTTAGTATATTTGTATAGAATGTCGTTTTGATAACAAGTGATATAAACAACTTTTGATTGTATTAAGAAAAATCGATCAATCACAGCGCGTCTTATCGTAGAACTCTCTAGATGTTTTTTAATTAACTGCGTAATAGTTCATACTAAAAATAATGAAAATAATTTTATGTTCTAAAAGAGTTGTAAATATGACATTGAATTAGCATATGGCTAATAGATTAAGGAAGTGTAGGAATATTTTGTATAATTAAACGCATTTCGTAGTTATAGCAAAATCAAAGAATTAATGTACCCAAATATTATGAAAATTTGGGACATTTCATTTAATGACTTTTTACAGTGTTAATGTTTTGAGTAACCTTTATGATATACTAATAAAGTACCAGACTACCGATTTGTTGATGTATAGCATGTTAGTGTAGCAATTAGTTTTGTATAGAAAATATTGTAATTTACGCCATTTGCATAGTGAAAAGTTTATGCAATAAAGAGGCAAAACGGAAAATGGCAAGCGGCTCACTGTAAAGTATAGCCAAAGTCTAACTTAGGGGCTCGGGACCCAGTACCAGTAGTAGTGTGAAGAACTACCAGTGACAAGCAGTGTTATCCGGTAGTAGCTGAAGTGACTAGTAGCAGTATATAGTGAATAGTGAAAGTGTTAGCTAGCCGAAAAAGGTCGTAACTGATATTCGCAGTTACATATAGTGAAAGTGTTAGCTAGCTGAAAAAGGTCGTAACTGATATTCGCAGTTACATATAGTGAAAGTGGTAACTGATATCCGCAGTTACACAAGTGATAAAATCAGCTAGTTTAGTTGATAATAGCTGCTACTCAGTAGTATTAGAAAACCAGATACTACCAATAGATATTTGATACTACCGTACAATTTAAAGAAATGTTTTAAAATATACAGTGACCAACCAATAGTGAACAACCGTAGTTCAACAACCGTGCTCAATAAACAATAGTTATAAAATTTCGTGACTAATCAATCAGTCGAACCGCTGGCCACTACCTTGCTATTTGTATTTATTAATCGTGCATTTTGATTTGAACCTCAGTCCACAATATCTCGGCGGCACCCACAAAGACGGCAGTGAAAGTACCCACCGGAACCTATAGGTGTAGGACGTGAGCGACTCGCGAAGTATCTTCGACAACATTTACTCCGGAGAGTTTCGCCCGTCCGGCACACATAGTTTAAATTGATTTCGCTAGATTTCGTTACTAGGTTTTTAAAAAGCGGTAACGAAATGTTTTCTGACATGTACTTAACTCCCGCCATTGAGCCGCGCGTCAACTTATAGTGCATACGGTACCTTTTGGCTTAATTTTTTTTATTTCGTAGCTTATTCGACTACCTGCTTTCGATTTCGGTTGTTTGTTATTTTATTTGTGATTTGGTTAAGGTTGAATGGATTTATATTGGCTTTCATTTTAGGATTTGTGTATTTTCTTGGATCGGTTTTGTTGATTTGGTTGGTATTCTTTTACACATATTTAGACTCTGGATTTGATTTTGGATTTTGTTTATTTGGAATCGTGAATTGGTTTTCGTTGTTTTAGGTTGTTTAACAATATTTCAAATGAATATTAATAGTATAGATAGTGTATACGGTACCTATACACTTACTTCTTTTTTTGTTGGTTATATTTATATTGACTACTGCTTTCGATTTCGGTTTTCTGCGATATGTTTTGTGATTTGGTTTAAGTTGATTCGATTTTTTTTTTGGCTATCGTTTTCGGATTCGTGTTGTGTCTTGAATTGGTTTTGTTGTTTTGATTTTAAAAATATTTAAAAGGAATATTTATTCCTTTTAGATATTTTGGATTTGTTTTAAAAAAAAATTATTAATAGAAAATTTAACTCCTTTTAGGTATTTTAACGTTTATTTATAAATAGGTTTTTTGTTACTTCATAATGCCTCGCAAACGAAAGTCCAGCCTTTCAAGAGTATCTTCTCAAAGACAAGCGAAAAGATTAGCTCGATCGCTAGAAACTTTAGAAGACGCTGAACTGAGAAGGCAAGAACAAGCAGAACGTCAGGCAGTTTTTAGATCATCTGAGACACCTTCTCAACGTCAACAAAGGCGTCTTGAACAGACCGAGCGTCAGGCTGCTTTAAGAGCTTCCGAAACACCTTCTCAAAGTCAGGAAAGGCGTCTTGAACAGGCAGAGCGTCAAGCTACTTTAAGAGCTTCTGAAACACCTTCTCAAAGTCAGCGAAGGCGTCTTCAACAGGCAGAGCGTCAAGCTACTTTAAAAGCTACTGAAACACCTGCTCAACGTCATCAATGGCGTCTTGAACAGGCAGAGAGTCAAGCTACTTTAAGAGCTACTGAAACACCTGATCAAAGTCAGCAAAAGCGTCTTGAACAGGCAGAGCTTCAATCTACTTTAAGAGCTACTGAAACACCTGCTCAAAGTCAGCAAAGGCTATTCGAACAAGCGGAACGTCAGGCTACCTTAAGAGCCGTGGAAACACCTGATGAAACTCAACACAGACTCATTGAGCAAGCTGAACGTCAATCTACCATAAGGGCATCTGAAACACCAGAACAGGCACAGGCGCGAAGAAATGGAAATGCACAGCTCCAAGCTGAACGCCGAGAAAATTTTCAAAGAAACAATTGGTCGGTTTTTAATGACGCAGCATTCCATTATGATCCGTTGATTGATTATAAAAATCACAGGTTAGTTGTTATCGTACTGATGGACAAGGCGTGTCAATTTTGCAGCGCTTTAAAATGGAAAGATGAGACCGCAGGCATGTGCTGTTCCAATGGCAAAGTGTCTTTTCCGTTACTTGGGGAACCATAAGAACCTTTGAAAACTCTCTTTTTATATGATGCTAATGAGTTACGGCGCTTTTTAAACAGGATCCGGAAATATAACTCATGCTTTCAAATGACGTCCTTCGGAGTTGACCGGGAAATAATAATGACGGGATTTTCGCCTACATTTACGGTGCAAGGGCAAATTTATCATAGAATAGGTTCACTTTTTCCAGCTAATAATGAACAGCATAAATTTTTACAAGTATATTTTATGGGTGACGTAGAAATTGAGGTAGACCGTCGCTGCCAATTTATCCAGGGAGTTGAGAGAGACACAGTGTTCAAAATTCAAAGATTCTTGCATGAACGTAACATTTTAGTCAAAACATTTAAAACTGCTTTAGAAAACTTACCTGAAGAGGATTATAAAGTCGTCATTCACGCAGATCGGACCCCTCGAGGAGAGCATGAAAGGCGCTACAATGCACCTTTGATAAACGAAATAGTAGCCGTAATTAGTAGTGATCAATTTTCTTCACGAGACATTGTCTTGCAAGCACGTGATGATACGTAGCAACGGGTAGCCGATACACACAAATTTTATGACGCTCTGCAACTACCATTGATTTATTGCAAAGGACAAGAGGGTTATCATTTTCAAATTCCACTCATTAACCCGGTCACAAAGGAACCTACTCCGAACAAAAAAGTATCATGTATGGATTTTTATGCGTATCATATGATGTTGCGAGAAAATGATTTTAATCTCTTAGCCCGGTGTAGACAATTATTTCATTAATTTTTGGTAGACATGTATGTGAAGGTAGAAAGTGAACGTCTCCGTTATATATCTTTAAATCAAAAAAAGCTGCGCGTTGAGAATTATATACATTTACAAGATGCAGTTTCTAGCGACGCCAATGTAAACCCCAGAGATTTAGGTAAAATAGTAATTCTGCCCTCATCATTCGTTAACATTCCCCGCTACCCACATGAGTACTTACAAGACGCATTCGCCTATGTATGAACTTACGGAAGACCTGATCTTTTTGTTACTTTTACTTGCAATCTCACATGGAAAGAAATAACTGAGGAGCTAATGCCAGGCCAAAAAAGTACTGACAGACACGATTTAGTTGCTAGAGTATTTAGATTAAAAGTACAAAAATTAATGTATGTAATTAACAAAGGGAAAATTTTCGGAGAGGTGCAGTGCTTCATGTATTCAATTGAATGGCAAAAAAGAGAATTACCGCATTCTAATATCGCCTAAAGAGAAGTTGCAGCCCAGCCAAATAGACGATATAATAAGCACCGAGATTCCGAACCCTGAGCAAGATAAAGAATTGTATGATACCATCGTCCGAAATATGATTCACGGTCCATGTGAAGCACGAAATTCAATATCGCCGTGTATGAAAGAAGGAAAATGTACAAAGAAATCCCCTAAACAGCTATTAAAAGAAACAGTGCACAATGACAATGGCTACCCTTTATACAGACACAGAGCTCCCGAAGATGGTGGCAGGAAAGTTATAATCAAATCTTGCTCTGGAGCGTTCGAAACCTTAGGTAACAGCTGGATTGTCCCGTATTCGCCCATTCTATGTAAAATGTTTAATGTCCACATTAATGTAGAAGAATATAGCTCTGTCATCATGTAGAGCGCAATCAAGTATATCTGTAAGTACATAAATAAAGGAAGCGACCAAACAATATTTAATCTCAGGAGTGAAGGTGAGGCAAATCCCGTTAATGAAGTACAGACCTTTCAAGCAGGGCGTTATGTCAGCAGTAACGAGGCAGCGTGGCGTCTCCTTGGCTTCCCTTTACACGAAAAGCACCCAACAGTTACTCACCTTGCTGTGCACTTAGAAAATGGAGAGCGCGTGTATATTTCACTGAAAGAAATTTCGAAGAAAGAATTGCATCACCACCAAAAATTACACCAAAAGCCTTCTTTAAACTTATTCAAACCGACCCCTTTGCAAAACCGTTGTTATATTCTGAAGTCCCCTGCTATTATACTTGGAACACATCCAGGAAGGAGTGGAAACGACGTATTCAAGGCGCGCCTGTTGCAAATTGGCCCGGTGTAAAGTCATCAGATGCCCTTGGTCGTGTGTATACCGTCCATGTAACTAATTTTGAATGTTTCTGTTTACGATTCCTGCTGCACCATGTTCGGGGTCCTACAGGATATAAAGACCTTAAAACTGTCAACGGTCAGGAATGCGCAACTTATAGAGAAGCATGTGAAGCTCTGCATCTTTTAGAAAACGATAATCACTGGGATGAAACCATCGAGGAAGCTGTGCAGTGCCAGTCACCAGCCAAAATTAGGGATCTTTATGCAACTCTCATATTATCTTGCGGACTATCTAATGCACATGAATTGTGGGACAAATATAAAGAGTACATAGCGGAAGATATTTTGCGAAGGTTAAAGCAGACACACGCGAACATGACATACAATGAACACATTTATAATGAAGCACTTGGAAAAATTGAAGATAAAGTAATGGCAATGGTAGGCAAAAAATTAAGCGACTTTGGAATGATAAGCCCTCAGCGAACAACCGAAAATGAACTAAGTGATAAAATTATACGTGAAACAAACTACGATATACCAGCTTTGCAGCAGCAAGTACCTGAATTTGTACCCCGCTTGCTTCCCAAACAAAAACGAGTTTTAGACAAAGTATTAGGACAAATTGAATCTGGAAATGGTGCACTTTTCTTTTCAGATGCCCCTGGAGGAACTGGGAAGACATTTTTGTTAAATTTATTATTAGCGCAAGTACGGAAAGATAAAAACATTGCTGTGGCCGTAGCTTCCTCCGGTATAGCCGCCACGCTGCTAAGCGGGGGCCGCACTGCACATTCTGTTTTAAAACTCCCTCTAAATCTAGCCCAGAAAGAATCGCCGATCTGCAACTTTAGCAAAAATTGTGCACGAGGTATAATGCTACGGCAATGCAAACTTTTAGTGTGGGACGAAAGTACAATGTCGCATAAAAAAGCTGTAGAAGAACTAAATCGAACGCTCCAGGATTTACGCAGCAATACCGATGTAATGGGAGGAATGGTGGTTTTACTGGCTGGTGACTTTCGCCAAACTTTACCTGTCATTCAAAAGGGCACACCTGCAGATGAAATTAAAGCATGCCTCAAGTCGTCTATTTTATGGAACAAGGTGACAAAATTTAGTTTAACTACGAATATGAGAGTGCATTTGTATAATGATATCAATGCTGGAAACTATGCTGACACACTATTAAAAATTGGCGATGGGCGGTTGGAAACGGATGTTGAGGGCTGCGTTAAATTGACGAGAGATTTTTGTAATTTAGTACAGAGTCATTCCGAATTAATAGCGAACGTTTATTCAGATTTAACGAACAACATGCATGAAGACAAATGGTTATGTGAAAGGGCGATTCTTGCACCAAAAAATGAGAGCGTTAACAAAATAAATTCAGATATATTAAGCGAAGTAGCAGGAGAAATAACAAAGTATTTATCAGTAGACACAGTTATGGACACAGAACAGAGCACTTTATATCCCGTAGAGTTTCTAAATTCTCTAGAGTTGTCAGATGTGCCCTCACATAAGCTTCAATTAAAATTAGGCGTCCCAGTTATGCTATTGCGAAATTTAGATGCTCCTCGGTTATGTAACGGGACAAGGCTGCATGTGACACATCTTGGACGGAACATAATCGGTGCTACAATTTTGACAGGCGTACGAAAAGGTGATAGTGTTATTAAACCACGGATCCGTATAATTCCCACAGATCTTCCTTTTCAATTCAAAAGGTTGCAGTTCCCTATTAAGCTCAGTTTTCAATGACAATAATAAAGCGAGGGCAAACGTTACAGGTAGCGGGGGTCAACTTAGAAAAACTGTGCTTCTATCATGGTCAACTGTATGTAACATTTTCGCGTGTGTCAAATGCCCAGAATCTCCACATTCTTTTCACGAATGGAAAAACATATAACATTGTGTACAGTAGCGTCTTAAAATGGTGTTCAGTTAGTTTTTCTTCCGAAATTACCACAATCAATAAATCAAATGCTGCACCTCTGACGGACCTATTAAGCTCAGTTTCCTTTCAACTCAAAAGGCTGCATCTATAACGGATCTTTTATTTGGCTCAGTTTCCTTTCACTTCAGAAAACTGCATCTCTGACGAATCAATTTAGCTCAGTTTCTTTTCAAAAGTGTGCATCCCTGACGGATAATTATGCTCAGTTTCCTTTAATTAAAAATATCCCATTTCCATTTAGAACAAACAGGCTACATTCATGCTTTCCTATACGCTGCGTTTCAAAATATTTAAATAGGCTGACGAATCAATTTTGCTCAGTTTCCTTTTAAGCATCCCTGACAAATCTACAAAACTTAGTTTTCTTTCAATTCAACGAGCAATGGATAGTTCATTTCCCAGTGACCATGCGGGCGAAGCCGCTGGTAACAGCTAGTTAATTTAAATAATACTAGATTTTACGGATTTTATCGGGTATATTTAACATTTTAAATACCCGACGTTTCGAGCGCTTTACAGCACCCATGATCATGAAATCCGTATGGCGATAAAATCCGTAAAAACTAGTATTATTTAAATGCGTAGTGTTCGCGTAAATATAAGAAATCATTATCTTTTAATTTGCACAACAATTGTTCTCAGAGTAAAAGTTTTACCAGATCCTGCTCCTTTTCTTGTTAATAATTTCATTGTATCATCCAGTGGCTCTTGGTTTCGTAGCTTTTAGTAACGTAGGACCTCTAAAATTCTAAAATAAAAAACAGATTTAAAATTTAAAACAGATGTTATGATATTAGTTTAAAACAGATGTTATGATATTAGTTGAGAAATTGCGTGATAAGAGATGAATGTGGTATGCAAGATGATGTTGTGACCAGGATTAAGAAAGGAATGCTTCGGTGGTTTGGTCACGTAGAAAGAATGAATGAGGAAAGAGTGACAAAGCAAATTTATTTGGCAGATGTGAACGGCAGAGTCGGGAAGGGACGACTTAGAAAAAAAGTTTATCGACCAAATTGGCGATATTTTGAAAATGGGCCACGTTAAAAGTACCCTTAACCGACGAGCATGTATGCGTAGATATATGGATGTAAAGGAAGCGAAAGAGGTATGTCAGGATCATACCCAATGGAAGTCCGTAGTCTCTGCCTACCCCTCTGGGTGACAGACGTCAGTGTTTATGTATTTATTTATATGTATGTATGTTATGATATTAACTCGCCAGGGGATTTGAAAAATCTCACGACAGATATAAAGGTTATAATCGAAAAAGGATTAAATAAAATCTTTAAAGAACCCTTGATTAAAAGGAAATAGGTCACGAAAGATAAAATAAACAAGTGTTATAAAAAGGGTTGATTTGTCGCGAGGTCTAGTCATAATAAACAACTAGCTATGACTTTCCTTAGTCCTTACTACTTTTTTGTACCTGTTTGGTAGAAGAGAAGAAAACGCGGTGTCGCTCGGGCCAAGCGAACCTTTTCCGTTTTTTTATTTAGGGAAAATATATCGCAACGACAAATACAGCAATAAAATCAAACAAAGGTACTACACATATTCACCTACCTATTAGTGAATATAATTACAAACCTAAAAAAAATCCGTATTATTTAGATATTAAAACAAAACCAAGATATTTCACTTTCTCCGCTCAGAATTCGCTCTATTGTGAGAAGTCAGAATGAGTTCAAAATTTTGATAGTCCTACCTTAATGTATGGTTGTGAAAGTTGTAAGTAGGAGATTAAGAACGAGAGTAGAATAAACGCTGCAGGTGACGCGGAATGACAGGCTAAGAAAATGTGTGATGAGGGGAAAGTGTGGTTTGCTAGATGAAGTTATGACCACGATTAAGAAAGAAATGCTTCCATAGTTTGGTGATGTAGAAAAAATGAATAAGAAAATAGTGAATAATCAAATGAATGCTGCAGCAGTGAGTGGCCAAATAGTTATAATATAAAATAATTATAATAAAAAAGTTTACTGACCAGATCGGAGATATAGAAACAGAAACTTTTTTATTCAATATAGACTATAAGTAATACCTATTGAAAGTTAGTTTTTTTTTATTTGCCACTGGTTCGGAAAAATCCTCGGTCCTGGGAAGAACCTGAAAGAAACCCAGCGGGACTTTGTTTAAAAGAAATAACAGCCTTACAATCATGTATCCTGCTATACATAAAACAACACAAAACAAATTTGAAATAGCTTGGTAGCGGTCACTTTCCCGGGGGTTATTATCATCCACAAATTCCTGAATATTATAATAACCCTTTTTATGCAAACTTAATTTAATAGAGTTTTTGAACTATGTATAGGTAATATTTTGTATATTTCTGTACTGAAAACAAGCCAAATTATAGGTAAAACTCCCTTCCCAATCCAAATAAAAACCGTCATTAGGAAGTATAAAAGAATATTTTATACTTCTTTTTCGTGTTTTCTTTTTTTCTCTTTCTTTCTTCTTTATTTCTACACTTTCACAATTTCCCGTTAGTACGAAACTTGCGGACGGCGAAATCCTTCTGGCTTCGACACCCGCATCATGTCTGACTCCGATGAGACGCACTTCGGTGAATTTCCTTGGATGATCGGTGTGCTCCAGTAAGTGTCACAAATTATATATCAACTGTCAGGTCTAGGGTTGCCATCATTTTACCCGGCTACCCTAGAAGCAGGGTAATGTTTTTCTGGTATATGTAAGTATGTATATCTATTTCTTTGGAATGAGTTATTAAAAAAAACTGTGATTGCATATCCGCCTGCTAAGACTGACAGCTGTGGAAAATACCCCTGAAGCAATCTATGCGGGGGCACGTGTTGAACTGCTGCTTAACTTTTAGAGGCTATAATGAATGAATGGACGAATGAGTCACTTTAGTCTGAAAGTTTTACTTGACCACAAAACGAAATAACCTAATAAATAATTCCTCTTCTCTACCCCTTGGACAGTTGCTTGCTATATGGGGCCCAGCACAGCGGACCCACTTTAATGACCGGAAGCAGTTGGCAGATGCGAGGCCAAAGGCCCGGCAGCGGTGGCATTGTGCCGGACCCGCTCGTCCTTGCCAGGCCTCTAAGACTACTACAACCACCGACCGTGATAAAAAAGATACATAATTTCTCCTCCCAACCCCTTGGGCACTTGCTATATGGTCCCCGGCACAGCGAACACACTTTACTGCCCTAAAGCAGTTGGCAGATGCATGGCCAAAGGCCTGGCAGCGGTGGCATTGTGCCGGACCCGCTCTTCCTTGCCAGGCCCCTAAGACTACTCCAACCGAAGTTCGGTCAACCAGACCGAATTTCGGTCACGGCAACCAGTCTCAACGGGACAGGACTCAGAACATGATTATAATGCCGTGTATCGCAAGCACAGGTGCACTCTCTATTTCCTCACTCTCATAGTCCGATTGAACGGTAATCCTACACGACAAGAGAGAAATCAGGCTTAGGACCAACGGCTTAACGAGCTCTTAAGGCACGGGGGTGAAACACCGCCTACGTCCTTACTCCGGTCTGCAGAGGACTACTTGACAGAAAACCCTAATCATTGATTTTGGTCCAGCCTGGGATCCAAACCCAAGACCCCATGATCAGCAACTGCGTTTACGACCACTACACCAACCAGGCAGTTTCTGCCTCTCTCTCTCTCTCTCTCTCCCTCTCGTTCTCTCGCTTTTTAGCAGATATCTAAAAGGAGATTTTGAATTCGAGTGCGTGTTTATTAAGAGACCATAAAGAACAGAAACGATTACAGCCTATCATAGTCCACAACTGAACATAGCCCCCCCCCCCCACAGATTGCCACTGTTGCCACACTTTCCAAGCGGGTTGGCAACCGCAGTTTTTACTTTTTATTTTAAGTCGTTATTAGGAAGACGCTGCTGTTCACCTCCTGATTAGTTTCCCTCTGTCGCTTCTTAGCTTCTTACGACACCCCCGGAACGATATCGGGTAGTGGAATTCCACATATTACCTTCTGAAGTCGTGACCTGAATTTTTATACATTGTGTCTTGACAGCAAGTTCAGTATGTGATATTATTTTATTATTTTTAGTTCTTTGCACGGCATTTATTTTAATTACAACTTTAATTTTTTTTATGATTCAATGTATGGCTACAAGAAGTTGAGTTTCACGATTTAATTTAATTTTACCTATACTCTTTTTAAAAAAAGCTGCTTTAATGCAATTTATCCATAGAATAAGGGTGACAAACGTACATACACTCCACCTTACAAATAAATAAATAAAAAATAAATAAATAAAAACCTGATGGTAAAGTGGATGCTGCGGCAAATAGACCGCACATAGAAATTTATTCTCAATTAAGAATTAAAAGTCGTAGTCACCTGCTGTAATATTAGTAGTATAGTTATAGCACGAATGGGGCCGGCTTGACCGGGGAAGGACCACGCTCTCACAGAATACCAGCGTAAAATAGTAGCTAAACGCTGTTGGGTTTCATATGGTGAGTGTAGAGAACCGGAGACCCGTTTTACTGGAAACAAGGCATTCCATCTTAGTCCTCACGGGTGACAACACATCAGCATTTTGATTCGTAATCGAGGATAGATGTAGATTTCTATGGGCCACAGCAACCACTTACCATCAGGTGGACTGTGTGCTCGTTTGTCACCCAGTCCTATAAAAAATACAGGGACTCCGGTTCTCTACACTCACCTAACGAAACACAGTAGCATTAAGATATACTAAGCTTTAAGCTATACGTATTCCGTAAGAGCGTGGTCTTACTATTCGAACTACAAATACAATATAGCTGTAGCATCACCACGTAAAAATTGTATATTAAAATATAAATTGAATCAAAAATGACCTACACTACAATTGACGGATTTTATATTAAAAATTATAATCAGGGCTATACCCTATGACGAGAGTGAACCAAACGGCAAGAAAATATTGGCGTACACCTGCGGAGGTTCCCTCATACACCCTCGTGTAGTGATGACCACCGCTCATCATATTGACAAGAACATGACCCTCAAGATCCGGGCTGGCGAATGGGACATAAGCAGTAAGACGGAACTTTATCCACACCAAGACAGAAACGTCGATAAAGTTATCATTCATGAAATGTACAACAACACTAGAGGCAAGTCGCTTAAGTATTTATACCCGTTTCCTATATCTAAAAAACGGTTCGTTCTCCATTACTCAGTGATAAATCAGTACTTAAAATGCAAGTAATAAAATCATTGGTAGTGTCAAGTTTACGGCGAGCACTTAGTACGGCGACTCTGAGTCGTGTAGTTAAGAAAACTTATTCATTTTTGTAACAACTAAACAGTGGGTAGTTTAAATTAATAAAATAAAATCCAATCTGTTTATTTTGTGAAAATAGCTTAATGAAGGCAAACAAAAAGGTTAAAACCTCTTACGAATTAACTCTATCGAGCACACTATCTGACGTAGAGAGTCCTTCTCTGTCATTATGTTAGAAATTTCTCTTATATCGTAGATTTTGTTCTTATTACTATTCGCCAATGAAGACGGGTAAAGGTTTTATACCATACAGCCTTCTCTGATTTGTATTTTGTTCACAAAATTTCTTACGTCATGCATCATATTGCAAAGTGTGTGTTGGCAAGCGGTTTGGCAACTGCAGTTTGTTTTAATTTTTAGACGCTATTACGACTATTAGGAAGACGCTGGTGCCCATCTCGTGATTTCCTTCCGTTTGTCGCCTCTTGCGACACGGATGATATGGGGTAGTGGATATTCTTATCCCGCCACTACACAGCTACACATATTACATTCTGAAGTCGTGACTTTGTTTTTTAAACTAAATCTTGTATGGAGTAGTTGACTTACACGGTGACTGCTCGCTAAACAAATACCTAGACCTATCTTCGAAGGCTTACCAGTTTTCTACAAACACCATGGCATTATGACACTATTTAACGCTGGTTTACTGTGCGAGCGTAGTCCTTGCGGGGTCGAGCCACCCGTTCTTACTACAGCTGTAACATAGCTTTAGCGTCAAAGGTGAGACCCATGGGCCCCGGCCCCTAGAAATTAGTAGTAAAGATGGAGCTGTATAACTCTGTGATTGTGTGTTGTCTCTGTTTATTAAAAGTTATTCTTTTTGATAAAAACTTTCTGAGCCTCTCTTCCGCTTTTTGCCAATGGAATCCTTGATCCCTTGTTCAGCGTGACATTACCTCATAAAATTAGAATTGTTCTGCAGGGAATTTGCATTACGATATTGCACTACTAATTCTGGACAAACCGGTGAAACTTCAACCTCACATCAGTACGATCTGCTTGCCACCACCAATGATGAGACCGCCGGCTGGGACTCGATGCTTGTCCTCTGGATGGGGGAAGAAGAAGTTTGGTCAAGGAGAGAAGCTGCAATTTATTCTAAAAAAGGTGATTTACTGTTCTATTAATTCTTATTAGAGTGGATTCAGCAGCCCATAGACATTTAAATTTAACCTCAAATTAGGAACCAAAACCACCCATGAGGACTGAAATGGAATGACTCATTTCCAGTAAAAAGGATCTTCGATTCTCTACACTCACCATACGAAACACGGCAGCATTAAGCTGCTATTATGCGCTGATAATCTATAACAGCGGCTCCCCCGGTCATGCCAACCTATTCGTACAGCAACTATAATTCAACTCCAGGGTGACTCTACCACGATAAGTTTTAGTAAAATTTTAATAAAAGCATTAATTTAGTCTATGTGATTTTCCCCACAGGTAGAACTGCCAGTAGTGGACCGGAAAATATGTCAAGATATATTCCGTACTACTCGCCTTGGGCCATTCTTTAATTTGCATCAGAGTTTCATGTGTGCTGGTGGGGAGTTCGGGAGAGACACGTGCAAAGGCGACGGAGGCTCACCACTTGCCTGCCCCGTACCGGTTAGTAATGAAAATCATAACCATACGCTCCTTCAGATTCTACATCGTGACCATCAGCCAGCGAGGGTCCTCTGGACATGAGCCTCTCCCGGTGAAGCGAGGAATTCCCATAATGGTCACTTGGCAGACAAGACATTAATTAACACGTACATATCTAATGATTTCGTAGATTTATGCAAACACTACACTGTCGGAGAAACAAAAAAAATATTTCGAAGACATGTGAAGTAAGTCAACACGCATTGAGCTAGCGCGGTGGACATTACCTTGCCCTACAACCCTCTCAGAAATATGAGGAGGCCGGTGCCCAGCAGTGGGACGTATATGGGCTGTAAATTTTTTTATAGAATAAAGTGACAAACGAGCACATAGTTCACCTGATGGCAAGTGGATGCTATGGCCCATAGATATCGAATTTTATCTTTTTAACTTTAACTACATATAACAGAATTTATCGCGTTATATTAAAACCCTTCACAAGTCCACTGCTGAACATAGGCCTCCCCAAAGGAATGCCCAATAAAGCAAAGCGAAGCACGGTCCTGAGTCATCTGCATCTATCGACATCCCGCATGTCTTACCAGGTCGTCACTCCATCTAGGGGGTCGCCCTACACTACGCCTACTGGTACGAGGCTGCCACTCGAGAACCTTTCTTCCCCATCAGTTATCGGTTCTTCGAGCTATGTGGCCGGCCCATTGCCACTTCAGCTTACTAATTCGTTGGACTATGTCGGTCATTCTGGTTCTACTGCGGATATCCTCATTTTTAAGTCTATCACGCAGAGAAACCCCGAGCGTCCTTATATGGCCAGCAGTGAGGGAACACGTCTCAGTTCTACAGGTCATCACTGGCAACACGCACTGGTTGTAAAATCTAGTTTTGACGTTTTGAAGTATGCCTGACGAGAAGCCGTGTTGAATCCGTCGATTGACCTCTCGGTCAAAGTTGGACTTATCTAGTTGGACTACTTGTTTCAGGTAAACATACTCGTCAACAACTTCGAGCATAGTGCTCCCAACAACCACCGGAATATGTGTGAGATGGATATTACACGTGACTATGGTTTTGTCCTTGTTCATCTTTAGACCTATCCGTTGAGAGACACTATTGAGGTCATTGGGCATAGTGCTTAGGTCCTCCAGCGATTCTGCCATAAAAATTACATTGTCAACAAATCAAAGGTAAGTGATGTAATCGCCACCGATGTTAGTACCGTCCTTTCCAGTTCAGTAACTTGAAAACGTCTTCCAATGCAGCGGTGAAGAGTTTCGGGATATAAAGTCATCCTGTATTACACCTCTCTGCAGTTGGATAGGTTTCGTACTCTGGTTCTGTATATCTGGATAGCCAACGTAGCCCTTCTGTACAAACACTTCAGCACTACGATATACAGACAGTCAACTTGGCACTGCTGAAGGGACTGTAGCACCACCCAAATTTCGACGGAATCAAAGGCTGCGGCTCAAAAGGTTTTTACCAAAAAGAATAACTTTTAATAAAAACACAGAGTTATACAGTCTACATACGCAAGACCAAGTGGCAGATTGGACTCTTCGGTCTTCTATACAATCTGCCGCGGGGTCTGTATGTGGTCTATGGTGTTGAAGCCTGACTGAAGTCTCATTCGGGAGGCTGGAAGTCGTCGAGTCTGCGTGTGGTATGATCTGTCATGACTCTCAAAAACAGCACGTAAGCGCAGCTAAGAAGGGAAATCGGTCTGTAGTTTTTCAAATGAGCGTTATCGCCTTTTATAAAGAACAAGACCACCGCACTTCTGCTTCACGCCTCCGGAGTAGTGCCAACATGGAGGACGGAATTGAAGAGCTTCTGAAGAACTTTAAGTACCGGTGTTCCACCCGCTTTCAGAAGCTCCGCTGTAATTCCATCCTTGTCTGAGGCCTTTCTGGAGAGCTATTCTAATCTCGCTCAGACTGGTGACGTCTGTGATATCATCGGAATAGTGTCGGATAAGACTTGCTGTGTTGTTTTCTTAACGCTACAACAGTATACCATGATGTATACAACTGCCCGTAGAACCTTTCAATCTCACTCAAAATCTCAAGTGTCCCGGAAACGATGCTGCCACACTCAGTCTTCAGCTTTGATAGTTGGATCTTTCTGGCAGACAGATCTCTGGCAAAGACTTTGGAGCCCTGGTTCCGCCCGGTCGCTTTTTCAATACGAGCAGTATTAAAGTTGCGCAGCTAAACGCCGCATGCATTTGGAGATCAGTTTATTCAGTTGCCTGTATGCTATCAAATCAGTTTAAGACTGCGTCTTCATTTCCCATCTAACAGCCATGAGATTAAGAGTGTGATCGGAAGATTTTTGTGTTCTTCTGCAGTGAGTCTTGCAGAACTTAGCTCCGGCCGAATGGACAGTTCCCACGAGCTTGTCATTCATATCGTCCACTGCATTGCAGTCTTCTAAGCACTGCAAACGATTTTGTAACTCGAGCTGAAAGGTTTCGGGATTCTGGATTAGTCCTTCAGCGAATAGCGTTTGCTGATTCTGAGTATAAGATACGCATCCCTCGTCGACACACTCCCAATCTTTACAACGTTATCAACGAGAGACTTGTAGACGATAAATCCAACACCTTCTTGGGACCTTCCCGGTGATAGAACAAATTCAAATTCATTTATTCGTTTGTATATATGGTTTACAAAAGGTCTTAACAATTTACCAAAAATACAGCCATATTCTTCCAATTAAATTATAAAATGACTCTGAATCTCTGAATGTCAAATAAAGTTTTGCGGTTATATTCAACAAATTTTATATTTCAAATTTAGAACTTGTCAGACAAATAATCATCAATACTACAATACATTTTTTTTGGTTAAAAATGTGTTTAATTGATTCTTAAAAATGTGAAGGCTCTTAGATTTTTTTTTAATATATTTTAGTAAATGGTTATACAGTCGAGGTCTCATGCAGGATACGCTTTTCTTAAACAAAACAGTTTTACTATTGGGATGGCTCAAGTTATCTTTATGACGCGTGACATTTTTTGTGCTTGACAAGTTTTGACGTACAAATAATACTACTTCATATATATACAGACATGGCATTGTAAATAATTTTAATAATAATAATAATAATAGTCTTTATTTGCATAAAACATGGTTAATTATACAAATGTTTCAGAGTCTTATTATGCCCACATGTTTTGCTATTTTAATATAATATAGCATGCAAATTACATTTAAATCAAGATAACCTATATAGTATTAAAATTAACAAATTAAACATGTTTATTTAAATTATAATTATGTTTTAATATGTCAAAATCTAGTTTAAAATGTCAGAAATTCATTAGTGTCATAAATATTTTTGTCAATTAACCAATGGTACAATCTTTTTTTTAAATACGTTCATATTATGTAGTGTTTTAATTTCATCAGGTATTTTGTTGTATATACGTACACACATTGATAAACAGCATTTACTATATTTAGCTGACTTCGGAACTTCGCTTAGAACTAATCTATTTGGATTTCTTTTAAGCCTAGGATTAATATCAGATGACTTTTTAAATAAATATGTATGCTGTTTTACAAATTTACCTATCTCAAAAATATATAACGAGGGCATAGTTAGTAAAAACAGATTTTTGAATATTGGCTTACAGGATTCTCTAGTTGGTATACCACATATCGTCCTTATACACTTCTTTTGTGCGATAAATGCCCTACGCCAATCTATGCTATTGCCCCACATTATTATACCATATCGAAGTATAGATTCAAATAATCTAATAAAGTATGGCTTACAAGTCCCACTCTGGTTAATTTTACAAATGGCTCGTAAGCATTTCTTCTGAGCTTTAAATACTGTTTCTCTGTCGGCACAATTACCACAGAACAAGGCATGGTATACCATGGACATAACAGAACAAGGCATGGTATACCATGGTCATAACATAGGCGTGGTATGATGCTATTACGGCGGATGTATCCACAAATTTTCCAGGCATATAATGCATAGGAAAAACGATTTAACTTAGTACACACACTGCTCACTTGAGACTGCCAGTTAAAATTACAATCTACATTTATACCCAAAAATTTAATATTTTCTATGTTATTGATTTTTTGTCCTAGATAGTAAATATTTAAATTATTTAATTTATTACATTATTGATAAAATGTCATTAGTTTCGTTTTTTCTAAATTTATGTTTAGATTATTTATCTTTAACCAATTCACGAATTTCTCTAAAGCACAATTTATGTTACTTTCTAAATCTATTTTATTGTTACTTGTGAAAATAACTGTGCTATCGTTGACAAATAATACCATTTCGTGATTAATGACAGTGGGTAGATTATTATATATTGTTATAAATAAGAAATAACAATGTTACCGGAAATGTTAAAAAGTTGCAGGATTCGAGAATCATCGTGTACTCCCCTCTATTCGGATCTCGGATAATCCTATAATATTCCAGAGCAACTTGTCTAATACTATAGCTCCAGGATCATCTCGTCAGTCCTCAAGGTGCATGCATTGTACATTGTACAATGGCAACCGAAACTCCACCGGAGACTTTTTGCACCCCCTGCCCCGCCGCTACCATGGTCACCACCGTAGCCAGGAATAACAGAACCCTCGGCGACTGGGGGCAGTTTATTTGAGTCGTTGCTCAAGGTCATACCCCACATTGCCATAGTTGCTACGCATGGCGAGCGGGTGGGCAACCGCAGTTTTTTTGTTGTACAGTTGCTGTTATCGGGAAGATGCTACTGCCCATCTCCTGCCAGTTTCCCTCTGTTGCCTTTTACAACACCCACGGTAAGATATTGGATAGAGGATATTCTTAACCGCCACTACACGGGATATCGCTTTTAATTTTAACTACTTACTCCCGACGTTTCGAGTGCATTATAGCACCAATGTTCACGAGGTGGTATTCACGTCCCGATGTCATACTTAACTAGAATACCTTCAGTTTATGAAGATTAATTTTTGTTCAATCTACGCAGAACGAGCTCACAGTATCTTGAAAACTTGCAGTGGTTGGATTTGAAATCAAAAATTAATTATTAAAAACAGAGTGCAACTCGCCTAGCTCTTTCACAACTGTTTCATTTAACTTACATACCTACAACATCCTTATAAAATAATCGTAAAAAACATACCACCTATAAAGACAATACAAGCAAAAATGCCTATCCTGTCTATTAAATCAGCCTCTCCACGTAGTGGTCCTCTACAAATTAACTTCAGCAAAAAAAAAACGCGGATCACTACCACCTCCAGAGCGAATTTCGGTCACGGCGGCAAGTCTCAACGGAAACTAGCCATCGGCGCAGGACAGGATTATAGTGCCCAAGCACAGGTGCACTCTCTAATCCCTTTGTCATCAAAATCGGTCACATTAACATACGTAACATCCTTTTTTTAATTAGCCAACTTATTGTTTTTTGGAGTACTTTGATTGCTTCAATAATTACCATTATGCCGAAAATATTGCAGCATTAATTTCGAAATAAATATGTGGTAAAGTTAAGGATTAATGAAAAAAAACTATGTAAGACGAAAACACGATTCCGTAAAATTATCTTTACCAAAGTTACCTCCAAACTGAACAATAAACCGCTGATATTCATAAAATACTTTAAATTAGATCATGAAACTTTGCATACTAACTGAACTAAATATAATGCAGGGCTTATGTTTTTTCATTTTTTAAAATTACCACTATTTTCACTGTAAAAAGAAATTACGTAAACTATCGGCGTCATTAGACCTTAGTCTCCTAGTCTGATGGAGTTGTAATTCGACACGACCGGAGAGAGATCAGGTGCAGAACTTTACCTGCTTTCCGAGATACGAAGGTAAAAACACCACCATGAGGTGCAGAACGGGATTAACGTGCCCAAGTGTATGCGCAAGCACAGGTGCACTCTCTATTCCCTCACTTTCGTAGTCCGATGGGGCAGTCATCCGACATGAGCGGAGAGAGATCAGGTGCAGAACCAACGTCTTTATGTGCTTTTCGAGGCACTGGGGTAAGAATCTGCCAACTTCTAGACTCCGGGCAGCTACTGAGAATTTTTCAACGGAAATACTCAATAAAATGATTTTTTGTCGGAGCTGAGACTCGAACCCAGGACTTATGATTAGCTGTGGCCTTTACATCTACTAGACCAACGAGGCACTCAAAAATAGCAATGCTAAATCCCTTTGCACATCTAGTTTATTGAATCCAACCATGTTTTAAGATCTAATTTGTACTGCCCATTCTCAGTTTCAGGACAACCGTTACATGGTGAATGGCATGGTGGCTTGGGGCCTGGGCTGCGGGAACCCTTACCCAGCAGTGTATGTGGACGTGGGCTTCCTGCGCGACTGGATCGATGTGAAGATGAAAGCAGAAGGTTTCGAAACTGACACTTATACGTATTGAAAATATAAAAAATAAATGACAATTTGTGCGTTTTATTTGAGTAATCTGTTTATATAACACACGCTAGAAGGCACAGCTGGGTAACACAGTGTCTATATTGGGTGTCTCGCTACGGGTTGCAGATTCGATTCCCATTTCTCACTCATATACAGGTTGTCCCGAAACTCAACGTCAAACGGATACGGAACGATAAGTTAGGTTGTACGAGTTCTATCAAAAATAAAAAATAAACCATATTACTTGGTTAAGTTATAATAGGTATACTTTGAAAATGTTGAAAATCAACAACCTAGATCACATATAAGTACTGTGATCACAAATTTCAAAAATTTTCAGTGTTTTTAATTTTCCAGTGGGAAGTTATTGTAATGGGTCCGATTTTACAAATTGGAAATTTTAACATATCTCCACGTTTCAAGGTCTTTAGAGTGGAATAGTATGGTTTTTAAGAGGATGTCCGTGTGTTCTAAATGTACGTATGTATGTATGTATATATGTATGTTCGGATTCAATTTTCGCGTCGTGTATCTCGAGAACAAATAGTGATATTGACATGGAACCAGTTTCATTTAACGCATAATTATGTAACTTAGACCTCATAAAATTTTGATCAAAATCGGTCAAATCGTTTTTTGTGCCGAATGAAAAATTGTAATACATACGATATTTTTTTATTCTTTCCACAGGGAAGTTAGTCGTGTGGACCTTTCGGGTCGCACCTAGACCGCTTTTTTTAATGTGGTAACGAGGTCTCAAATTCCCTCCCTCGAGCGGTCGCCCCGAATGAAAATAGGTGTCCATGAGCCACAGCAGCGACTTACCATCAGGTGGACTATGTGCCCATTTGTCACCCTTATATCTATGGAGATTTTTTTTCATGAACATGTAATTGTATAAGTAATATATGATCAAAAAAACAAACTCGTTTTTACGGAAAACAAACAAGAACAAAATTATTCTCATTGGGGGCAACCATTAGGGTACCCCGTTACCCCGTCTTGCATCTTATAAAAAGGCTATGCAGAGCCAATTTATAAAAGAAAAACAAAAAAGAAAAATCAGCCAATAATCTTAAGGAAACACAATGCCTATCTTATTATAGGTTAGTGTAAGCGTCAATCACAGCAACACTTCACCAGCTAACTTTATTTAACAAACCACAGTCATGTGTCAAACCAGAAGAAAATATCATAAACAATTTTCATTAATTTAGGTTTTTTTTTTATTTTATAGTATAAGACTTACAAACGAGCACACAGTCCACCTGACGTTAAGTGAATGCTGTGGCTCATAGACATCTACATTTATCTTCAATTAAAAAGCAAAATGCAAACTCATTTCCAGCCCTGAGGACCGAGATGGAATGCCTCGTTTCCAGTAAAAATGGTCTCCGGTTCTCTACACTCACCATACGAAACACAGCAGCATTAAGCTGCTATTTTACGCTAGTACTCTGTGAGAGCGTGGTCCTACCCCAATTGAGCTGACCCATTCGTGCTGCAACCACAATATAGCTGCAGCATGGTAGCCATCTCTACCATGCTGCAGCTATATTGCATTATGTATTTTGTGATCCTTCAATTTTTCTTTTTCCAATTATATTGCATCTTCAAAGTAGTGTTTTCTGCTCACTTATAAATTGATTGGTAGGAACATAACGCCTTAAGGCATTAAGTTCACCTTTATTATATATATTTGTACATTTTTTTGTGCAACAAAGTTTATATAAATAAATAATTCATACCGACGTGCACTCAATGTTTACACGATTGTTATTTAACTGGAATTAATAAACACTACCAAAATTTAAGGAAACTATTAATAATTACAAAAACAAATAATGAAATCAACAAAATCCTCATTCTATTAATATATAAACGTATCGGTGACTCGAAACCCACAACGAGGAAAACCAAGTGATGACGTCAAAAATTGCTCCCACAGTAACAGCATAGTACTGTGCCATCACGTTCAAGAATTAATTAGATTCTTTTAGTTATTTTTTTAATAAAACTGGTGGTTGCCCAGTTGTCGAAATTCGATCGAAAGTAATTTACTTTTTTTTTAAGTTTGTATATTATGCAAGCTGTCATTTTAAAATGCACGTCAAAACGCAGATATATATAATATATAAAATTTCATGTATTTGTAACACGTATAATATAAAGGGTTTTTTTTTTGCAATAATCACCCTCGCAAAGAAGGTTCAGAATAAGTAATATAGGCAAATGGTGAAGAAATATTATTTTAAAAAAATCTCAATAATTCTGTTCCTCAAAATGCGTAGTAATGCGTTATATTAACCGATTGTCATTCATAAATATCTAACGCCTAGTATTTACTACGTACGCACCCATTCTTAAGGGTCGATTAGTCGGCAAAAACGTGAATTGAAGTAGAGAAATAGTTGTTTACATTCAATTTAGGATAATTTCAAATATAAGAAGAAGCTTTTTACTCGTGTTTTTAAAAACAGCAATATTGATATATCATTATTTATATATTTGAATATAAATTCAATTGATATTTGGTTTCTACAAGCTCATCGAACATTTGAAATACTTGCAAGTTATCTAAGTGTTGTATATAAATTGCAAAATTTGCTCATTAGCTTTAGTTAACTATAAATGCAATGCAGCAATGAATCTGACGGCTTCCTCATATTCTTTGCTGTATCGGTCAAACTCATCGACTGTCCCCTGGAACTGATCCCTTTAAAAATATCTGCAGAATAGCTAAACAGCTGGAAATCACCATATAGTTATGTGATAATTTAAATTTTTGCTTAATTTGTAATGTAAATTTTTAAATATGTTTCTTAACATGTAAATAAATAATAATTTAATTAAATAACACGTTATATTGAAAAAAAGAAATTAATATTTAAAAAAAAGTGCGCTGGGTTTCTTGCTGATTCTTCCTTTACAGAGATTTTTTCTGAACCACTGTTAAAAGCATGAAGGATAAGTATTTTTCATATCTATATTTCATGAAAATTATGCTATGCTAATCTCTTCTATGCAGATAGCTAGTCTCCGTAGACTGATATTCAGTCTGAAGATCATTATTATCATGCGTTAAGACCGGGACTAGGGATCAAAAATATAAAATACAAATATAAAAAAAAAAGCAGATACAAAATAAAAAGCCGACCCGACGGTAAATTAATGCTGTAGCCCTTAGTTACACCTACATTTATCCTCGATTGTCAGAAACATCTATTTGATACGTTGTACGTTGTCACCCTTCAGGGCTAAGACAGAATGCTTCGTAGCTAGTAAAAAGGGTCTCCGATTCTCTACATTCACCATACAATACACAGCAGCATTAAGCTATCTCTTCACACTGGTATTCTGTGCGAGCATGGTCCTTCCTCGGTCAAGTCAACCCAGTCATAATATACTGGAGCGATCTAGGTGATGACGAAATGAAGCAAAACAGTCCTTAGGCCCTGAGGCTTAGGGTCTATACGTTAACAGCTTCTTCAAATTTGGCAATTTACACAAGGTACCATCACGAGTACATAGACTCTTGTTACTGACTAAGAGGTATTTTTTTTTTGATCCTCAGGGTAAGTAAAAAGTAAAAAAGTAAAGTTACAGCCTATATACGTCCCACTGCTGGGCTCAGGCCTCCCCTCATTTCTGAGAGGGTTTAGGGCAAGGCAGTGTCCGCCGCGCTGCCCAAATGCGTGTTGACGAACTTCACATGTCTTCGAAATATTTTTTTTCTTATTCCTCACACATGCAGGTTTCCTCACGATGTTTTCCTTCACCGGCGAGCACGTGGTAAATCAGCACTTAAAATTGCAATTAACAATTTCATTGGTGCCGGCGGGGATAGAACCCGGGTTACTCGCGTTCTGTTATATTTACAGCGAGCGTTAACCACTGAGCTACCACGGCTGCCTGTCAGGGTGAGTACGCATCAACATTTCGTTTCTGATTTTGCAATGCATTTTTATTTTTAAATCGAGGATAGATGTAGGTGTCTATGAGCCATAGAAGACACTTACCATCACGTGGACTGTGTGCCCGTATTTATAAGACTGGCCATATACGTACGGAATTCCGTATCGTGATTCCGTTTCGGAATTTTGTACGCAGCAACTCCCTATAAAATCCATGACCCGTCACACACCTACGGTAGTTTCCCGTACGGAATTTTGTGTGGAAAAAGGGGATTCCGTATGTACGTGGCCGGCCCGTACGTCCCGTTTCGGGATTAGGTTTCGGAATCGAAACGGAAATTTTCATACATTCTTTTTATACATTCTTTGTTAATTTTCATTAATTTATGTATTTTTTGGTCCTTCAATATTTTCTTTTTCAAATTATATTGCATCTCCAAAGTAGTGTTCTCTGCTTACTTATAGGTTGGCTGGTAGGAACTTAACGCCTTAACGCGTTAAGTTCGCCTTTGTACATTTTTGTGCAATAAAGTTTAAAATAATTAAACAATTCATACCGACATTCAATCAATGTTTACACGTTGATAATTTATTTGGAATTAAAAAACATTATCAAAATTTAAGAAAACTATTAATAGTTACAATAATATGTAAATATATCAACAAAATATCCATTCTATTAACATGTAAACGTATCGGTGACCCGTAACATACAATAAGAAAAACCCAGTGATGACGTCATACTGCTCCCGCAGTGACAGAGATAGTGCTGTGCCATCACGTTCAACCTTTTTATTGACTTATTTTTTTTATAAAACCAGTGGTTGCTTAGTGGTCGAAATTCGAGATCGAAAGTAATTTATATTTTTTTAAGTATGTATATACAGCAAGCTGTCATTTTCAGCAGTCAGTCTGCACGTCAAACAAAAACGGGAAATAAAGTTATGGGACAATATGTGGAAATGTGATAGTGAAAATTATCGGTTCATTGGGGGGTTTAGGTCGGGAGTACCTTAGTAAATTGCATAATTTTAAATTCGTTCGGGACCAGCTACGGTTTCCAGCTTTAAATTAATATTGAAAACTAAATTAGGAAAAGTAAAGTGAAAGTAGTGAAATTTCAGTATCACATTTTCAAGGGGTATTTACGAACAATTGCTGTTTTATTTCTCCAGTGTCTACCCAATAGGTAGTGTTCGCGACGGCCTAACAACCTTAAGAAACAAAGTTATAAAGAATATTGTTTTGTATTAATAGTGAAATTACCGATAAAACTGGCTGAAAACGTGTATTAATATAGTTGTTCAGCATGTTTATAACTCTTAGTATATTTGTATAGAATGTCGTTTTGATAACATGTAATGTAAACAACTTTTATTATATTAAGAAAAATCGACCAATCACAGCGCGTCTTATCGTAGAACTCTCTAGAAGTTTTTTAATTAACTGCGTAATAGTCCATACTAAAAATAATTAAAATAATTTTATGTTCTAAAAGAGTTATAAATATGACATTGAATTAGCATATGACTTATAGATTAAAGAAGTGTAGGAATATTTAGTATAATTAAACGCATTTGATAGTTATATAAAAATTAAAGAATTAATGTAAGTACCCAAATATTATGAAAATTTGGGACATTTCGTTTAATAACTTTTTACAATGTTAATGTTTTTAGTAACCTTTATGATATAATAATAAAGTACCAGACTACCGATTTAATAATGTATAGCATGTTAGTGTAGCAATTAGTTTTATATAGAAAATATTGCAATTTATGCCATTTGTATAGTGAAAAGTTTATGCAATAAAGAGGCAAAACGGAAAATGGCAAGCGGCTCACTATAAAGTATTGCTAAAGTCCACCTTAGGGTCTCGGGACCCAGTACCAGTAGTAGTGTGAAGAACTACCAGTGACAAGTGAAGTATCCGGTGGTAGCTGAAGTGACTAGTAGCAGTATATAGTGAATAGTGAAAGTGTTAGCTAGCCTAAAAAGGTCGTAACTGATATTCGCAGTTACATATAGTGAAAGTGTAAGCTAGCCGAAAAAGGTAGTAACTGATATTCGCAGTTACATATAGTGAAAGTGTTAGCTAGCCGAAAAAGGTCGTAACTGATATCCGCAGTTACACAAGTGATAAAATCAGCTAGTTTAGTGGATAATAGCTGCTAGTCAGTAGTGTTAGAAAACCAGCTACTACCAATAGATATTTGATACCACCGTACAATTTAAAGAAATCTTTTGAAATATACAGTGACCAACCAATAGTGAACAACCGTAGTTCAACCGTGGTCAATAGTTATAAAATTTCGCGACTAATTAATCAGTCGAACCGCTGGCCACTACCTTGCTATTTGTATTTATTAAGCGTGCATTTTGATTTGAACCTCATTCCACAATATTTCAGCGGCAACCACAAAGACGGCAGTGAAAGTACCCACCGGAACCTATAGGTGTAGGACGTGAGCGACTCGCGAAGTATCTTCGACAACATTTACTCCGGAGAGTTTCGCCCGTCCGGCACAGGTAGGGAAGTAAGAAGATATACAGTCCACTAAGTACATGACTGACGTCTGGATCGGGACCATTCCTTGGGGCTCGTAATCCTCCGTGAGCCCGTAGTCTTAGTCGTCAATCACTTTCTATTGAGTCTATTGAGAGAGTGGTTAAGGTTCTAAGTTGAACGTCTTATCAGGGGTCACGCCCACCGCGTTGCTTCCCGAACCCAATGAGGTGTGGGTGTAAAGTGGGGCAAGTATCTGGCTGGTCACTGTTAAAGGCGTGAGATGAAGAACAACACCGTCCTTTTCAATTGATGGAATTGAATCAACCTATTTTGATGCGATCACGGCAATCGACGTCGTTTTTTAAGCAGAAGAGCTGATTATATTATAAAATTGAACAAAACAAGGGTGTTGAAGAAATTCCAAGCAAAAAACTTTTGAAATTAAAAAAACTCGAATTTTTAAGACTTTCTCTGAATCTACCGTGCCGATTCGGTCTAAATTCACAGAAAATCTAAGTTCAGTGAGCATCTTTCATATGCCGAAAACCGCTTTTCGATCGGACACTCGGACCGAAACGCATCGAGAACTACACTAATATGCAATCGTGCGCTACACTTGACCAGTCTCTAGGCAGTGGTCAAACAAGATTAACACTTTGTAAATAAAACAAACTATAACATGCGTAAAATATTATAATGTGGCATTGAAAAAAAGTGCAAGTTATATTGTATTGAAGTCAGGAAGTGATTGTTCAAATATCAAAACACACGTGCAATAAAAAGGTAACTTCTTAAAACAAGCTTCGCCTTTTAACACTTAAGAGGATAAATGCAAAATTAACTCAATTTTTAAATTAATTAACTAAATGTAAGTGTTAGTAATAAATAAATTCTTACACTACATTTGAATTCAGTCGAATTAATAAATAAAATATAGTTTAACAGATTCCGGTTGTAAGAAGATCTACAACTTGAAAAATATTTAAACTCTAGGCAAACTTATACTCACTATAGCTTACCACGTAATTTAGTTTTCAATAATTAACATACGGTAAACATTTATTTATATACATAATAAAATTTAAGTGACTGTCTATAATATTGAAGTATCTGGCTTCTATTAAGCTCAAGGGAGTATTCGCATCCTATTAAGACTTATTCTTAAAATAAAATAAATTCTAAAAATCACCCAGAATTGACACTAATAAGTATTTGTTAGTGTCAATACTGGGTGATTTTTTACAGTCTAGAAAAAAATAGGGTGTAACAGGTGAACGGAATAGGAGACTGTGGCACTAATGTTACATATTATGAAATTGATCTATTAATAAATACTAATAATTGCGTATTGTTCCAATATCAAATTTCACTCCACGTTTTTTACGCTTAAGACGGACCGCTGTGTATGTTTCAAGGGATGAAGGACAGAGAGGAAACTGGGCTCATCACTCTTTTTTATAGAATAAGGTTAAAAACGAGCACACAGTCCACCTGATGGTAAGTGGATACTGTGGCTCATAGACATTTAAATTTATCCACAATTAAGAACCAAAATACAGATGCGTTGTCACCCGTGAGGACTAAGATGGAATGTCTCGTTTCCAGTAAAAACAGTCTGCGGTTCTCTACATACGCTATACGAAACACAGCAGCATTAAGCTGCTATTACACTGGTATTATGTCAGAGCGTGGTCCTTCACCGGTCAATTCATTCGTCGGTCGTTGTCTTCTGCAAGGCATAATGCCATGCAGGTCTCGGGCCTCGGGGTACACCCCTTTACCCGGATGTTCCTCAAGGCACACTACAATGTGCCGATCCTGGGCGCCTTAATGGTAAAAGGCGTGTTATTTTAGCGACTTTTGTCGCAGTCGGGTAAAATGTCATTAAGGGAGGTTATCTATATAATTGTGTTTAAACACAAATTATTTTGTCAAAGTTGGCCTTTCTGCGGCATTGTGGGGTTTACTCGACTCCCTAATCTATATAGGGAGGAGTTCTCTTGGATAGGGTCGCCCGTCCGGCGGCCGTGAGTGCAACGGCGCGAAGCCGTTGGGATGTTCATGTGGCCCGTTGTCGGCCGTCAACATACCGCGCGCCAGCCGGACCACGAATTCCTGTAGGGTCTCTATCTTAAGGTTAGGTTAGGAGCCCTGAGACAAGATGAAGCTGTAAGAGTCTCATAGACTAATAGCACTAACATCTAGATAATAGATTGGCCGCTATGACGTCGTTCCGGACGTAGCGACCCGCACCGAACTATAGTTCGTAATGACAAACTCTGCTGGGACTGAATTCGCCGCTTCTGATGATCGCTCAGGAGTGCATACCAGGCCGGAGCAGCGTATGTTAGCAGGAGTCTTATGTATGTTTTGTAGATGGTTAACTTCAACTTTGTCGGTAACTTGGATGTCAGGACAGGGCGGAGCATAGCCCGCGCACTACGAGCTTTGCGTATAGCAAAGTCGACGTGTGCAGTCATGCGCAACATCCTGTCGATCCGGCATCCAAGGTAGGTCACGGCCTTCTCATATGCTATCTCCTGGCCTCCGAGGGTTAGCGGTGGTGGTAGATTTCTATAGCGGCGAGTGAGCAGAGCGGTCGTCTTGCTAACATTGACGGCCATCCTCCACTCATCTAGCCATGATGGCAGCAGGTCCAGCAGACGTTGCATC
Source organism: Parnassius apollo (assembly GCA_907164705.1). Lineage (NCBI taxonomy): Eukaryota > Metazoa > Arthropoda > Insecta > Lepidoptera > Papilionidae > Parnassius > Parnassius apollo. The sequence continues at coordinate 559,401 of CAJQZP010001124.1, forward strand.
CTGGCAGCTGCAATGTGGGCTCTTCTGAATGACGTGAAGTATGCGCTGTCATCCGCAAAAAGCGCTAGTTCGACGTCGTCCTCCCATTCGTGCAAGTGTCCTGCCAGGGTATGTATGTCATTGGTGTACGCCGCGTACAGGATTGGAGACAGACAGCTGCCCTGTGGCACACCAGCTGTTATAGGTTTTATTGCGGACTCGGCGTCCTCTACACAGACGTAGACGTTCCTGTCTACGAGGAAGGACGCCACTAGCCGCAATATAGCAGGAGGGATACTGTTCTGATCTTCTAACATCCTGTGTGCCACACCCGGTCGAACGCCTTCTTGATGTCGAGAAAGACGCCCAACGATGTGCGGCCGCGGTTGTGCTCGGCCGCAAGCAGGTGCAGCACTCTGGTCAGCTGTGTTGCTGTTGAGTGATCCCTCCTGAATTCGTGCTGCTCCGCCTGAAGTTGGATGCACGGGCGGAGACGTCTTAGCAGTAATCTTTCGCACAGTTTAGCTATACTACAGGCCGATCACGCAGCGTGATCGGCCTGTAATTGGCAGCTCTACGCCTGTCCTTCCCGGGTTTCGGCAAGACGATGACTTTGCCTTTCTTCCAGTCCTCCGGGAAGTGGGATGCCCGCAATATGCCATTGTAGAGCCGACCTATCTCTACAAGGACTCCATTGGGCAGCTGTCGCAGTGCAGCGTTAGTTAATCCCATCGTGCCCCTCGGCGCCTTCCTCGGTTGCAGGCGGGTTACTCTCCTCCGCAGTTCAGCGGGGGGAGATGAACCACTCTCCTGCAAGCGGTGGCGCGGGCGACGACAGGAGCTCCTGCACGCGGCTCTCCTTCCGGGTGTGGATTTCCAGGAACTCCGCACTTGCTGGGTTTGGCATAAACTGCTCCTCGAAGTGCTCAGCTAGGATATCCGCTCTGCCCTTGGTATCGTAACGTTGTTCGCCCGCGTTGTTGGTCAGCGGGCAAACAGGTGGTCGAGTTTTCGTTAACTGCCGGTTCAATTTGTAGAGCGACGCGTGATGTTCATCAGCCTTCCAAATGCGCCGCTCCCAGGCCTCTCCTCTGTGGGCCTGTATTGCAACCGACAGTTCGTCTGACAGGGTGTTCAATTTTCTTTTTACTCTAGGGCAGCGAGTGCGCGCCCAGAGCTTTCTCAGCGCTCTTTTGTGATTTAGCTGCACGCGTATTCTCAGCGGCAGCTCCTCTTTTCTCCCCGAGAGAGGGACGATCATAGAGGCCGCGTTGAGGGCCTCCTGGATGCTCGTGGTTATTCTAGTTGCAACGGCCTCTACGTCGTCCGCTGAGTTGATCGGTGTATGGACTGGAGGTCTCTCCTGCAGGTATTGGTAGTAGAGCCTCCAGTCGATCTTGGTCTTAACAGCTCTGGGCGGCGAAGTCACTGCCTTAGTGCCAAGGGTTATCAGAATCGGGAGGTGCTGTGTATTCAGGTCATACAGCACTTCTACCACTACTGGATAGTTGACGTTCCTAGTGAGCACGATGTCTAATACATCCGGACGCTTCCTAGGGTCAGTAGGGATGTGCGTCGGTTCCTCGGGACCTAGAATGTCATAATTATGGCTCTCTGCGTCGTCGTAAAGTTCACGACCCGGCGGGGTGGTCATACTGGACCCCCACGCCGGGTGTTTGGCGTTCAGGTCCCCGGCGATGATGGTGGGTGCCGTACCTTCCTTTACCGTCCGGATGTCTGAGGAGTATAATGGAGTCCCTGGCGGGCGGTATACTGCAAAGATCCTTAGTTCCTCGCCCGCCGCCTCCATTTTTATGCCGATTGAACGCATCGTCTGGAAGTCTGGCAGGTCCAGCTCCTGATGGACGATGTCTCTCATTCATTCGTAGTACAGCTACAGCGTGACGCTACCATGTATAAAGCATCTCTGACACTCTATTGTGGAAAGTTAAGATGTGTCAAAACACACATCTGATCTCCAGAATGTATGGTAAAAAATTGGTGTAATGGGATTAAAACTAATACTAAAGCGGACACTAAGTAGAGAGTTTTATACGTGGTAGAGCCATGCTGCAGCTATATTAATTGTATAATTGTAGCACGAATGGGTCGGCTCAACCGGGGAACGACCACGCTGTCACAGAAGACCAGCGTGATATAATAGCTTAATGCTGCTGTATTTCGTATGGTGAGTGTAGAGAACCGGAAAACCTTTTTACTGGAAACGAGGCATTCCATGTTAGTCCGCACGGGTGACAACACAGCTGCATTTGGTTTTGTAATCGAGGATAGATGTAGATGTCTATGGTAGCAGCATCCACTTACCATCAGGTGGACTGTGTGCTCGTTTGTCACCCTATTTTATTAAAAAAAGACATGGGAATGATGTGACCAGGATTTCCAAATTCAAAAGAGCCGTGACAGCTCAGGGGATAAGCGCTCGCTGTAATTTTCACAGTACGCGAGCAACCCGGGTTCGATCCCCGCCGGCACTTATGAAATTGTCAATTGCAATTTTATGTGCTGCTATACCACGTGTTTCGCGGTGAATGAAAACATCGTGAGGAAACCTGCATGTCTGAGAAATAAGAAAAAAATATTTCGAAGACATGTGAAGTTCACTGACACGCATTGAAGTAGCGCGGCGGCCATTACCTTGCCCTAAAACCCTTTCAGAAATGAGAGGAGTCTTGTGCCCAGCAGTAAGACCTATATAGGCTGTGACTTTAAGATCGAAAACTTTATTAATCAAAGTTTGTATAAAAAATAATTTACGGATGGTAATAGCCCCGGGAAATGCTACCGAGCTATTTCTAATTTGTTATGTGTTGGTAATTGTGTAAAATATGTGTTTGTAAGCTGTTTTTTTTTTTCAAAAAAGATGTCCCGCGGTTTTCTTGCTGATTCTTCCCAGGACAGAGTTGTTTTTCCTAATCCGTGGTACGAGTAAATAAAAGAAAAGAGTGACTAACAATGAGTATTATTTATAATCTATATTGAATATAAAAGTTTCGGTTTCTGCATGGAAACGCTAAAAACTTAATGAGGAAAGTGTGTGATCAAATTTATGCTACAAGTGTCAGCGACAGAGTCAGTGAGATGGAAATTTTGTGGTCACCTTTATTTGACCCATTGTCTATTTATCGCGCAACTTGGCGATAAATAGACAATGGGTCAAATTAAGGTAACCGTATCACGAACGTAGGTATAGTTTTTATAGGATAGAGTGACAAACGAGCAGACAGTCCACCTGATAGTAAATGGTTGCTGTGACCCATAGACATCTACATCTATCCTCGATTACGAATCAAAATGTAGATGCGTTGTAACCCGTGTGGACTAAGATGGAATGCCTCGTTTCCAGTAAAAAGGGTCTCCGGTTTTCTACACTCATCATACGAAACACAGCAGCATTAAGCTACTATTTTAAGCTGGTATTCTGTGAGAGCGTGGTCCTTCCCCGGTCGAGCCGACCCATTCGTGCTACAACTATACTACTAATATAGCTGCATCATGTCTCTACCACGTAAAAAATATTTGAGATTAGAATAAAATGATCTTGAGACAATATAGATTATTACATAATACTTAATTGAAAATCATTGTCAACAGACTTCAAAAAAGGTGGAGAGTCTCAACTCGACTTTATTTTTTATGTGTACTACCCCAGAATTGTTTTTCTAGGAGAACCAATATTAATGATTCTACTTATTCGAAACTTGGTGCTTCTAGCTGTAGTTTTTTGAGTTGTCCTTAATAATGCGTATTTAATTGACTAGACTATGTAGTCGAACATTGATGATGTTCTCATTTTATTTATATTGATGTTGTTTGTACAAAAATTTTAACTTTCCTACTTATTTTATTTACTATTGGTTCAAAAAATACCTACGTTCATGTAAAACTCAGAAATGAGGATATCCGCAGTAAAACCAGAGTGACCGACATAGCCCAACGGATTAGTAAGCTGAAGTGGCAATGGGCCGGCCATATAGCTCGAAGAACCGATAACCGATGGGGAAGAAAGGTTCTCAAGTGGCAGCCTCGTACCGGTAGGCATAGTGTAGCGCGACCCCCACTAAATGGAGTGACGACCTGGTAAGACATGCAGGAAGTCGATGGATGCAGGTGGCGCAGGACCGTACCTTGTGTCATTACTTGGGGGAGGCCTATGTTCAGCAGTGGACTTGTGAAGGTCTGTAATGATGACGATAATGATGTAAAACCCAGCAAGAAATCCAGCAGGATAATTTTAGAGAATATTTAGGATATTTTATTGTTTATAATAGAGATACGTGTGTCAGAACTTACTAAATTAAAAATCTTCTCAACGCTCCCATATCGGCCTACGGGTGTCGTGAGTGGCATAAGAAGAAAACTCAATCAGGAGATTGATAGCAGGACCTGAAGTAAAATTTTTTGAAAAATATAATCTTCTCGTCAAAATCATACCTTAAATACCACTTTTTTCATGGTAGCACACATCGGGAACTTTTGACTCAATCCAAAATGGCGTGACCAACGCCATAAATACGATAAAAAGATAAATTAGGAAACTATAAATACCTATTCTCTTTCAGATGTACAGGAGTCTATTAGTGCTGGTGCTGTTGGGACTGTGTCGTGGTCAGTTTGGACGTCCTAAGAACCAGCTACAAGAAACTGATTTCGGTGAGCTTATGCAGTGAAAACTTCTTTATAATTGTCGTGATTGTTGTGATTATCAACTCAATGAAACGATTAAGCGACACTAAAAAGAGACAACTATATACGTCTATAGGATTTAGCCTGCGAGAGAATGAGATAGAATATTACCTATCCATAATACATACAACCTTGTGAGTCAATCAATTTTTGTTAGATGAAACGACTTTGTCTATAGAATGAAATAGATGGCGCTATTACAAAGCAATTTTACTCGAAACAAAAGATTATTTTAATTTATTAAACTAAATTTAGGTCTACATGTTCAAAATTTAGAATTGTAGCATTTATATTGTTACGCGCTCCAGACAACGATACACTAGCGCCATCTAGTGTCAGGAACGAGAGCGAGGGGAGCATTAAGAAAATGACATCACAAATCGCTCAACTGACAGCGCCTAGTCGAAACTCGAACGCTCGATACCTTGCCCGTGTTTACTTGAACATTCTGGATATTTCTTTGCTGATTCAAATATATAGGCGCTGCAAGATGCGATCGAGGAGTAGTGTTGATTTGGCGAAACAAGCGAAGCTTCGGAGTGGAATTAAGTGAATTAGTGTGTTTAAATTATTAGTGTTTTAACTTTAATTGTGTAAAGTAAATTAAAGTGTTAATTTAGGTAATTTTATCGGCAATTTTTATTGTCACGAACCGCAAGCTCGTAACAACTGGTGTCAGAAGTGGGATAAAATCATGCCGATTTTACCTAAGGAGGAAACGGAGGGTGTCCGTACCCGAAGTCAACGCCAGCAGGAGACGGACCAACGAAGATCTGGTGGTGCAACGCCGCAGACGACGGAGGGCCAGCCACCTGCTGCAGGCCCGTCGGTAGCTCCTACATCTGCAGCACCTGACTTAGGTGCTCTGATGGTGATGCTGCAGGAGCAGGCTCGCCGACAGGAGGAGCAGGCTCGCCGACAGGAGGAGCAGGCTCGCCGACAGGAGGAGCAGGCTCGCCGACAGGAGGAGCAGGCCCGTCAGTTGAAAGAGCAGCTGCAAAGCGGACAAGAGGAACAGGCCCGCCGGCAGGAGGAACAGGCCCGCTGGCAGGAGGAACAGGCCCGTCGTTTAGAAGAGCAACTCCAACGCGATAAGGAAGAGCAGATGCTCCTCATGAAGGACCTTCACGCTATCTTCGGAAAAGAGATACGGGAGGTGAAGGATAAGGTTGCTCAACATGACAACCGCCTGTCGGAGGCCGAAACCCGAATCGACCAAGTAAACAATCGGGTTGACAACGTAATGGCTGACGTGAAGAAAACGCTGGACGACCTCAAACTTGGGGATGGAACAACAGCTCCCGTAGTAGCTACAACACCTTCGCTACGTGGATTCAAAGTGCCGCCGTTCGACGGTACCTCTTCCTGGTCAGCCTACAAGATCCAGTTCGAGGCTGTTATGAAGGCGAACGGCTGGAATGAAAGTCAGGCCATGACTGCTCTCACACTAGGCCTGCGCGACCAGGCCTTAACAGTTCTGGAAGCTCTCGGTGAGGAAGTGACTTATGAGCAACTCATTGAGGCATTGGAGGCGAGGTATGGCGACGCTCACCTGGAACACGTCTTTCGTGCGCAGCTTAAAGATCGTGTGCAGCGCATCAACGAAAACCTGCAGCAGTGGGCTCTAGAAGTGGAGAAACTGGTGCGAAAAGCATACCGGTCTGTACCTGCGCTCATTGAAGGGAACCTGGTGCAGACATTCATCGACGGCATCCGCGACCTGGAAGTCAGAGCTGCTGTGAGGCTCGGGCACCACGAGACGCTTAAGGACGCCTTGGCCCATGCACTGGAAGTGGAAGCCGTGCGGCAGGATCATCGTTCCCATCGCGTCAGGGAGGTTGCGGCAGCTACAGTTCGCGACCGCAACAAAGGATACAGCCCTAGGTGCTATGGCTGTGGGGAAAAAGGCCATCTTCGAATCAGCTGCCCTAAGCGAACCGTGGAAAGGAGAGTTGATCGATCTCGAGAGGGTAGTGCAGCTAACGACACTGCCTGGCGGCGACAGGATCATCGTTCACCTCACGCTAGGGAGGTTACAGCAGTTACGGTTCGCGACCACAATAAAAGATACAGCCCTAGGTGCTATGGCTGTGGGGAAAGGGGCCATCTTCGGTCCAGCTACCCTGAGCACACCCTACGAAGGGAAGGTGAACGGTCTCAGAAAGGAAGTGCGGCTAACAGCACCGCCCAGCAGCAGCAGGAATACGACTTTACTATCAGACACTGCAGCGGGAAATCTCACGGCAACGCAGATGCATTGTCAAGAAGACCTTGTCCTGAAGATTGCAACCATTGTAGTAGGCAAGAGAGTAAGGAGGTGGTATCCGTGAGGATGCTCAGGACAGACCACCTCAGCAACGGGTGGAAGGACAACCTACGACATGCACAGCAGGAAGATCCGGACATCAAGCCGATTCTGGGATGGATGAAGGCCCGTGCTACCAAGCCTAAGTGGAGGGACGTCTCAGCGATGAGTTCAACCACGAAAAGCTATTGGGCCCAATGGGACAGCTTGCTGATTCAGGATGGTGTCCTGTGCCGTAAATGGGACAATGGTCGAAGAGACAGCTGTCGTTTGCAAATGGTTGTCCCTAAAGCTAAAGTGCCGAACGTTCTAGAGTTGTGCCATAATGGTCGTTCAAGAGTCCATCTGGGAGTTAAACGAACTCTACTGAAGGTCCGAGAACAGTTTTACTGGGCCCATTATCGTGACGATGTCGAGGATTGGTGTCGTACATGTACAAGTTGTGCGGCCGAGCGGGGACCTCGGACACGTAGTAGAGGAGCACCAAAATTGTACAATGTTGGTGCACAACGGGATAGGACAGCCCTTGACATTGCGGAGCCATTACAGAAAGGCGCAAGAGGGACTCCTAAGATCGTCCATGTGAATCGCTTGGCGCGTTATTATGGGGCCGATAATGCTCGGGACGAGCATGTCTTAGGAGGGGGCAGTGTTACGCGCTCCAGACAACGATACACTAGCGCCATCTAGTGTCAGGAACGAGAGCGAGGGGAGCATTAAGAAAATGACATCACAAATCGCTCAACTGACAGCGCCTAGTCGAAACTCGAACGCTCGATACCTTGCCCGTGTTTACTTGAACATTCTGGATATTTCTTTGCTGATTCAAATATATAGGCGCTGCAAGATGCGATCGAGGAGTAGTGTTGATTTGGCGAAACAAGCGAAGCTTCGGAGTGGAATTAAGTGAATTAGTGTGTTTAAATTATTAGTGTTTTAACTTTAATTGTGTAAAGTAAATTAAAGTGTTAATTTAGGTAATTTTATCGGCAATTTTTATTGTCACGAACCTCAAGCTCGTAACAATATTATATTTAATGCCGCAGCCCGCAGTTGAAAATTATTTTATGGGATAAATCATTTACCGCTAAATTTATATTATGTGTATTTTATATTTCTCTCATTTGAAGGTTTCACTTCTACCGCGTGTGAACATCACACATGTTTTTTATTACTATTTCCCCTAAACTGAACTTTCGGACACAGCGCTCAGACTCAGCGTATAGACTAGCACCCACCGTCATCCACCATCTGCGCGGGATAAGATGTGTGCGCAAGCACCTGTGCACTCTGTCTTCAATCCACCAATGAAATATTTATTTGCAATTTTAACTGTTAATTCACCACATGGCCGGCGGTGATGGAAACATTACGAGAAAACCTTCATATCTGTAAATTATTTAAAAAAAATTATTATATAATTTAAAAAGACTTTCCTACACGCATTCCTTGCCCTGAAACCCTCTCAGAAATGAGAGAAGGCCTCCGCCCGACATTGAAATATTAGACTGTAACTTTATTTTTCAATTTGACTTTAAAAAAAATTTGAATTTACCTTTATGTTCCGATCTTACAAATAAACTGTTCAAATTTGATAATTCGCAAGTAGAGACTGTTAATACGTTTAAACTACTATAGGTATCAATATTGACATTCATCTTAATTGGAAAGCTCATATTGAATTCGTAAAATCTAAATTATCCAAGTTCACTTAGAAATGCAGCACCGGTACAGAGACAGCATTATCTGCGTACTATGCATATGTTAAGCCATGGTTACGATACGGAATCGTGCTATCGGGCAACATTACAATTATAAATGACCTATTAAGATGACACCGCGAAAAAATGCACCTCCTTTCATCGAATAGTATAGAACTATGACACCACTAACGAAACTGGAATTTTTATATAGATAAGTTCATGTCTTTATGTTGAATTTACTTGTTCAAAAACACGATTGTATGATTTTGACTCGATCATAATTACTTGCGAAAACACCTTTAAAATATCACTACAGTCGAAATTATAACGAAATTACTTAATCTACATGCTTGGGAATCGCTCAAATATATTCATAAAATCAACATTTGCAATTTACTTGCTCATTATTTTGATTCACGGAGCAATTATAAACGTTCATTTTCGATGTTTCGTCTTAATCATTAAAAATAATGTGTAAGAATTATTTCTATAATAGATAATACAGTAAGTTCCAAATCATACTTATTAAAATATGATCTGCTAACTTCAATATCTTTATATATTTTAGACATAATGTACATTAACATTCTATAATCATTTTTTTTTTCAAAATATAAGAAACATAAATAAGCGAAATAAACAACAGCTACTTTACTTACCTTCCAGAATAAAAATGATAAATTGCAGCCCATACTATTGGCAGTAAATTTTTTTACTAATTCTGAATACTCTGAATGTTAAAAATGTGTATGTGTGTGTGTGTGTGTGTCTTTCTCTATCGTCAACCGTATTCCTAAACTTTCACTCACCCTCCAAACAATATTTTTTCACATTTGAGGACGAGATTTTTTTACAAATTTATATGGAACAACCCCTGAAATCTTTGTATTATAACCTTAATGGATAAAAGACAATCATTAAAATCTACAACACCACAGCTTTTTCTGTAACCAGAGCGGCGCCATTATCGAATGAATTGAAAAATTTAACAGATTTTATGGAGGAAAAGTATAAGTATATTATTATTATAAAATATAAAGTTCAATGTTTCTTTCTTTTACAGGTGTTAGTCATATTTTATATTAGTTAGATAAAAATAGATAAACCAAACTGCGGATGTTCCTAAAAGTAAAAGAATTAAAAGAGTGTAACCACTGAAGCAGTGTTTTGTGTATAAACCTTTATAACTATATATACCATAGAAACCGTAAAACTTTTATTTGAAACGCAACTTTTCACTTATGATGAGGCCCAACTAGCGACATCTCACCAGACGTTAAATTCTTACCTCTCATTAATGTAGATTTCGGACAAGATATCTCTTTTGAAGTCGGATAAAACTGTAGTATTAGAATAGAATAGTTTTATTCAATATTAGCTGATACCCGCGACTTCGTCCGCGTTCTTAAAACTTTAATAACTTTATATTAAATGAAGATATCATAATATTTTTTTAGATACTATTATATTTAGATATATTTTTTAGATACAGTTATCTTTTTTTATAGTATAAAGGGAAACAAACATAAAGTCCTGATGATAAGTGGAATCTGTAGTCCATAGACATTTATTCTTGATTAGGAATCAAAATGCAGATGCGTTGTCACCCCTGAGGACTAATGTGACCGGGCCAGTAAACATAGTGATCACAATTTGACGCCATCAACCTCTCGCGTAACGCCTGTAGTAGCCCCTGCGCTTGTTGAGGAGGCATTACGACCCCGTCATGGATATGGTCGTGGATATGGTCGCGGAGGTAGGATCACAGTACACCACCCACGGTTACCAACTAAAACTCGTTCACGATCGTCAAGTGATGAACCTCTGGCTCGGGTGATTGACAGAGGAAGAACCTGTGCATCTGCTACTACTAAAGCAAGTTCAAAGCGACGGCCTATAAGATTTCCTATGTATAAAGGAAAAGATAGAACTAAGTGGCTAGTACATCCTCCTTAAAGGCCTAATATACTAACTAGCCAAGAAAATATTGTCATAAATTCCTTCGGAGTGAAAGGCGAAGTTGCAAAAAATTCTCGGACTTCACTGAAAGTTTTTAATTTGTTTATTACTAAACAAATATTCAAATGTGTCAAACATATGTTTAATTTGTTTATTATTAAACAAAAATAAGACATCGTGCTATTCACAAATATACGCATACGTAACTATTAGGAGATGTTTTTGAGGGAGTGAGATACCTAAAAAACCGACTTGACTGAGATAGAAGCTCTAGTCGAACTTTTCCTTATGGCTGGGATGAAAAAAATGCATCATCTAAACTTTCATTAAATGTGGATTGATGATGGGATTACGCCTGATATATTTAGAGCAACCATGTCAATGACAAGATACTTTTTTCTACTAAGGAATATTCGTTTTGACGATGTGCACACCGGAGCAGAACGCGCTCAATATGACAACATGGCAGCAAAGAGTAATATATTTGAAACCTTTGTCAACAATTGTCAGTCACATTACTAGATTGTGGTGGAAAATGGTACAATTGATGAGATGTTAGAGTCATTTAGAGGACGTTGCAAGTTCCGTGTATGCATGGCAAACAAACCCGAAAAAAACGCCATAAAAATATATGCCCTTGTTGATTCAAAATCATTTTATACCAGCAACTTGGTAATGTATGCCGGTAAACAACCAGAGGGACAATTCAACGTTGATAAAAGTCCAAGCGCTTTGGTAAAACGATTATCCAAAAATATATTGAATACTGGCCGAAATATAACGACTTTACGTCTGTTCTTCTTGCTGACGAGCTGATTGTTAACCACCGCACAACTGTAGTGGACACTGTTCGAAAAAACAAAAAAAGAAATCCCACCTTGCCTTTTTAAATACCAAAGACAGAGGCCAGCCAAGTGCAATGCTCGGATTTGGTAAGAAGAAGGTTCTATTACCCTATGTGCCTAATAAAAAGCAAAAAAAAGTGGTTCCACTACTGTCAACTTTACACAATGACAACAATATCGACAAAACTACCGGTGCTGTTCAAAAACCAGAAATCATAACATATTATAATGACTGCCTCGTTGGTCAAGTGGTTGTAGTTGTACGACTTCTGATCATGAAGTCCTGGGTTCGAATCCCGGGTCAGGCCAAAAAAACTAATTATTGAGTTTTCCGTCAAGAAATTCTCAGTGGGTGCCCGGAGTCAAGAAGTTGGAGGTGTTCACCCGCGTGCTTCGGAAAGCACGTAAAGCCGTTTGTCCCGCGCCTGGTCTCTCTCCGGTCGTGTACTAAATAAAAAATATATATAAAAATAAAAAATTAATACGACGAAATTTTCTGAAAGAAATTGCCCTGGCGATAACTAAACCACGTATCATTAGAAGATCCAACGTAAACACGTTGCACAAACAACTGAAAAACCAAATCGCCCGATTTGTGCCATCGTATCGTCAAAATATACACTCAGATAGGGAAGGTATATACGCAGTATGTCAGTTCAAGAAAAATAGAAGGACGAAAAAAGGGTGCAATAGATGTGCAAAGTTACTGTGCAACGAACATTGCATTTACATGTGTCATGATTGTTTTGTTGAAATACAGGCTGTAGATGATGAAAACATGTAATTAGCTATTAAGTTTAAAGTTCGTTTTTTATATAAATAATTGCAAAAAGGTTACAAGAAAGAAAAAAAAATTACCTGAGATTTCCCAAAGCATTATTTTCCAAATTTTATATAAAAACTTTATTAAATGTTTTTCATTCTGTTTTCTGATAGTTTATGTTTTATTCTATCCTTTAAACATAAATATAAAACCATTTATCTCCTATTTAAAAAAAATTGTATTAAGTATGGGCGGTAAAGTGCTTCATACGCAATCACTGGCGTTTCATGGAAAGGCGTGATTATTAGAATAATCACGCCTTTCCGTACCCTATATATATAGAGGGTTAAATATTTTGTTGTGTTGTATTATATTATAATTTATTTATAAAATTATTTTAAATTACAATTATTGTGGTCAGATTATGATTCATTTCACTACGCACATGACTCAGTTTCGTTTTCCTCTTGTAGTGATCTCACATGGGATGACATGAAGTCCCTTCGTGGGAAATTAAATATTGTTTTCTTGCCTTGTAATAAAATATCTTAACGTTTGTCATATTATAAATGCACAAAGCATTTTTCAGATTTTTAAGTCGCTTTTTCACAAGATTGTATCCATGCTATTTTAATGTCGATACTTATTGATATTGACAGGATTGAAAAAAGGGTGACGATTTTGACATATGTCTGAGAGTTTCAACACTAACAATTACTTATAAGGTTGTCTTAGCTTCTCCCTCTACTTTGACATACAGGCTCCTCCGTGTATTTACTTACTTACTTACTTACTTATCTTCACGCACAACCCCTAACGGGGTAGCCAGAGAGAACAGATCGCCAAGTGTCACGATCCTTACATACCTCTTTCGCTTCTTTCAGGTTCATTAACTTCTTCATACATGCACGTCTAGGTATCCGAGTACTCTTGACCCTCCCCTCTTCGAGCAATTTGCTCACATGGTCTTCGAAAGTTAGTCTCGGTCTACCTCGACACCTTTTAATATTTACTTTCGCTCTATATATTTTCTTCACCATTCGGTCTTCACTCATTCGTTCAACTTGCCCAAACGATTGGAGTACGCCCCTATCAATTTTTGTGATAAAGTCATTTTTCAATCCTGCCATATTGCGAATCTCTTCGTTTCGCTTTCGGTCGGCTATTTCTCTCCTCTAGTCTCTAGTCTCTAGTCGGCTAGTACTCCTCCGTGTATTTATTTCTTAAAATCGACATCAAAGGCATTAAGGCGATTCTGAGGGTAGCGTACTGTCCTCCTAATATAGACTACTTCACGGCTTTAGAAACAATCCTCGATACCGTTAGGTCTGGAATATTTTTATTTTTTATTGGAGAGGGACAAATGAGCATACGGCTCACCTGATGGTAAGTGATTAGTAAAACCAACTTGAAGAAATATTTAAAGGTTAATAAATACATTAAACAATAAAAAATAAGATCAACACCAAAATTATGTTAATATAATATGTAGAGAAAAGCAAGCATTGATATTATATGAACTAAAATTGTATTCTACTGTGGTGGATAACAGTCATTCATTTGTTTCTTTCCTATTTTTTTTTTCTTTGGCGTCGCTTGTTACCGCACAATGGAAAACATGAAATTTCGGTATATTTACGAGTACGAGTTTTACCATGGCACCAGTACTGCAGAAACGGCTAGAAGGATTAATAATGTGTACGGCGCTGGTGTCGCAAAAGAAAATACAGTACGTTTTCGGTTTCAACGATTTCCGGATTTTATCGCGTTCATTTCATTACTTTTACTTATTTTTAATTCCCGACGTTTCGGGTGCTTTACAGCACCCATGGTCACGGGGGGGACTGAGATGTTCGACGTCCCAATGTCGTAGTTAGTCCGGCTACCTTCAGTTTTTGATTATTAATTTTTGGTCCGATTTACGCAAAACGAGCTTATACTATCATGAAGTCTTGCAGTGGTATGCTTAAGTTTGGGTTTAATTTTGTTAATTATAGGATCCCAAACAAGTGGCAGCACCCATCCATCTTCTCTATTGAAATTTGGATGTTTTTTAATTTCAATTGACTCGCGTATCATCCTTGGTAGGAATCGGTGTTCTTTTGCGAGAATTTGTGGTTTATCTTATATTATTGACGGATAGTAAAAATTGACTAATCTTCTTCGGCGGCTTGTAGTATGTTTTAATGGAAGCTCGCTTCAAGATGTAGCCAACCTTGTCTGTGACTCTTCCGACATATGGTAGTACAGCAGGTACACGCTCGACTGTGGCCGGCTTCACTCGAGCGTGTGTCCTGTGTGTCCTGTGCCCTGTGTGTGACAGAAAACATCTGGCCGTCGAACTTCAGCACGTCAAGAAAGTATTGCAAGACAACAAGCTTCGGGTCCCGCACCTACGTCACAGTGACCGAGTGAAGCCGGCCACAGTCGAGTGTGTACATGCTGTACTACCATATGTCAGAGGAGTCAGAGACAAGGTAGGCTGCATCTTGAAGCGAGCTTCCATTAAAACATACTACAAGCCGCCGAAGAAGATTAGTCAATTTTTACCATTTAGAGAGTGTACAAGTTAGATTGTGAATGTGGTCTCTCTTACATAGGTTAAACAAAATGATCCATAAAAACCCACATGAAAGAACATATAGCTGACGTGAAGCACCGACGCTCCGGGAAGTCTGCAGTCTGCGAACATGTTCAAGATCGTCCCCACCATTACATTCGATTTGATAAACCAAAAATTCTCCCAAAAGAACACCGATTCCTACCAAGGATGATACGCAAGGCTATTGAAATTAAAAAACATCCAAATTTCAATAGAGAAGATGGTTGGGTGCTACCATCTGCTTGGGATCCTATAATTAACAAAATTAAACCCAAACCTAAGCATACCGCTGCAAGACATCATGATACTATAAGCTCGTTTTGCGTAAATCGGACCAAAAATTAATATTCAAAAACTGAAGGTAGCCGGACTAACTATGACATTGGGACGTCAAACATCTCAGTCCCCCCCCGTGACCATGGGTGCTGTAAAGCACCCGAAACGTCGGGAATTAAAAATAAGTAAAAGTAATGAAATAAACGCGATAAAATCCGTAAATTTAGTTTTATTCAATGTGTAGTGTTCGCGTAAATTTAAGAAATCAATCCTCGTAATCCGCGTAAATCGAACAATCCCCGTGGACTGCCGGAGACCAAAGTGGAAAATGAAGAATTAAAGGCTATTTCGGAAGCGGATCCATCACAAAGCACTTCAGAGATAACTGCAGGCTTCGGGGTAAGTGATAAAACGGTATTAGTCCACTTGAAACAAATCGGAAAAGTAAAAAAAAAACATGAACGATGGGTAACTCATGAATTGAGTGAATCGAACTTGCAAACAGGCGTCGACTGCCGTGTTACTTTGCTCAACCGACACAAAAATAAAGTGATTTTAAATCGAATCATTACTTGTGATGAAAAGTTGATACTGTACGATAATCGGAAGCGCTCGTCGCAATTGCTGAACGAAAAGCCTGCCCTAAACGAAAATTGACTCAGAAAAGGTTACTTGTGAGTGTTTGGTAGACAAACGCTGGTGTCGTTCACTACAGCTTTCTAAAATCTGGCCGAACGATTACGGCAGATATCTATTGTCAGAAACTGCAAACCATGAAGGAAGAACTAGCTGCTAAACAACCGGGATTGGTCAATCGCTCTAGGCCACTGCTGCTTCACGACCACGCAAGAGCACACACTGCATAACATACAACCACTAAGTTAAATGAGCTACAATTGGAATGTCTGCGACATCCACCGTACTCCCCGGACCTTGCTTCAACAGATTACAATTTTTTCCGGATTTTGGACAACTTCTTACAAGGAAAAAAATTCAACACCGATGCTCTGTCCAAACCACCTTCAAAGAGTTTATTGATTCTCGCCCATGATTTTATTAGTAAAGGGATCAATGAGATGGCAAAAATGTATAGATAACAATGGTGCATATTTTGATTAAATATATTTTACAAAAAAATTGACTTTATATTCCTCCCGTACAAAACGCCAATTTCATATGTAAGGACCTATTGCTTATCAATTTTTATTCTACCAATATCTGTTTACAACAATGAAAATTGCTGACAACGGGTAAATACCAAATATTTATTAATTTACAAGTTAATAAAACGTAAAGTAAAAAGATAAAATCCGTAAAAGTAGTTTTAATCAATGTGTAGTGTTCGAGTAAATATAAGAAATCATAATTTACAAGTTTTCAACTGACTCTATGCTTAAACTGTGACTAAAAAGCATAAAACTTGTCAATTGGCATCGGAAGCAAATTGATTATAACGTCAATGATTTGTGGTTTGGTATATTTCATGAAATTTAAAGTTTGTAAAAATTTTAATTGTACTTATAGATTTCTTTGAAATACACATAATAATTTAGCATCTTATTATTTTCTCTATCGAGAGGACTATAAATACATGTTACCAAAAATTCTTTACAAAATTATTTATTTACATCCTATTGTACCCTAATAAAAGGATTACAAAGGATGGACTTAATGACTTTTGGCATTCTCTCCCAGTTTTTATTTTTATTTTGGGATTAATATATGGTAAATAACTACATAAGTTTTTTCTACTTGTTGGATGGACCTTTTTAAATACCTCCATTAGACAAAACCTGATATATAGTTACGAAAAAAAATGAAAAAGAAAATATATAGAATGTAAAGCTTGTGTGGCTAAGACATAAGTATTAATTGATACATCTATTTATTGTATGGCATTATATTAAAATTATACATAATAGAATGGACGTTACGGGCAGGCCTGTTTTGTCACACTGTTCTATCTCTATTATTAGTTCCGTGGACGTTCTTTTCCCCTGTCAACGCCAAAATGGCGAAAATCAATTCACTTCATTATTTCATTGTGTATAGCCAGTCCAGCGTTTTTGTATTATTATATATTCGTCATAAATAGGTAATACATATAGTACGGCCAACTAGCAAGCATACGAAAGGTCATTCATCTTAAAAACGACTGAGTTGACAATCTATTATCTATCTCTTTCTATCTTGTGCATTGGTCGTAATGTCTTGTTTTCCCGGCAAAAGCGTGTCAGGGTCAACACGGGTTCGCCAACATTCGGGAGGCCATTTTAGTAATTATTGTTTATTTAATTATTGTTATTTTGTTTTGTTGATAATTGTTTTTTATTAAGAGTAGTTAATGATTAATCCACAACCAAGTACGTCGAGAGATAAATAAAAAGATTTTACCTCTCCGAAAAGAAACGTCCAAAGGTATATATAGGAATAGGATATTATATGAATGTTGTTTAATAGTTTTAATTAAAACTTCTTGGTTCGTAAAGTTCTTGATTGTAAAGTAATCTTAAAGTTATTTCAAAAACAGCAACTGTAATAATAATACTTTACTTAATTTATTAAAGATGCATATAAGTATGTATATCATTTTAATTTAATTTTTATTTTAGGTGACTAGTGTTAGTGAATGAAAAAATATGGTTATAATACCTACAAATATATTAAAGAAACTTGGCCTAGTGATATATACCCATACAGAAAAGAGTTGGCGCAGAAAGCATATATTTAATTTAAATCTACATTATACAATAATTCAAAATATAACAAAATTTATAAAAAGTCAATTTTTGGTTTGCAAGACATTTTTTAAACTATATTGTCTACTTAAATATATATTATAACTATCAAAAATTTTACGCGTCCCTGCTATTCTTAATAAACTTGCATTAGTTTTGTTTACATTTGGTATCGCTTCTCGTTGGCCGAAGTATATAATAGTAATTGCACTCAACATTTGGTTTGGCGATCCACAGAAGCTGTTTTTCAGTGTGGCACGTTTCGTCTCTTAAGGAAGAAGGAGTGCAGAAAGCTAAAATTTATGTATAGTGTCTGTTAGAAATAATGTTAAATAAAATGAAATAAAACCATAGACTTATTAAACTACTGCGTACAGACCGAGTCATTGAATAAACAAAATGGCACCGAATCATTGGTGCTAAAATGTTTATGGAGCACCAACGCGAGCTCATATGCGTGCCGTGCGTCCGTGGAGTGTTTCCACATTTAGATATTTTGCACTATTTTAAGGTTAAATCTACTAATATACGTAGGGCTTTAGGCATTTCTTCAAGTTGACATGGTTTTAGATAATTTGGGGTGAAATTGAATATCAGGTAATCCTGTTTTCTATGCACACCCAATGTAATTTTTTTAAAGATTTATCGAAGTGGATAGGGTCAAAAAAGCTAGAAAAGTGTAGAATGGAAAAGGTTTTCATTGTGTGTATCGGAATAATGGTATAATATTTTACTTAGTTACATATTCATTATTCCAATGAGACTAAGTGTCATTATAATTTAAAAATGAGAACGTCTTCTTTATCACATAACTCAAGAGCTTTTATCATCAAATGATATTCAAAACTTGCTACGATTTTGTTCTTTAAAATATTTAAAATAAGGTACAATAAATAAGGCTATTTATATTTTTTACGACAATTTAGGTAGTATTTCAACAGGTTTTAGGGTAAAACCGAAATTATAAGTGGGAACGCTGATTCCGTGGTAGTTCATGATTATTTAAGAGATGGCGCTGATTTATTCTATACTTATAACGTGAAAAATTTTTGTTCGTACGACCATAACTTGTCATTTATATCGATAAATAAAACATACATTGTTTTCCTTCATACTGCCAATGTCATGCACATAATTGTGGTTTGTACAAATTATGTCATACGTGGCGTACACAATTACTCTTTCTAGTCTGTGTTAAGTCGTTTGTTATATCATAGCGGTTCATAGCTTTGAGCATAGAAAATAGAGGAGATGGCAAGCCTACAAAAAAATCGTGTCAAATTGAGACAATAAACGGCGGACGCTGTAAGCTCCGCCCATTTTTTAGTGATGTGAACTCAATCAACTTTTAAAATTTAGTAACTCCTTTATGTATTTAATTTATTTTTAATATGCAAAATTATATTTTCTCTAACGATTAGGGAGGCTAGGGGAATTTCGTGTGAATTTAACCGCCAGATGATTGCTGCTCCAGTTTTATCGTTTAAATAATAGTTTGAAGACGATTTTGATACTTAAAGCACGGATTGCAACTCGTGCTTGTAAGGTGTAAGTTAACAAGCTAGTTGCTCTGACTTCATATTATACAGAATAAGCTTTACTTCTGGGCTAATAAGTTACTATCTAAAGCCAGGATGGTTAAACAGGATGGAGTTCTCTTTTAGAGCTAGTAGCACCCCCCACCAGTTGCTTGTGCACCAGTTTCGTGTGGCCGTTTAAACTAATATCTCTTGAAGTAAAAACTACCTACTTTAGAATCGCTGTGATTTGAATATTATTATACTTTACGATGCACTTGTGGTTACAAATTATCATAACAAATAAATTATTTGCCGTGAAATATTTTTTATTTTATATCCACCCCGGCTTAGCATGGGTGATTTCTGGATTTTGGCAACAAAATCAAGAAAGACCAAGTGAAGTAGATACAAAATAATAAAAATCTGCGGATGCTAAACCGCCTGCCAAGCGTGGTAGCTGTGGCAAAATGCCCTATGAGGTAATCTCAATCTATAGTAGAGACCGAGGTGCAGCAATGAACTTTTAGAATGTAATGGATGGATGGATGGAGTAGGAAAATAAATAAATTTTTGTTAGCAATAGAAAGTAGTTTAATAACGAAATATTTTTATAAAATACTTATCTTGTTTGTTATATATATATAATAATAATAAATACTCTCATATCCAAATATAAATCTTAAAAAAACTCCAAAACAAAAAAAAATGTAAAATGGCTGTAGTTAGGGATGACAAAACGTTTTGCTTCTGCTTCGGATTTTATCCAAGTTTCGGTTAAAATAATGATGGCAGCAAAGATGTTTTGACCTATAAAACATCTTTGTATGGCAGTATTTTTGAACATTTTTAGTATGCATTGTAACTCGTGAAACTTTCCTGGTGTGACAATGCTGCGTATGTTAGCATAGTATATTTTTAATGATTTCTTATATGAGACAATGTGTTCGTAGTCGTCAAGTAGTTGGTAAGTGTTTACTTTGTTATCTTCTCCTGTAATTTTACTACAATTTCCTAGTTTTCGTGTTTTATTATTTAACTCTTGAGTAAGCTCCTTTAAGTATAATTTTAGTTGCGGTGTTTGGTCTGAATATAATATTATGTTATCATCATTCAGCTTTGTCTTATTCTTCAATATGTATTTAACGATATCTTGGGATTCAAAGAAAATTTTGATTGAACGATGTTTACCAGATGTATACTTACAAAGTTGTACGATTTTTTCGGTAAAGGACAAGTTGCATCTATTTTTTTAATATACTTATTAATAACCTCACCTTTGTCAAACTCTATTGTATGTTCTTTATCGAATTTTTCATAATTAATGTGTTTACAATATTTTCTTTTATTCATTTCTAAACAAGATCGTTTTAGTAAGATGATTGCGGAGACTAACTTTTTCTGTAGCACATTTACCAAAATATTTATATCGAATATTTACATAATATTTGATTATACTCTTAACTAATAACTCTCTATGTTCAGTGTCATGTTGTACATCAAGAGATAAAACATTTTCTTCCTGAAAATGTTCCATCAGAAATAAGTACACATATAAAAAATAATTTTCACTTTTAACATTTTTATGAAGGTGTAACTTTAAAAATTTTTCTGCTCTTTTTAAAATACTTTTAACGCCTTCGGAAGGAAAAACTAATCCGCCTCTGGTCTTGCAGAAAACAATTCCTTTCTTATTTACACAGCCTTGAATTAAATTTAGACACTGTTCACATTTTAGACGCCTATTTAATTTTCTAACAATAAACCCTCCAATATATTCTATTACATTTTCTGTATATTCGTTTAAATTTGTTAAAGATAAACATACTAAATACTGATCATACAAATCACTCTCATTTTCGGGAATATTTACAAGTAAATTTCGGTCCGTGAGGCTGTTTATGTTATCAATCGGATCTATTTTACTGGAGCAAGTTAGTATGTTAATTTGGTTTAACGCAACACAATTTCCTACCCCATGCTCTCGAATTTCTGCTCTTATTAATAATCTTTTATATGCTGACCTAAATTGCAATGCGTTAGGATTGTTGTTAAAACCTCCTCGGCTTCTAATAGCGGAGAAAAATAATTCCAAATGGTCTTGGCTGATCTTATATAATGGCAAGTATTGCAAAAACATTTTTTTCATGTACTAATCTTTTATACAGATTTAGTGTGCTATGAATATTAATAATTAGCCCAATAAATCCAGTTCTACGTCGGGACATTACTAAAAGTTCTCCTGAAAAAAGATGCAGCCCATTGATATAATCTAAGGCACTCGAGAGGAATTCTGTTACTAGTCCTATATTTGACGAACAAATTGCCTTTTTCCAACCTGGAGGACGAATGGACCTACTGTTAAAAATATCAAATAAGTCGTTCATTATTCTAATAAAATTGGCTGTACCAGAGCTCCCTTGGAAATCTTTTAATTTCAAATTGAATTCACAAAAATTCAGGGCGTCTGCAACAGAAGTGCTTAATAATTGGGTGGCTAATTTAACTTTCATTTTTTGTTTAGAAAATTCTATGTGTCCTTTTCTTATTTTTTGTTCCCAAATATAAATTTTCTTTTTCCTGCAAATTGTGAAGATTTTCTACATACCTAAAGTCTATGTTTCTTTTTTGAACATCTTTAAAGACCTTTAATTCCCCAAAGGAATTTCTAACTAATTTTATAGCATGGCAGGGATCCAGAAAGACATCTATTGTGGAATTGCTGTAATGAAACCATGTTACTTTTGGGTTTTTTGTTATTCCTTTGCATCCTAACGACTCTAGCATGCTAAAATTTGTAGCTAGCCCATCACAAGTTAAAGATACAATAATGACCCCTGTCTCTTCTGTTAACTGGATACATGTTTCTATAAGTTTTGCTTTTTGATTACCATTTAAGCTTGATATTAGAAAATAGCCAACAGGAAGTTTCCAGGACTGGTTTATAGCTGTTAACATTAGAACTAAAGATTGTCCAGCTTCTTCTAAAGAGTCACTGTCCAAAAGAGTTCCTGTATCCACACGACCATAAAACTTCATTTTTGTAGCATCCCAAGTTAACGATTTTCTTATGCTCATTTCATCTATAGTTAGCGCACAAAGTATTGGTCCAGTAGTTGCAGATGCTTTGAGTTTTAAGGTTTTAAAAGCTTCTAAGGTAAAGCCGGGCTCTGCGTCAACATGTTGATACCACTTAGCTATTGTGCGACTGTGTGGCAAACAGGTATTGTAGGTCCGTCGTACAAAGTTGTATGCTTTAGGCGAAAGAAAATGTAATGTGAGAGCAAATTTTCTAATTTCTTGAGAGTACTGATT
Source organism: Parnassius apollo (assembly GCA_907164705.1). Taxonomy (NCBI): domain Eukaryota; kingdom Metazoa; phylum Arthropoda; class Insecta; order Lepidoptera; family Papilionidae; genus Parnassius; species Parnassius apollo. Next base: position 582,107 of record CAJQZP010001124.1, read on the forward strand.
AGGTAATGGCAAACCTTTTAATTTCTTTATTTGTCTTGTTAAAAAGTCCTTCGGTCCTGCACAATCTTCTAATAAAATAGTATTTTCAGTATTTAATATATGTTTAGATTGAAGATCTTTCAAAATTTGAGAAAAATTGGCAATTTTCTTAGATTGTCTTCTACACTTTTCATTCAGCCTTTTAATTTTATTCTTCTGTTTCGTCACTTTTTCTTTTAATTTAGTAACTAAAGTTGTGCTAATCTGAAAATTATGAAAAAATATAATTTAACTCAGTTTCATGTGGGTAAATTTGAACTGAATAACTTCAAAGCTTAAGACGAGAACATTTGCACACCGAATAGACTCGTGTTCGCGTCGAATAAAATGCCAAGCATGTCAGCTATACCAAATAATCCGGTTATTCCGTTTATGCACCCTAAGGTGGATAGTGGATACTCGGAAACGCTTGTTTATCTATTCACCCCATGACGGGGCTCAACAGGTTCAACAATGAATATACTCATAAACTTTTTATTAGTTAAAAATTTTAAAAACTTATATCCTGGATAAATTCGTCTCTTTTAATGTACATTTGCAATCGTTTTCAAAATTTTTTTTTCGTTTACTTTTGAAGATAGTAAGTGACATAAGCAATATTTTTTAAGAAAAGAAAAAATGGCACTTTTGAACCATTTTGGAATCTTGACTAAACAGGCCGTCTTTTAAAATTACTTGTCAAGGTTACTGTAGTACTACTTTCTTTAAAACGGTGTGTCAAAATTAGGAGACATAATTCTTTTACCTTAACTCAAACAAACTAATATTATTTTCACAAAACTAAAGACTTTTGTTGTTTGAATTGTGACTTTATAGTAGGAGGGCTAATAAGGATTACAATATTGTAAAAATCACTATTAAATTGCGAAACTTTCTGACCATAGTGTCTAAAGATGTGATCTACAGGGATGATTTTTAACATTTTCAAAAATATGTCTATTATCACTACTATGAGACATGGATTTTTTCTTATTTGTAAACAGTTATGCGTTGGTCTATCGCCCAGTATCCGCTCGACATTGAGTTTCAGGACACCTATATATAAACAATCACTAACTTATATAAATATTAACACCTATATAAAAGGATAACTGAATCTTACTGGTAATCTGGAAGGTCCTGGTGTCAGATTGTGTTTGAAAGCAGAATCCACTTTCAGGGGTACTACTTGAGCCTAAAAGTATGAAAGTTAAATTTTAAATAATTTGAATACACAACCATTTTAAATAAAAAGTATTTTAGACTGTAGCTTCTTAGAACAAAACTAATAAAAAAATCAATTTAATATATTAATTTGATACTCTAGAACACCGGCAACTAATAAATAAGTTGGATCACCGTAGAGTTCGTGGCCCGCTGCTGTGATAGGCTACCTCAAAAATAGGATATACATTAAAAATTGAAAATTCATTAAGTGAACCCTTAGAAGTGACGGTAAGCACCGCTCAAGGATCAGTTTTGGGGCCCTTACACTTTTTAACTTATGTTAATAATTTGAATAACTGCCTTATTTACTCTGCAGTTGTAGTTTGCAGATGACACATGCCTTTTAGCAATGTATAGGATTTTGATTTTAATAATGTATAGGATCCACAAAAGCCTCTGAACTTCTGCAGTCTGATGTAGATTCTCTATTAAGATGGTGCCACTGTAGTACTAAATACCAAAAAAAAACTGTTATCGCCATCCTGCCAAAAACATAGTTGCACAAAACCATAACTGCTTGCACGGCCTGACTACTACATGTGACTGCCCTCTCATAGAAACTGTGGACACCCAGACATATCTCGGTCTTGTTATAGATAACAAATTCAATTGTAACTATCATCTATACATATTGTTGGCGACGCGCCTATAAAAATGTTTCAGTTTATTAAATCAACCGATGACGTTGCTATGAAAAAAGGGGCAGTCACGAGCAACGACGCTCTGATAAGAGAATGCTTAGTTAAATCTTTAAGAAATGTCGAATTAATGATATGAAGGTCTTGGGTTCGACTCCCAGGCCGGACTAGTTTGTTTGTTTTCCTAAGTAATATCGCTTAATAAATTCGTAAGGAATTTAAGATATAAATTATGTTACCGGATTTGTTCCCCGGTTGAAATCATCTTTCAAATGATGTAAATTCATAAGAATATTAAAGTGAAGTTAAAGATCGGATTTGTTCCCCGGTCGAGATAATCACTCTGTGCATAGGCAGAATTAATGGATATTAATTGCATAAATGTTGTTTTGTATAAGTTTGATACGTTTTGTACGAAAACAAATGCCTATTTGTTATGATTGATTAATGAGAACATTCATTTATATTGTTATCTGATTAAAGATAGTTTCATACAGTTCGAAAATTGTATAAAAGCATTTAATTTGCCTAATATGGTCAAAATTGGTGTATTTCATAATTTAATTTTTTCTGATAGCCGAGAGCCGTGCAAAGTTAGTTGTTCACATAGCGCGAGTACACAGAAGCACGCTGGCCACGCCCTTAGGAGGCCGAATATGTAAAAATTTAAAATGTTTGTAATTCAGTGATTTATGTAAAAATTACTTGTAAAATATTTCAGGTTAATTGTACGTGCTAAAAAGGTAAATTCTGTGTTATTTTCATGTGAAAATTCCTGTGTATAAGTGAAATAATGATAGTTTTGTATAAGAAATTTAAAAGTGTTTTAAATAGTGAAATAAATAGAAAAAATGTAAATTAAACTATTGTATTGGTTAGCTTATGTATAAAATCAAGTGAGAAACATTGTTTTAACTTTCTGTGTTAAATATTTAAGAAATTTCGATTTCGAACTTGTGAGTAAAATAGGCAGTTTTCGTTTAATAAATAAAAGGTTTTTTATGATATGAAGATATGATGTATATCATGGTGTAGATATTGTTTTGTACTACCTATATTGATAAATTGTATTTGTATATGATTTGAATAAATAAAGATATTGAGTGAAACGTGAGAGAGTAATAGTACAAATTCATGTAATTAAGTTGCGCAAGCGCGCAGATGGCGCGGCTCACTTTCGCGTATAGCTCTGGGGTAGCTTAGTGAACGGGTTTTATTGCAATTCGTTCGGGGAAGTTCGGGGAAGTTCGGAAATAGTTCGGAAATAAATAAGAAAATCCGGGAAAAAGTTCAAGAAAAGTGAAAAACCAGCAGTATAGGGAAAAGTGATTACTCTCTCACGGAACGGTTTGAAGATAATTGCTGTTTCATTCCCAAGATCCTTTAAGTTATACAGTCCACATCGAAGAATTAAGGCGTCGGGACCGGGACGACCTCGGAAGACCCGTAATCCCCGTCTGAACCTACTTGCTGAAAAGGAAGAGGTTAGCGCCCTAGTGTGTTACTCCGTTGCGGAGATCACATACGTTGTTCCCGAACCCAACGTAGGCGTGATAGGAGGCCGGATCGAGAGAAGCCTCGATTCCTGTTTCTTAGTACCCGATCCGCTAGGTCCTTTTCAATTGGTCCTTTTCAGGATCAAGAGGGACCCCGACCTGGCCCTTTTCAATTGGTCCTTCGCGGCCGGATTGAGAGGACGTCGAACCTGAGTTCCTTTTCAATTGGTCCTTCGGAGCCGGATCGAAGACCACCCGAACCCCGCCAGCTGGATCAAGGAACCAGCTGTGGACTGCTGGTTGTGGAAGAAGAAGACCTTCGGAAGCCGAGTGAAGATCAGCAACCGAAGGAAGCCAGAGGTTTGAGCTGAAGCAATAGGACCAAAGGCCTGAAGACCAGGACGGCAGCACTGAAGGGCTGGACCTGGAACTACCGGAAGAAAGAAAACCGGGATTGCAGCTTGGGGCGTGTGCTCGCATGGGGCACATATCGCAGCCGGGCGCAGGTGTCTTGTGAAGGCACTCATCGTGGCCAAGCAGGGCTTGGCATTTTTCCTGTCGGGCAAGCGTGCTCGGCATTTCCTGTCAGACGATCGTGTCTGGCATTTCCTGTCAGACGATCGTGTCTGGCATTTCCTGTCGGACGACCGTGTCCGGCATTTCCCGTCGGGTCATCAGGGTGCAAAAAGCATCCACCGCTGCTGCTGCCGGGCGAGGGTGCGCGTGGGCACCTGACTGCATCGCGGCCGGAGGAGGGCGCTTGGACGAGGCGTCACCGGCAACTGGGCGGCGAGCACAGCATACATCCCGACCACCTAACGGTGCCAAACGGTTGGGCTCTGGCATAACACCTTCGGGTGGAGCAGTTCTCTCGAGCGAGACTGCGCTTGCACTACCGCTCGACTGTTTCGTCATATTCCTTGGCGGGACAGTTCCTAAACCTTTCCTCCATTCCATTCCTGCACGACTCCATCCCTGGACGGCTCACCTCGGTAGGCCCCGTTCAGGATTGATAGGGCTGATAGGGCTGTTAGGGTGGTAGTAGGGTTGTAGGGTTGGGAGATAAAGGGGGGGAGGGGTAGTGGTGTTAGGTTGGGGTGTAGAAGGGTTGTAGGTAAGGGGTTGTAGGGACCGTAGGGACTGTAGGGACAGTTAGGGACCGTAGGCCAACAATCACCTTCCTGCAAGATGAAGAAGGCACAAGACCAGACAGGGAGAAGCGAAGGGAGCAGGACAAGGACAGGGCTCTCAAGAAAAGCTAAAGAAGCGGAATCATCTGGAGCGACCACAGCTACTGCGTCAAATGGAGCAACTCCTTCAAGTGGAGCCACCACAGACACGTCCACATGCACGTGGGACTCAGGGACGTCCATGGCAACGACAAGCAACAGGACGGACACCAGTGGTACACAGGCCAGCACCGCACAACAATCCGTTATATCCAGGAGTGAAACGGTGGTCGAAAAAGTAGGTCAAAGGACCGAAGAAGCGGCATCGTCAAGGACAGTAATCGGGCACACTAGTGATAAAGGGTCACAGAGAGGTAGTAGGTCATCGCGATCGGCGAGGCTGAAAGCCGAATTAGAGGCGCGGATTAAATTCGAACGCTCAGAGCTCGAACGAGCACAGGCAGCTGCTGCCTTAGCCAAGTCTCAATTGGAGTTGGCACGACTCAACCGAGAAGAGGAAATCGACTCGAGTGAGGATGATGAAGAGCGGAATACTCAGGTGGAACCTTTCGTAAGGAGTTGGGTTCAGCAAACAATAATGAGCGCGCCGGTTAGTGTAGCACAACCCGATATTACTGATAAGGAAGCGTGTAAAGGATCACGCCGCAAAGGGGCGGAGGTCGAGCGCAACCTAGGAAATGCACAGAAAACACACGCGAGTGAGGTGTCAGAATTGACCGAAGCGATTGTGAGTGCAATAAAAATAGCTGGTAAAGATAAATCTTCCCAGCTTCATTTCCTCCAGGAATTACCGGTGTTCGATGGAGACCCGGGTGAATGGATAATTTTCAAAACGGTGTTTGAAGACACAAAAGGCCAATTTTCAGGGGTGCAAAATGTCGCACGCCTTAGGAGGGCATTAAAGGGCACCGCTAAAGAGGCGGTTAAGTCGCTGTTATTTACTTTATGTGAACCTGAAGAAATAATGAACGCTCTCGAAAGAAGATTCGGTAGGGTTGAGATGCTCATTCTAGCCGAAATCGAGAATGTAAAGCGTATGCCAAGATTGGCAGAAGATTGCCGAAATATAGGATCTTTTGCAAGTCGTATTACGAACGTGGTTGCCACAATACAAGCGTTGAATCAACCACAGTATTTATACTCACCGGAGTTAGTGAGCCGCATAGTGGAGAAACTTGGAACTATGATTAAATTTAAATGGTTTGAATATCGAGCTCAATATCCTTTGGAGCCAGAGTTACAGAAGATGGCCAAGTTTTTAAATTTATTGAGTGAACAATTTGGAACGTCCTTAAGCAATGAAAATGCGCCTGAAAAAAGGAAGCGTCCTGAATTCAGGAAGCAAACTGTACACACTGCAAAGGGAGGTGTACGCAGCTGTGCCGAGAGCGAGCGCTATATGCGCCGAAGTAATATGAGCGAGCGTTTAGAACGCCGAAATAATAAAAGGCACAACCGACAAGTGGTTATGATAACCCAGGACAAGCCTGTAAGTCGGGTAACACATAAGTGTGTTATATGCAACAAGGAGCACTCTATAGTGAGTTGTTACAAGTTTAAGGACATGAATATTCGCGAGAAATGGGAAGCCGTCAAAAAGGCCAAAGTATGTTTCCAATGTTTGTCACCTAACCATAGGAGGTTAGAGTGCAAAGCGAAAAAATGTGGTGTAGAAGGATGTAGAATGTCACATCACCGAATGCTACACCGATACCCCAATGAAAACACCTCGCCACAAGGGGACGAGGGGGGTAAAGATGCTCAGATTACAACTGTTAGTACAGTGAATGCACTGGCATGTGCATATTTAAAGATCATACCGGTCGAGTTGCATGGGCCTAGAGGAAAGGTCAGGACAACAGCTCTTCTGGACGAGGGATCGACCATGACACTCATAGAGGAGTGGATGGCTCAGAAGTTAGCGCCTCGCGGACGTAAAGAGGGATTACGTATCGAAGCCGTGGGAGGTAAGCGAATTAACGACGATAGTTCGTATCGCTTAAACGTTAAAATAAAAGGCATTTATTCGAGCGACTTAGAAGAGATAAGTGTACAAACAATTAAGTCACTTAACCTCGCTCCTCAGTCGGTAAGCCGAGAATTATTGCAACGGTGTTCTCATTTGACACCGATCAAGGATGAGTTGATGTATGAGAGGTCCAAGCCTACCATATTGATTGGTCAGGACAATTGGCATCTCATAGTTACTCGTGAATTGGTTTCGGGAGGTAAGAACCTACCTGTAGCATCGCTCACCAAACTGGGGTGGGTTTTGCATGGTCACATATCGGGTGGCATTAAACCAATCAAGATTGTTAACCACATTTCCACCAAGAAGGAGGAAGATATGGATAAATTAATCAAGGATTATTTTAGTTTGGAATCTCTGGGAGTATCGGCTAGAAAGCCCGTGAACGACCCAGAAGAACGAGCTTTAAATATTTTGAACAAAACGGTACGTCGTATACCTAATAATAGGTACGAGACTGCTTTGTTATGGCGCACAGACAATGAGTGCTTGCCATCGAATAGGGCACAGGTTGAAAGTCGCCTGTTTAATATTGAGAAAAAGCTCGACAAAAAATAGCGAGTTGAAAAAGGAATACGAGAAGCAAATTGAAAATCTCATCGTTAACGGTTACGCAGAGAAAGCGAACCATATTTCCATTTCCCCACGTACGTGGTACCTTCCCTCACTTCGCAGTGACTCACCCACAAAAGAAGAAAATAAGGATAGTTTTCGACGCCGCCGCAAGGACGGGCGGACGTTGTCTTAACGATGCGTTGTTGACCGGACCGGACTTATTGAAGTCGTTGTTCGGAGTTCTGCTACGATTCAGAGAAGGAAGCGTGGCAGTAATGGCAGACATTAAGGAAATGTTCCTGCAAGTGAAAATCCGGGAAGAAGACAGGGATAGCCTTCGATTCTTATGGCGGCACAATCGTGACGCGCCACCGGAAGAGTATAGAATGACGTCACTCATATTTGGAGCGGCATCATCACCATGCATCGCTATATATGTAAAGAATAGAAATGCGCAGGACAACGCACATATCTATCCAGAAGCAGCTTCCGCTACGGAAAGCAATTTTTATATGGATGATTACCTACAGGCATTTCCCGACGTGACGACGGCCGAAAGGATAGTAAACGATATGTATGAATTACATAAGCATGCTTCTTTCCAACTGAGGGGATGGGCTAGCAACCGACCCGAAGTTTTAAGTAATATGGAAAATAAATATAAGAGCGACAGTGCTTCGCTTGGAGATAAAGAGCACACAGAGCGCACGTTAGGTTTGATTTGGAATATCAAACGGGATATAATAAGTTTTTCCACAAGTCTTCGTAGCACACCGGAAGAGGTGATGGAGGGTTTACGACCGCCTACGAAGAGGGAGATAACTAGCGCTGTGATGTCAGTCTTCGATCCTTTGGGACTCGCATCACCCATAACGATTCAAGGGAAGTCGCTGATCCAGCAAGTATGGAGGACAGGCATCTCTTGGGATGAAGAACTTTCACACGAGTTACACGTGTTATTTTGTAAATGGATATCGGAAGTGAAGAAATTAGGTCACTTAGAAGTACCTAGACCCGTTGCTGAAGGCATCGGCAAAGGAGAGTTACATACTTTCACGGATGCTAGTGAAAAAGCATACGCTGCCGCGGTGTATTACGTCACCACGGACGAGCAAGGAATAAGGCGGATTACGCTGATCGCCGCAAAGGCAAGAGTAGCGCCGTTGAAACCAATTTCGATTCCAAGGCTTGAATTGCAAGCAGCTCTTATGGGCAGCAGACTGGCTGCTTCGGTTAGTGAAGAGAGCAAGTACGAGATGTCCGAGAGAGTGTTTTGGACAGACTCACGTACAGTGTTAGCGTGGATTAAGTCGGATCCTCGCGCTTTTAAACCATTCGTTGCTCATCGATTGGCTGAGATCGAAGATCACAGTAAGCCATGTGAATGGCGATGGGTTCCAACGTCACAAAACGTGGCAGACGACGCCACTAGAAATTTTCCTTCCACCTTCGATGTAAGTCATCGCTGGTTTCAAGGACCTGAATTCCTCAGGAAAAGTCCTGATTTATGGCCCAAACAAGTGGACACCATAAATAGCTTAGAAACAGGTGAAGAAAAAATCGCCAAAGGGCGTAAATACGTTAAGAAAGCAAGAACCGTTAAGTCTACCCGACTACGGACGATTTAGCAGCTTTAAGAAATTCCTTGGAGCAACTACACGCACCTTACAAGCGGTAGAAAAATTCAAGAGTTTAAGAAAGTCGGTTAAAGGACCCGACGACGCAACCGAAAAGTCGGTTATGTGTTCCAACAAAGTTTTAGCAAAGTCGGTTAAAGGACCCGATAGCGCGTTGGACACAGCGCTCTTGAAAAAGGCGGAAATATTAATTTGGAAATTCATTCAAGACGAGTGTTTTCATTCGGAAATAAAATGTTTGAAAGCAGGCAAAAGCGTTGAAAGAAGTTCACGCTTAAGTAAATTATCTATGGAAATAGGAGAGGATAACTTACTCCGTTTAAATGGACGTTTACCTTTCAAGTCTAATTTGACCGAGGAAAGTAGAAAACCTGTCATATTAGACGGTAAACACGAAATCGTTAAAATGATGATTAGAGAAGTTCATCATCATTTTGGACACGCCAATCACCAGACGGTGATGAATGAGGTGAACCAGAAATTTTACGTCTTGAACTTGCGTAATATAGTACGAAGTGTGTCACACCATTGTCAGTGGTGCAGGACATACAGGTCAAAGCCGCAAAACGTGCCACAAGGAAATATTCCTCTGGAAAGAATAGCTCATCATGAGCCACCTTTTACATGCTCAGCTGTAGATTATTTTGGTCCTATGAGTGTGACTATAGGAAGGCGACACGAAAAACGTTGGGGCGTTTTATTCACGTGTCTGACCACCAGAGCAGTACATCTGGAATTAGCAGCCTCATTGACACCAGCGTCAATGATAATGGCGTTAAGGCGATTTATCGCCAGAAGAGGAAAACCAGCCGTTATATACAGCGATAACGGGACAAATTTCAAAGCTGCAAATAAAGAATTATTGAAAGCATGCGAAGAATGCTATGAGGGCATGAAAAACGAGTCATTTAAGAAATATATTAAATGGAAATTTATACCTCCGGGAGCACCGCACATGGGTGGCGCCTGGGAGAGGTTAGTAAGATCGATTAAAATTGCGTTGACCGCTACGCTTAAGGAGAAGAGCCCACGAGAGGAGGTTCTACATACGTTACTTTTAGAAGCAGAGCATACGGTAAATTCCAGACCTTTGGTAACATTCAGTATGGATAGTCCTGAAGAGGGTTTGACACCCAATCATTTTCTTCTGGGACGCTCATGTGGTGATCGACCACCTGGATTATTTTTAGAGCGACATCTGACGGGTCAACTCAATTGGAAAGCTGCACAGAGGTTAGCCGACCATTTTTGGACAAGATGGCTGAAAGAATACATGCCTACGTTAATACCTCGAACAGGTGATAACGGCAAGTTCATGGAACCTAAAGAAGGCGATATTGTTTTGATAATAGATCATTCGTTGCCACGAAATACGTGGCCAAAAGGTAAAATTAGTAGAACGTTACCGGGACCAGACGGTCACACCAGAGTGGTTGACGTCATTACTAGCACAGGTATCTTGAGGAGACCTACATCCAGAATAATAGTCCTGGTACCCGCGACGCCTCCCAAATGATGGTGCTAACGCACGGGGGGGGAGATTGTTGGCGACGCGCCTATAAAAATGTTTCAGTTTATTAAATCAACCGATGACGTTGCTATGAAAAAAGGGGCAGTCACGAGCAACGACGCTCTGATAAGAGAATGCTTAGTTAAATCTTTAAGAAATGTCGAATTAATGATATGAAGGTCTTGGGTTCGACTCCCAGGCCGGACTAGTTTGTTTGTTTTCCTAAGTAATATCGCTTAATAAATTCGTAAGGAATTTAAGATATAAATTATGTTACCGGATTTGTTCCCCGGTTGAAATCATCTTTCAAATGATGTAAATTCATAAGAATATTAAAGTGAAGTTAAAGATCGGATTTGTTCCCCGGTCGAGATAATCACTCTGTGCATAGGCAGAATTAATGGATATTAATTGCATAAATGTTGTTTTGTATAAGTTTGATACGTTTTGTACGAAAACAAATGCCTATTTGTTATGATTGATTAATGAGAACATTCATTTATATTGTTATCTGATTAAAGATAGTTTCATACAGTTCGAAAATTGTATAAGAGCATTTAATTTGCCTAATATGGTCAAAATTGGTGTATTTCATAATTTAATTTTTTCTGATAGCCGAGAGCCGTGCAAAGTTAGTTGTTCACATAGCGCGAGTACACAGAAGCACGCTGGCCACGCCCTTAGGAGGCCGAATATGTAAAAATTTAAAATGTTTGTAATTCAGTGATTTATGTAAAAATTACTTGTAAAATATTTCAGGTTAATTGTACGTGCTAAAAAGGTAAATTCTGTGTTATTTTCATGTGAAAATTCCTGTGTATAAGTGAAATAATGATAGTTTTGTATAAGAAATTTAAAAGTGTTTTAAATAGTGAAATAAATAGAAAAAATGTAAATTAAACTATTGTATTGGTTAGCTTATGTATAAAATCAAGTGAGAAACATTGTTTTAACTTTCTGTGTTAAATATTTAAGAAATTTCGATTTCGAACTTGTGAGTAAAATAGGCAGTTTTCGTTTAATAAATAAAAGGTTTTTTATGATATGAAGATATGATGTATATCATGGTGTAGATATTGTTTTGTACTACCTATATTGATAAATTGTATTTGTATATGATTTGAATAAATAAAGATATTGAGTGAAACGTGAGAGAGTAATAGTACAAATTCATGTAATTAAGTTGCGCAAGCGCGCAGATGGCGCGGCTCACTTTCGCGTATAGCTCTGGGGTAGCTTAGTGAACGGGTTTTATTGCAATTCGTTCGGGGAAGTTCGGGGAAGTTCGGAAATAGTTCGGAAATAAATAAGAAAATCCGGGAAAAAGTTCAAGAAAAGTGAAAAACCAGCAGTATAGGGAAAAGTGATTACTCTCTCACGGAACGGTTTGAAGATAATTGCTGTTTCATTCCCAAGATCCTTTAAGTTATACAGTCCACATCGAAGAATTAAGGCGTCGGGACCGGGACGACCTCGGAAGACCCGTAATCCCCGTCTGAACCTACTTGCTGAAAAGGAAGAGGTTAGCGCCCTAGTGTGTTACTCCGTTGCGGAGATCACATACGTTGTTCCCGAACCCAACGTAGGCGTGATAGGAGGCCGGATCGAGAGAAGCCTCGATTCCTGTTTCTTAGTACCCGATCCGCTAGGTCCTTTTCAATTGGTCCTTTTCAGGATCAAGAGGGACCCCGACCTGGTCCTTTTCAATTGGTCCTTCGCGGCCGGATTGAGAGGACGTCGAACCTGAGTTCCTTTTCACATATAATAAATTTGTATAAAAGTCGTGTCTGTAATTGTAATATTTTCTGGAAAAAACAATTCCCGGGGACTAATTAAAGGGCACTGAGGCCAAATTAGTGGTTTTTAGAAGTTTTGACTGTTTGAGTGGGCGCAACTGACCTCGTTGCGCCCCGCGCGAGTTTTGAGCCTTGGCGAGTGGGTTGGTATCCGCAGCTTTTTATTACCCTGCACTGTTATCAGGAAGATGCTGCCATCCATCTCCTGTTTCAGTTTCCCTTCTGTCGCCTCTTACGACACCCACGAGACGAAATGAGGTATTGGTTTCCATTTCGCCGCCTCTACATTGCTAATACTTATATTTCTACTCCCGTTCATGAATATAGTCCCTGTCACACGTTCATCGTGAATAGAACTAGATTTATGAAATTTTAACTTTAATTGAAGTAGTTTTAAAGATATTTCTAAATTGAAGCCAACGCGAGCGAAGCCGCGGGTAAAAAGTAGTTTAGAATATGTTTGTAATATGCTAAGGCAATTTGTAGCTAATATTACAATTCTTAAGAACTGCATACCCTACAAAGTTAAGTTAATGCTATATAACTCATTAGCTGAATCTTTTATACAATACTCAAGTAAAAAGTTATTAGACAGGCACCTACTTAATTGCTTTGTTTGTAAACACATAGATAAGTATCATAGACTTATACTATTAAGTATTACGTAAGTACCAAATTTTTTTACCTGATTACTACCCTGCTCTTGAGAATTAACACTCTTTAGAATATTTCCTTTATTTGATAACTGGGCCTGAAAAATAATAAATTTAATATATGCTCATATTTTATTACTTTATAAATCATAGTTCTTAGTATGTTCTTGTAGTTCTCATATATTGTTTGACTTACAGCTTTGTATTGAAAATAATCAGATTTACTCGAATCCATATTGTTATTTTTAATTATGAATGAATGAATTTATTTTCTCTTCACAATAGGTAAACTTAATGCTAAGTATTACAAATTTGCCAGACTGGTACCTAACTTGTGAGAAACTGGTGCCTGATGTAGATATAAAAACCTGTATTACAGGTTTATCTTATCTAAAAATTTTTAATTATCTTAAAACATAATCATCATACTTGATGCATATTTTAAATTGAACACTTAAGCAGTCGCTAATGGGTCTAATGGACCCAGTACTTAATATTTTGCTTAATAACTATTCAAAATCGACGTTTGCAATGTTTCAGCTCTTAGTACCTTTCAACAATAGTGTAGCATGGCAAATAACGACAATGGTAGTCAGTTAGTTTAAAAAGTGTCACTAGAATGTTGGAAAGTGTGATTTTCGTTCAAGGAAGATATTGTATTTTTGAATTTTATATTAAATATTTCTATGAAGATTGATCCCTCTTTATTTCTTGTAAGTAAATACATTATTGTGTAAGAAAATATATTAGATTTTGTTGGAAATAAGTAATTTGTTTGAAATTATAACGATTAGCCTTTAACATGTCACAAAACTCTAGAGAAATTTAGTATATTTTTGAAACAACTTTTGTTTAAGTAAAAACAATAAATATTAGTATTTGTTTCAATTATAGTTTTCTTTACACATATCATATCCTTATTAGAAAGTAACTATTTACGTTTATAAAGCAGTTTTGGAATAAACTTATATTATACTGGGTCCGGTGGACCTAGTAGCGAGTACTTGTGCTACAAATTAGGACATGACTCCCTAAGTGAATTTTCATGCACTGGGCCTATGCCTTATTTTGTTAAGAGTAATTGCAAGTTAACAATCTTAATTTCCAAATTTCGCAAAAAGTTTAAATGAATTCCACAAATACAATGTTTTAATCATAAATGTTTATAAAAATATTTTTTAATATGTAACAGTTTCCCTGTCTACAAAACACACAATAGTTAAACAATTGAAATGTTCATATATGATTCATAGGGCAGGGAAAGAGATGATAAAAAATATATGTAGTTTTTTTTATAAATATAAAGTAAATATCTATATTTTGGAAACTAACTAATATTATTTATGTCAAAATATGCATAATCAGTAATGTTAAGCATCAGTAATCACTTCTTCTAAAAGAACTACTAATCATATTTGCATAACAAATATTGCTTGTTGTACAAGTGTAACAAAACTAGAAACTTACAGCCGGAAAAATTGTTGGCACTGCATCATCACAAAGCCTAACTACATCAAGAGTTTTATTAATAGATTCCTTTGCAAAATGCAGGGAACATATGAAGTTTTGTTTATCTGTTGGGTTGATATTTTCTACACCAATAGAGTCAAGCCATATTTGTCTTTTCTTTTTGTTCTTTGGCAACCTAGAAATGATAGAACAGAAAATAATGATTTAGATCTATGAAGCTGCAAATAATATTACAAATTAAACAACACCATGGTTGTTATAAAAGGTGACTTAAGGTAAATTATAAATATGTATATGCTAAACATTTATGTATATTGCATTATTAGAAGGCACTGATGGGCTAATATATACAATATATAAGTAAACAATATATAATAAAGTCAAGTAATAATGTCCATAGTCTGAGGTATTTGCATGTTTGCCTACAGAGAGAGATTACTTACAGGCGCTAGATTGTACTTTATGTAATCTTTGTTGCTTTGCTTCACTTTTATTATGTAGGTACCGTAGGTCCTACCATGAATGTAACTCCGTTTCCGTATAATTTAGTTAATCATTTATGCTCACTGCTCAGACCCATGACACCGAAATAATGCAATGCATAACGCAAACGCAAAACTTTTGCACATAATACGACAGAATAAATCAAGAAAACCTTAATAAAGTATGTCCTTGAAACATTGAGTTACAATACCTATAGAGTCACAATCTCTAACTGACAATACTCAAAAAATGTCCGAGCGCCGTTCCATATACCTATATATTTTGATATTATATAGTTCAAAATGACATTTGCTCGAATTTAGACGTTAACCTGCTTGTATAATGTTCAAAGTCGCTCGTATGCAATGTCATCATCATTCACTCAAGGGCTTGCGTACGAGCAGGGAACAAGGCATCAGTGGAAGCAAATAAAAAAATGATAATAACGAAATATTTTTTAAAATCATACAATTTTATGACGTAAATTCACTACCTGCAAGCATACAACGTTAGTTTGTTGGCATATTTCTTCATCGTTCCCAAATTCATTATCAATCTGGAATAAATAAATAGGAATTAATTTTGCCTTTATATTTTATTATACGTACTTTATTTACGGCAATTATTTATTTTTAACTTACATCAAAAGACAATTCAATGCTATCTTCATTTTGTTTAATTGTTTGCTGATTGTTGTCGTGATCTAAGTTTACGTGAGTGTTGTCTTGATCTGAACTATCGTAACTTCTAAGTTGTTTTTTATTCAGCTGTAATAGAAATCATAGATCATACATTTATCTGCAAGACGTAAAATAAGCAATTTTTGAATAATGCACGCATTTTAAGAATACAAAATCGAAAGTTATAATAAAATATTACATTGTAAGCATTAAAAAGGAATAAGTTCTTACATGTAAAATGGGTTTTGCATTTTTGTTAAGCCTACTGAAACCTTTCGTTGTTGTATAAATGTCTGAAGCAGGAAAGTGATTAGAGCATACAACCGACCCTTTATATGGCTTGTAGTTTAATTCATTTCGGGCTTTTGCTATAATAACTGTCCATTCAGAGCATCTTATGGGGTTTCGAGGAAAACTAAAAACAAAAAAAAAACATATTGTAATTATACTTTAAAATAATAAAACTCTTTCGACCTACATTTTGTACGGAAAACTAAAAAATAAAACATTTAACAACATTGTAATATTAGTACATTAAGTTTAAAATCTGTAAAAATATTTATTGTATCAATCCACTCCATAGAACCGTTAGAACATAATTTGCGAGTCACTCTCGTACGCGTGACTATTTGTTTCTCTTTTACTCTTGCATATTTGTCTAACGTGTGAAAGAGAAACGTTATCGCGGCGCCGCGCGGTCGGCGGTGAGTGTTTTAGTTTGCTAATAAAATGAAAATTATTGAAATTTAAATGAAAACATGCACTGTGGATACATAAATACGTAAATTTGGTATGATACTTACCTAAAATATGAAACACCATCCTTTTTTCGCACGTGTCTGCTGTTATTTGGGCAGGAAATCACCGAACACTTTGGCATCGCGGACGTTGTACGAGGATTGTGGTCGCCTTACAACTAAACAAAAACTCTGCGCACTTCGCAGCGTGCGCCGAGTTTTGGCGCGGACATTTTATTTGTCTGTTTGTGACTCTATAGGTATTGTAACTCAATGCCTTGAAAGAATGTATTGTTAGCAATGTAACATCACTATTTACGAACAACAAAATTTTATAGATACGCAAAGAATGATAAGAAGTAAATAAATAATATGAATTAAAGGTTTAGGGTAAATAATTACATCCATCTACTTACTGTCGCAAAAGATATAAACGTTTTTACATTATATTTACACCAAAAACTAAATCACTCACCTATGAAATGATAGTTCGTGTGATTTTTGACTATATTTTGAGGTACAGCCTCTTACGCAACACTTAGTCATCTTCGTTCTTTATAATGAATTGGAAAATTCACTATAAACTGTTTAAAAATTCGCAAAATTTTCAAATTAAGAAATATCAAACGACTTTTTATAGCAGCAAATCTGAGACAATGGGTGCGTTTGGCAGAAAAAAGCGCTAGCAAGCGCTTGTAAGCAAAATGGCGATCGTAAGCGGTAAGCGCTGTCAAATCGTAAGTAGCTACTCGTATTTTCCTCTAGGACACGATGTTAGTTTTAACCGGGGAACCTAACCTAATTTAAATATATTTTTGTGAAGTATTCATATTAAAAACTTACCAATCATGAATTTTTAATAACATTTATATGTCTATTCATGTCATTATATTACTTAAAACTAATATTGCTCAAAACAACTTCAAAACAAACAAATTAAATATGCAAAATGGCGGATTGTGTCAGCGCTACTGAAGTAGCAATCGTGTCCTGGCCGAAAACTATTTCAGCGCTTGTAAGCGCTTGCTAGCGCTTTTTTCTGCCAAACGCACCCAATAAATGGCGGAATCGGCCGCAAGGCGGGGTTAAATGACGTCATCTTAAAAATGTTTACCAGAATGCGAAACAATTTCTATTATCTGTTTCATTTATGAATGACACTTAGACTTACACTTCGCTGAGTGAAAAAGAGATAGGCAGCATATTGACAGTTCAGTGTCGAATATAACCATATTTGTATAATCAATAAAACATATAGACGCTCTGGGCAGCTCCTCTATTTTCTATGCTCAAAGGTTCATAGTTACTCTAAGGCCAATGTCAAACACTTAATAGTCTATGGTAAAGCTGCCGCACAGAGTATGCATTTTTATGTCGCCAACAAATATTTACTCACAGATTAACTAAATAAGCTATAATTTTTTTAAGTAACAAGTTTTCCTTTTTGAACCGTATGTGGAGTGTATTTTAGGGCAAAAAAGCGTTTATCACATAACTCAAGAGTCACTCTTATTTCATGTATTGTTTTCAAGATATATGTGTTTTAATATTGTCGAATTTTGACCACTAGGTGACCACTAATCATTCTTATTGTGTTGGTAATTATTTTCACAGACGCCTCCAAAAGCCTACTCGAGAATCAGACGCAATTCGAACAAATGGGACAATGTATGACACCTGAGGGATGTAAGACCTTTGATTCGCTGAGTTATACACAGTAAGTTTATATCTAAAAAAAAAATATAATAGAAATAATTTTTATATAATATAGATTACAAGTAATACCACAACATAATAAGAAGTGAGTAATTCTTACTCTTACTGATGCTTTTTATTTAAAACTTTTGACTTGGATGCTTGTCCTTTAAGCCATGTCTTCATTTCATTCGGCTCCTTCGTTTTTATATTATTTTTTCTTCGCAATATGCCGAAGCGTCACATTGCCAAGTATTCAGGAGATTTGGACGACAGTTTAACCCCGCGTACAGAACTACTAGCGAACAAAATTACTCGAAAAACTTTTTAGAAAACGTTTACATACCGTTTAAAAAAGAGTAGGCTCTTTGGAAACTCGCTAGTGGTAGTCGATTCTACAATGAGTTTGAAGGAAAACATCGTGACGACTGCGTAAAATAGGAATACTTTTTTATAGAATAAGGATGACAAACATGCACACAGTTACATCTACCTGATGGTAAGTGAATTCTTTGGCCCATAGACATCTACATCTACCCTCATTTAAGAAAAAAAGTGCAGGACTAACATGGAATACCTTGTATGTTTCCAGTAAAAATGGTCTTCGGTTCTCTACATATGGAAAACAGCAGCATTAAGCTGCTATTTTATTCTTGTATTCTGTGAGAGCGCGGTCCTTCTGCGATCGAGCCGGTCCATTCATGTTACAACTACAATATAGCTGCAGCGTGGCTTTACCAAGTATATACTCCGAAGAGATGTAAAGTGCACCTTCACGCGCTGGAGAAACGTGACTGACCAATTGCTCCATAAATTTCAGAATTACAGGCGAGCGGAGAAAATGTATAATGCTGCTGTGTTTTGTATAATTAGTGCAGCAAGCTGGAGGCTCGGACCTTATCACACTGGCGATTTGCGAGGGAGTTCAAAGACAGGCGAGTACGCAGTGAGCTTGCTGCGAGTTCGCAATGAGCGCGTACTGAACACGTCGCGGGCGCGCAGTGAGCTCTTGGCATGCAATCTGCGTTTTGGACACTCAGTAACAGAATCGATTCTGACAAGGAAACGCTTCTGTTACAAAATGGCGTCGATAGCGCTATTCGCGCGGTGTCTTCGTGCGCTCGCTGCGGGCTCACGCCGAGCTCGCTGCGCACTCGCTTGTAAATCTCTAGTGGCAAGGCCGTAAGCGCACGTAGGTTAGAAATACGTAACCAGGTTTATACCATGCCACGGCACTGCCCGTTCGATTTAAATCGTATAAGTAGATGGATCCGACAATAATACAGACTCTAGTCCGGATGTATTTAAATTACTCAAACTGTATTAAGGGGGGGGGGTCATATTGTCGATCCAGTAAATATTATGATACTGGTAAAATAAATAAATGAGGGCATCATAATTGAAGAAACCACGAATCAAGTAAATCATTGCATCGCTGGAGACCCGTTGAGTCAAACCCCTGCAAAGGGCATGACAGGCAACATCAGTGGGCCATATTTTGGGACAGATTGGGGGATAAGTAACTTTAGTAATAAAATTCTAATTCTGACGTTGAATTTGTTTCAGAAAATTCAGTACATCAAAGCTAGATGACGCTGGTGAATTCCCAAAGAAGCAGGTAACGTTTTTTCCCTGTTCCAGCCCTGACTTATACCGAAATGTGTTAAATAAATAAAGAGTATTTAAGGGAACACAGGGAGTTCATAGTCAAGATAGTAACTACTCCAAAAATATGGTGTGTGTCAGGTCCGATGCTCAACTGGAGTTTACTCCTCAAGAACATTTAAACTAAATTAGTCACTTTTAAGCAGTGAAGCAGGCTATCTAGCGTCTATTTGTACCCGCGACGGAACGGTGAAACGTTCCCATTTATTTCCAAAACGGGTAGACCGATTTAGATACGGTTTACTGTTAAGGGTATATGACTCATTGGCCATGGTTCTTATATAAATGTTATGATATTAACTCACCAGGGGACACTGCAATAAACATTTGTGTGCAAATGAATGTTCCCATTTATCTCCAAAACTGTTGGAGCGATTTAGATACAGTTTACTGTATGGAACTCATCGGCAATGGTCCTTAGACAGATGTAATGATGTTTACTCGCCAGGGAGCGCTACAATAAATATTTTTGTGCAAATACGAATGTTCCCATTTATCTCCAAACAAATTCATCTACAAAAATATGGGACTCATCGGCAATGGCCCTTGACAAATGTTAAGGTGTTAACCCTTTAATTCCCATAAAAATCCCTCGCAGTCACATGTGTCCGACAAATCCCGAATGGTCGCATGCGACCGCACCCACCCACAGCACTTTAAACCCTTCCAATTTATATTTAGGGACTACTTTTCTATGAAGAAGTTTGGCATTATAAAATCTATACAAAATTTTCTATCCTGTGGTGTAAATAAAAGTCGGGTTTTACTTCATTACAAAAAGATTTTATTGTATTTTAATAACAAAAAAAACATACCAAGTGGATGTCGGAAGCGTGAAAATCACAATTATTTCTATATATATTATATAATTTTATAATAAAACACTATACTAAAACACTATTAAAACACTAGAAAAATCCAAAAAACAACGGAATAACATTCACACGAAAATGGCGTACGAAATGGACTTTGACTTTTGTGACTTTATTCCACTAGACTATAGTATATATATTTTATAATGCCAAACTTCTTCATAGAAAAGTAGTCTCTAAATATAAGTATTTATGGATTAAACTGCTGTGGGTGGATGCGGTCACGTTTGACCTCTTAAATTTTGACGGAATATCGAAGCGGTCAAATTTGTATGCTTGCCGTTTGAGAGGTTAACTCACTACGGGATTTAGATACGGTTTTCTGTAAAGGATATGTGACTCATCGGCGCCGGTTTTAGATAGGTTTCATGATATTAACTCCCTAGGGAACGCTGCAATAAAAAAATTGTGCAAACGTGTGTTCCTATTTATCTCTAAAACGTTTATACCGATTTAGATCTCTTCGAGATGTTGTTACTGCTGCCCGACTAAACGGTAAGACTTAGCGGGTTCGTGTCTTAAACTAATGAAAAATCAAAACAAAATAGCAGCCGTATCAATTTTGAAGAGTTTTAACTAGGCAAAAGTAAGGTGTAGTTTGGTGGTGCTCGAAAAAATGTTGTAGGGACCGACAAGTGTCAACTGCTGGCGATAAAAAATCAAGATGGCGGATCTAAGATAGCGATCAAATGAAAAAAAACAACAATGATGAAAAAACATAATGAAATGAACAAACTTAAAAACATGTCTAGCGATAACTTATAAATTAAAAGTAATTTTTAGTAAAAAACATTTTTAAAAGCGAACTTTTATTTAAATGATCTAAAAAGAAGATAATAAACTTTAAATTAAATCAAACACATCAATTTACTACATGACACAATTTATAGGATATGAAAGCTTGTCACGAGATTTAACTGTGCACATAAGCAAGAATACAATACCTGTGGAACTTGATATTAACATAAGTAATTCTAAGAATTTTTTTTATAAAATAAACAAATAGCTTATACTAGCCCATGCTCAGTTCTCCCACTAGTAAATTGTTATATAAATCAATAAAGTCCGCATCATTTTCCCGCCACGTGTTGAGTTTAAGTTCATAAAATCCAAAGATCTTACAGTTGTGGCACCCATTGAAATTGTGCAAGTAACTTGAAACAATAACTCCTTTTTACGGGTGGTAACTGATTCAAATCATCAAAATGAGAACATTTACACTACCAAGAAGAGACTCACTATATTTTAACTTCTAAAGCCTCAAATGAGTGTTTCACACGTTTCATATAGAACCATGGAAATCTTATCGACAGTTATTCAGCGAATGGCTCTCCATTTGCGTCTCATATCTTTTAGGCGTTGACCAGTTAACTGACGATGTGTGGTCGCTGAACCATTGTCGATACCTAGTTCAAATAATTAAAGAATGCACTGTGAAGTGTTCATTTATTCATGATGGATGAACGATGGATGACCATTCACAAGGCGACCTATTGCTCCGGTAAGGGCAGTGGCTTCAACAAAACATGGCTGAAGTAAAGCATATATCGTTTGGATATATTAAGATATTTTAATTCAAATAATACTAGTTTTTACGAATTTTATCGGGTATATTTAACTTTTTAAATACCCGACGTTTCGAGCTTTTTACAGCACCCACGTTCATAAAATCCGTATGGCGATAAAATCCGTAAAAACTAGTATTATTTAAATGTGTAGTGTTCGCGTAAATTATCTTTTAATTTGCACAACAATTGTTCTCAGAGTAAAAGTGTTACCAAATCTTGCCCCTTCTGTTGTTAATAATTTCATTGTATCATCCAGTGGCTCTCGGTTTCGTAGCTTTTAGTAATGCCTACGTTACTCTCTAAAAGTCTAAAATAAAAAACAGAATTAAAAATTTTGAAAATTCTCACGACGGATATAAAGGTTATAATCGAAAAAGGATTAAATGAAATCTTTGAAGAACCCTCAACTAAAAGGATAGGTCACGAAATATAAAATAAAAGTGTTAAAAAAGGGTTGATTTGTCGTGAGGTCTGGTCATAACAAACAACTAGCTATGACTTTCCTTAGTCGTTCCTACTTTTCTGTACCTGTTTGTATATCGCAGCGACAAACACAGCAATAAAATCAAATATAGGTACTACACACATTCACTTACTTATTCATCATCATCATCATCATCATTACAGCCCTTTACAAGTACACTGCTGAACATAGGCCTCCCCCAAGATATGCCACAAAGCACGGTCCTGAGGCACATGCATCTATCGACTTCCTGCATGTCTTACTAGGTCGTCACTCCATCTAGTCGGGGGTCGCCCTACACTTCGCCTACCATTATGAGGCTGCCACTCGAGAACCTTTTCTTCCCAACGGTTGTCGGTTCTTCGAGCTATATGGCCGGACCATTGCCACTTCAGCGTACTAATCCGTTGGGCTATGTCGGTCACTCTGGTTCTACTGCGGATATCCTCATTTCTAAGTTTATCATGCAGATAAAATCCCGAGCGTAGCAATGAAGGGCCACGTCTTACCTATTAGGTAATATAATTACAAAGCCAAAATAATCCGTATTACTTAGATATTAAAACAAAACCAAGATATTTCACTTTCTCCGCTCAGAATTCGCTCTATTGTGGGAAGTCAGAATGAGTTAAAAATTTTGAGAGTCATACCTTAATGCATGGTTGTGAAAGTTGTAAGTAGGAGAATAAAAACGAGAGTAGAATAAACTCTGCAGGTGACGCGGAATGACAGGCTAAGAAAATTTTTGATAAGAGGAAAGTGTCGTTTTCAAGATGAAGTTATGAGCACGATTAAGAAAGGAAAATGCTTCAATGGTTTGGTGATGTAGAAAGAATGAATAAGAAAAGAGTGAATAATCAAATTAATGCTGCACAAGCGAGTGGCCAAATAGGCAAGAGACGCTCTAGATGAAAGTTTACTGACCAGAACAGAGATATAGAAATAGAAACTTTTTTATTCAACATAGACTATAAATACTATACTACTTATTGAAAGTTACTCCTTGTAAGAACCTGAAAGAAACCCAGCGGGACTTTGTTTAAAAGAAATAACAGCTTACAATCATGTATGCTACATACAAAACAGCAAAAAACAAATTAGAAATAGCTTGGTAGCGGTCACTTTCCCGGGGGTTATTATCATCCATAAATTCCTGAATATTATAATAACCCTTTTTATGCAAACTTAATTTAATAGAGTTTTTGAACTATGTATAGGTCAAATTTTGTATATTTCTATATTGAAAACGGGCAAAATTATGGATTCCCTTAACCAGCGAGTATGTATGTTATATGGATGTGAAGGAGGCGAGAGAGGTGTGTCAGGATTTTACAAAAATTGAAGTCCATTGTCTCTGCCTATTCCTTAAGGTGACAGGCGTGAGTGTTTATGTTATGTTATATAAAAACAGAAACAGAAGTCATTTGTTTTAATATCCTACCGTTAAGAGAAAGAAATTCTGTCATTAGGAAGTATAAAAGATTTTTTTCTTCTTTCTCGTTTTTTATTTTTTCTCTTTTTTTATTTTTTGTTTCTACGCTTTTATAATTTTCCTTTAGAACGAAACTTGCGGACGGCGAAATCCTTCTGGCTTCGACACCCGCATCGTGTCTGACTCCGATGCGACGCACTTCGGTGAATTCCCTTGGATGATCGGTGTGCTCCAGTAAGTGTCACGAATTACACATCAGCTGTCAGGTCTAGGGTTGCCATCATTTTACCCGGCTACCCCAGAAGCAGGGTAATGTTTTTCGGGTATATGTAAGTATGTATATCTATTTCTTTGGAATGAGTTATTAAAAAAAACTGTGATTGCATTCCCGCCTGCTAAGCGTGACTAGGGATGCCAGATGTGTTCAAAGAAAAAACCGGACAAGTTTTTATTTGTTTTCATTTCTTACAAAAAATGTACTTTAGTACAAAAAATAAAAAAATAAAAAAGTGAACTTAAATGTACTTTTGTAATGTACTTTGTGTACTGGAAACTTACTTACTAAACCACAGCCATTCTACTTTTTTATATTTAGAACTCCGAATGCTTTTAATAAAGTCTTATTGCCTGAGACGGCATCTTTAAATTCAGTGCAACTAACATTTATATTAAAGAAAACGCACAATTCACTTTTTACAGTTCGTAAGGCGAGACGATCTCTTTCATCGGTCCATACATTTCCCTTGACGCTGAAGATTCGTTCCATAAAAGCGTTAGATATGGAAATACTACACACATACCTTACGATTTTCGATAAATTTGGCGTTGCTTCGTTGTTAAAAAATTTGCCTACGTAACGCTCGTGCTGTTCATTAGAAATAATGAACGGTTATTTTACTGTATCGTACAATCTAATGTCCGGTTTACCAAGAATTTTGTGACCGGACAAGCATAAAGAAAATCGGATTGTCCGGTCGAAAACCGGACATCTGGTATCCCTAAGCGTGACAGCTGTGGAAAAATCCCCCTGAAGCAATCTATGCGGGGGCACGTGTTGAACTGCTGCTTAACTTTTAGAGGCTATAATGAATGAATGGACGGATGAGTCACTTTAGTCTGAAAGTGTTACTTGACCACAAAGCCAAATAACCTAATAAATAATTCCTCTTCTCTACCCCTTGGGCAGTTGCTTGTTATATGGGGCCCAGCACAGCGGACCCACTTTAATGACCTGAAGCAGTTGGCAGATGCAAGGCCAAAGACCTGGCAGTGGTGGCATTGTACCGGACCCGCTCGTCCTTGCCAGGCCTCTAAGACTACTCCAACCGGGTTGGTCTGGTTCGGTCTGGTTGACCGAACTTCGGTCACGGCGACCAGTCTCAACGAGACAGGACTCAGAACACGATTATAATGCCGTGTATCGCTAGCACAAGTGCACTCTCTATTCCCTCACTCTCATAGTCCGATTGAACGGTAATCCTACACGACAAGAGAGAAATCAGGCTTAGGATCAACGGCTTGACGAGCTCTTGAGGCACGGGGGTGAAACACCACCTTCGTCCTGACTCCGGGCTGCTACTGGGGATTTCTTGACGGGAAAACCCTAATTTTGGTCCAGCCTGGGATCCAAACCCAAGACCTTATGATCAGCAACTGCGTTTACGACCACTACACCAACGAGGCAGTTTCTCTCACGCATATTGCTCCCTCTCTTTCTCCCTCTCGTTCTCTCGATTTTAGCAGACTACTAAAAGGAGACTATAAAGAAGAGAAACGATTGCTGCATATCATAGTCCACATCTGAACATATCCCCCCCCCCATGGATTGCCACAGTTGCCACACTTGGCAAGCGAGTTGGCAACCACAGTATTTTTTTAATTTTACGTCGTTATTAGGAAGACGCTGCTATACATCTCCTGATTAGTTTTCCTCTATCGGTTCTTACGACACCCCCGGAACGATATCGGGTAGTGGAATTCCACATATTACCTTCGGAAGTAGTGACCA
Organism: Parnassius apollo; assembly: GCA_907164705.1. Classification (NCBI taxonomy): domain Eukaryota; kingdom Metazoa; phylum Arthropoda; class Insecta; order Lepidoptera; family Papilionidae; genus Parnassius; species Parnassius apollo. The sequence continues at coordinate 607,929 of CAJQZP010001124.1, forward strand.
CATTGTCTCTTGGCACCAATTTCAGTACGTGAAATTATTTTATTACTTTTTAATTCTTTGCGCGCCTTTTATTTTAATTGCAAGTTAAATTTTTATTATGATTTAATGTATGGCTACAAGAAGTTGAGTTTCACGATTTTATTTTATTTTACCTATACTCCTTTAAAAAAAAATGCTTTAATGCAATTTCTCCATAGAATAAGGGTGACAAACGTACATACACTCCACCTGATAGTAATGTGGATGCTGTGGCACATAGACATCTATATTTATCCTCAATTAAGAATTAAAATTCGTAGTCACCTGCAGTTATATTAATATTATAGTTATAGCACGAATTGGTCGGCTTGACCGGGGAATGACCACGCTCTCATAGAATACCAGCGTAAAATAGTAGCTTAATGCCGCTGTGTTTCGTATGGTGAGTGTAGAGAACCGGATACCCGTTTTACTGGAAACGAGGCATTGCACCTTAGTCCTCACGGGTGACAACGCATCCTCATTTTGATTCGTAATCGAAGATAAATGTAGGTGTCTATGGGCAACAGCAACCACTTAACATCAGGTGGACTGTGTGCTCGTTTGTTACCCTATCCCATAAAAAAATACAGGGACTCCGGTTCTTTACATTCACCTTATGGAACACAGCAGCATAAGGCTGCTATTATACGCTGGTATTCTGTGAGAGCGTGGTCTAACCCCGGTCGATCTGACCTATTCGAACTACAACCACAATATGGCTCTACCACGTAAAAATTGTATGTTAAAATATAAATTGAATCTAAAATGACCTACACTACAATTGACGGATTTTATATTAAAAATTATAATCAGGGCTATACCCTATGACGAGAGTGAACCAAACGGCAAGAAAATATTGGCGTACACCTGCGGAGGTTCCCTCATACACCCTCGTGTAGTGATGACCACCGCTCATCATATTGACAAGAACATGACCCTCAAGATCCGGGCTGGCGAATGGGACATAAGCAGTAAGACGGAACTTTATCCACACCAAGACAGAAACGTCGATAAAGTTATCATTCATGAAATGTACAGCAACACTAGAGGCAAGTCGCTTAAGTATTTATACCCGTTTCCTATATCTAAAAAACGTTTCGTTCTCCATTACTCAGTGATAAATCAGTACTTAAAATGCAAGTAATAAAATCATTGGTAGTGTCAAGTTTACGGCAAGCACTTAGTACGGCAACTCTGAGTCGTGTAGTTAAGAAAACTTCTTCATTTTTGTAACAACTAAACAGTGGGTAGTTTAAATTAATAAAATCAAATCAAATCTGTTTATTTTGTGAAAATAGTTTAATGAAGGCAAACAAAAAGGTTAAAACCTCTTACGAATTAACTCTATCGAGCACACTATCTGACGCAGAGAGCCCTTCTGTGTCATTATGTTAGAAATTTCTCTTATATCATAGATTTTGTTCTTATTACTATTCGCCAATTAAGAGAGGTAAAGGTTTTATACCATACAGCCTTCTCTGATTTGTATTTTGTTCATAAAATTTCTTACGTCATGCATCATATTGCAAAGTTTGTGGGAGATTTTGACGACAACTTAACTTGGCGGATGGTTGATGACGATAATGTCTCAAGATTCCTAATCGGATAGAAAACCTGAGATTTGTACCACCATCGAAATACTTGTTGCATCGTTTCCACAAATAGTTTATATGTGCTGACATTTTATACACAAAATCGCACCACATTATCTTATCAAAACCTACTTTTAACCATAATTTAAAAGATAAAACAGGAGCAGCAATTCGTTGGCTGTCAAGTTTTAAAATAAATTAAATTACAAACCGACAAACAAATTGTGGCGGCGCAAGCGAATTGCAATGAAGAATAAATCGCGTCATCAAAGTTCCGAAATACTGTAGAAATATAGAATAGCTCCAATCTATCACGTGGAGCGTTGGTCGCTCACAGGTCTGAACACCTTGCCCAGTGAAGGGTCTCCCCTTTTTCTTTCACCGGCCAAAGGCCCTTACTTATCGCAACCAAGCACTTTTATACTAGCTAGTGAGAGTGACAAACGGATGTCATCCACCTGATGTTGTAGCCCACAAACCGTCTCCCCATAGATTGTTTTATAAGGGGGATATTTGTCGTAGTTGGCACCACTTGGCAAGCGGTTTGGCAACGGCAGTTTTTTTTTTAATTTTGAGACGCTATTACGACTATTAGGAAGACGCTGCTGCCCATTTCCTGATTCGTTTCCCTCTGTCGCCTCTTACGACACCCACCGGATGATACGGGGTAGTGGGTATTCTTACGCCGTCACTACACGGCTTAAAAACTACACATGTGACATTCTGAAGTCGTGACATTATTTATTTTTTACACTAAACCTCGTATCGAGTAGTTGACTTACACGACGCCTATTCTCGAAGGCTTACCAATTTTCTACAAACACAACGGCATTACGACACTATTTAACGCTGGTTTACTACGCTACTCTTAAAATTAGAATTGTTCCGCAGGGAATTTGCATTACGATATTGCACTACTAATTCTGGACAAACCGGTGAAACTTCAACCTCACATCAGTACGATCTGCTTGCCACCACCAATGCTGAGACCGCCGGCTGGGACTCGATGCTTGTCCTCTGGGTGGGGGAAGAAGAAGTTTGGACAAGGGGAGACGCTGCAAGTTATTCTTAAAAAGGTGATTTACTGTTTTATTAATTCTTATTAGAGTTACGACGGCAGTTTAATAGCCTAGGGTGTGGACAGCACTTTACGTGGTACGTCTTTACGTGTTAGAGCAAGTTACGTCGTAAGTGGCATGTAGATTCAGTAGCCCATAGACATTTAAATTTAATCTCAAATTAGGAATCAAAATGCAGATGCGATGTCACCCCTGGGGACTGAAATGGAATACCTCATTTCCAGTAAAAACGATCTTCGATTCTCTACACTCACTATACGAAACACGGCAGCATTAAGCTGCTATTATACGCTGATATTCTATAAGAGCGTGGTCATACCCAGGTTGTGCAGACACATTCGCGCAGTAACTATAATTCAACTCCAGGGTGAATCTACTACGATAAGTTTTAGTCAAATTTAACAAAATCATTAACTTAGTCTATGTGATTTTCCCCACAGGTAGAACTGCCAGTAGTGGACCGGAAAATATGTCAAGATATATTCCGTACTACTCGCCTTGGGCCATTCTTCAATATGCATCAGAGTTTCATGTGTGCTGGCGGGGAGCTCGGGAGAGATACGTGCAAAGGCGACGGAGGCTCACCACTTGCCTGCCCCGTACCAGTTAGTAATGAAAATCATAACCATAAGTTCCTTCAGATTCTTCATCGTGACCATCAGCCAGCGAGGGTCCACTGGATATGAGCCTCTCCCGGTGAAGCGAGGAATTCTCTTAATGGTCACTTGGCAGACAAGACATTAATAAACACTTACATTTCGTAGATTTATGCAATCACTACACTGTTGGAGATATAAAAAAAATATTTCGAAGACATGTGAAGTAAGTCAACACACATTGAGGCCGCGTGGCGGACACTTCCTTGCACTAAAACCCTCTCAGAAATGAGAGGAGGCCGGTGCCCAGCTGTGGGACGTATGTAGGCTGTAACTTTTTTTAAATAGAATAAAGGTGACAAACGGGCACACAGTCCACCTGATGGAAAGTGGATGCTGTGGCCCATAGACATTTATCGCGTTTCATTAAAGTCCTTCACAAGTCCAATGCTGAACATAGGCCTCACCAAAGGAATTCCCAGTAAAGCAAAGCAAATCACGGTGCTGAGTCACCTGCATCCATTGACTTGCTGCATGTCTTACCAGGTCGTCACTCCACCTAGTGGGGGTCCGTCCTACAATACGCCCACCAGTATGAGGCTGCAACTCGGTAACTTTTTTTCACCATCGGTTGTCGGTTCTTCAAGCTATGTGGCCGGCCCACTGCCACTTCAGCTTACTAATTCGTTAGCCTATGTCGGTCATTCTGGTTCTACTGCGGATATCTTCATTTTTAAGTCTATCACACAGAGAAACCCCGAGCATAGCCATAACTCGCTGAGCAACCTTTAGCGTCCTCATACGGCCAGCAGTGAATGACCACGTCTCAGATCCATAGGTCATCACTGACAACACACACTGGTTGTATAATCTAGTTTTGACAAGTTGAACTGCCTGACGAGAAGATGTGTCGCAATCTTCCGAACGCTGCCCAGCCGAGTTGAATTGTTCGATTGACCTCTCGGTCGAAGTTGGACTTATCTAGTTGGACTACTTGTCTCAGGTAAACATACTCGTCAACAACTTCGAGCATAGTGCTCCCGAGAACCACCGGCATAGGTGTGACATGGACGTTACACGTAACTTTCTTTTTGTCCATGTTCATCTTTAGACCTATCCTTTGAGAGACACTATTGAGGTCATTGAGCATAGTGCTTAGGTCCTCCAGTGATTCTGCCATAAGAATTACATCGTCGACTAATCAAAGGTGAGTGATGTACTCGCCATTGATGTTAATACCGTATCCTTTCCGGTTCAGTAGCTTGAAAACGTCTTCCAATGCAGCGGACTTTTAGCACCCCCTGCCCCGCCGTTACCATGGTCGCCACCGTAGCCAGGAATAGCGGAGCCCCAGGGGACTGGGGCCGTTTATACGTGTCGTTGCTCAAGGTTATACTCCATATTGCCGTAGTTACCACGCATGGCGAACGGGTTGACAACCGCAGTTTTTTTGTTGTATAGTTGCTGCTAGCAGGAAGATGCTGCTGCCCATCTCCTGCCTGTCTCCCTCTGTCGCCTCTTACGACACCCACGGGAAGACATGGGTCAGTGGATATTCTTAACCACCACTACAAGGCATATCGCGTTTAATTTTAACTATTTAACTCCCGACGTTTCGAGTGCACAAATGTTCACGAGGTGGTACTCACGTCCTGATGTCATACTTAACTCGAATACCTTCAGTTTATGAAGATTAATTTTTGTCTCATCTACGTAGAACGAGCTTACAGTATCTTGAAATCTTGCAGTGGTTGGATTTGAAAACAAAAATTAATATTCAAAAACTGATTGTAACTCGGCTAGCTCTTCCACAATTGTTTCACTTCACATAATTAACTAGCTAATATCCTTATACAGTAATCGTAAATAACATACCACCTATTGAGCCACTACAAGCAAAAATGTCTGTCCCATCTACTAAATCAGTCTCTCCACGTAGTGGTCCACTACAAATTAACTTCAGCAAAAAAACGCGGACCACTATCTCCTCCAGACCGAATTTCAGTCACGACGGCAAGTCTCAATGGAGACTAGCTATCTGCGCAGGACAGGATTATAGTGCCGAAGTGTATGCGCAAGCACAGGTGCACTCTCTATTCCCTCACTGTTATAGTCTGATGGAGTTGTAATCCGACACGACCGGAGTGAGATCAGGTACAGGCTTTACGCGCTTTCCAAGATACGGAGGTAAAAACATCACCATGAGGTGCACGACGAGATTAACGTGCCCAAGTGTATGCGCAAGCGCAGGTGCACTCTCTATTCCCTCACTGTTATAGTCTGATGGAGTTGTAATTCGACACGACCGGAGTGAGATCAGGTGCAGGCTTTACGCGCTTTCCAAGATACGGAGCTAAAAACATCACCATGAGGTGCACGACGAGATTAACGTGCCCAAGTGTATGCGCAAGCACAGGTGCATTCTCTATTCCCTCACTTTCATAGTCCGATGGGGCAGTCATCCGACACGAGCGGAGAGAGATCAGGTGCAGACCCAACGTGTTTACGTGCTTTTCGAGGCACTGGGGTAAGAATCCGCCAACTTCTTGACTCCTGGCGGCTATTGAGAAATTTTCGACGGCAATACTCAATAACATGACTTTTTTGTCCGAGCCGAGACTCGAACCCAGGACTCATGATTAGCTGTGGCCTTTACATCTACTAGACCAACGAGGCACTCAAAAATATCAATGCTAGATCCCTTTGCACATGTGATTGAATCCAACCTTCATGCACACTACTAGACCAACGAGGCACTCAAAAAATATCAGTGCTAAATCCCTTTGTACTTCTAGTTTATTTAATTCAACCATATTTTAAGACCTAATTTGTACTGCCCGTTCTCAGTTACAGGACAACCGTTACATGGCGAACGGCATGGTGGCTTGGGGCCTGGGCTGCGGGGACTCTTACCCTGCAGTGTATGTGGACGTGGGCTTCCTGCGCAATTGGATCGATGAGAAGATGAAAGCAGAAGGTTTCGAAACTGACACTTATACGTATTGAAAATATAAAAAATAAATGACAATTTGTGAGTTTTATTTGAGTAATCTGTTTATGTAACACACACTAGAAGGTGCCGACTTGGTAACACAGTGTCCATATTGGCTGTCTCGCTAAGGGTTGCAGATTCGATTCCGAGATAAATAACCATAAATTTTGTCTGTCCGGACTAATCTTTGAAATGACAGAACCAATTTTAATAAAAATTTATGAACATGTATAGAGCAAAATCTAGTCAATGACCTCTATATCTATATATACAATTCGCTGGACTGGCTATACACCGTGACGTAGTGAGGCGATTTTATTGTCACCATTTTGGCGCTGATAACAGTAGTGAGCGTTCATGAAACTAATAATAGAATACGATAATGTAAAAAATATATCGATAAAAATTCAATCGCTGCTCGTAACGTACATTTTACTTATGTATCATTTGAATATAATGTCATATAATGAATAAATGTATCAATTAATACTTATATTTTAGACACAAGCTTTGTACCTCATATAAAATAAAAATTAACGCTGCGTTAGTTTATCTACGTTTTTATTCGTAACTTTAGAACGGGTTTTATTCCGGGTTGCACCGTTGGGTATGTATGTTTCAATTAAGAGGTTTAAAAAGGTTAAAAAGGTTTGTACTAGAGAAAATCAATAAGCTGCCAAAGTAATGCCTATTTCAACAATATAAAGACACAATTAGAATTTTACAAACTTTAAATTACATTAAAGAATACTATGACTGTAGACAGTGCTTTTTCGACCCTGTCAATAACACTGATCAGGGCTGTTTCCGTAGATTTGCCTCTGCGGTAAGCATGCTGGTTGTAATGTATGGGCCTCGTAGCTAGACCTACATCCCTTATATATCTATCTATAACCTTTTTCAATGTCTTAAGGAGAAAGGAAGATAGGCTTATAGGTCGAAAGGACTTTGGTAAAGCGTAGTCCTTTCTACCAGCCTTAGGTATAAATAGAACTTTGACAATTGTCCATCGTTCTGGAATATATCCCCAGGCAAAACTTGCTCAGAAGATTTTCACCAGATAGGGAAGAAGGATGTCAATACCCATCTGCAGTTGGATGGGAATTATTCCATCCTTCCCGCTTGTTTTAAATGGTTTAAAGGAGTCAACAACCCATTGCACCAGGTTTGGCCTTATTATCTTTGCAACCCTACACCAGTCTTCATTACAAGGCCTTCGTAGGGCTCTGAAAGAATTTAAGGCTGAGGTCCTGAGTGACCCTGGGAAATGGGTTGACGCTAGTAACTCCAATGTTTTTTTTTCACTATTAGTGAAGTTACCATCAGGCTTTTTAAGAAGCCCGATCTGGTTTGGTTTCGCTTTCGATAGCATTTTGTGTAGTCTTGCACTGCGAGGCAAAGACTCAACTTCCTCGCATAGCTTCCTCCACGATGCTCTCTTGGCTTTCCTAATTTCTTTATTATATTTAGTTAGGGCTGCACTATAAATATCCCAATCTTTGGTTTTCTTAGCCAAAACGAAATATATACTATAAATATGTACTACCCGAATTGTCTTGGTCTCGGGTAGGCACCGTTTGCGACTGTACTCCCTCCAGCCACGCATCCATCGGCACGGTACGCTTGACACCTTGGATTGGGCTAGGATGGGAAATAGGGGGTGGGATAAAAGATAAGAGGATCGTCTGAGTTTTTCAGTTCTGTCTGTTTCCTATTGAACCAGACCAAATAACAGGCGGCAACCACGTGAAGGAAGAACTCCTCAGACTTGCCCTGGGGATCAACACGACCTGCGCTCTCCCCCAGAGCCATTCGCCAAACTGCTCGCTGGACAGGAGAGCAGAATAGGTGTTAATCTAGTCGTACTGATAATATCAAAAAGTTAGGAGTAGACTAACCCCCGCCCACATAATCAATAATCAATTAGCTTCGGATGCCAATTCATGAGTTTTCGTATAATCAGCATTGACCTATACTATATTACTTTGAAATCATTGATAATCTGTTGAAAACTTATAAATTAATAAATATTTAATAATTATCTGTTGTCAACGACTTTCTTGTTGTAAACAGATATAGGTAAAAAACATCTATAAGTATTATCGACAACCATATTGTATTTTATCGAAAATAGGTGGTTTAAAGCAAAACAAGTTCAATATGATAAGTAAAATTTGATAATATAAGCTCACAATTATCTGTTAAGTTTCTATATTATCCAAAAAAAATTATTTTTTTAACATAAAAATGTAAATCCCCTTACTTGTGAAATGTTCTTTTATTTCTGGTAACGAGTTTTATAAATCAGACACACTATTATTGTTAGTAAAAATACTTTTTATTATGCTACATAATAACATGAAAAAAGCGAACTACACAACATACTTGCTTTTTTTCCTTTGAATCTTTAAAATGCTCTTAGACGTTTTAAGTAACATAACGGCCAATTTCAAATTATGTCATATTTAGTTCCCGGTACACTCGATGGTGGCGCCTCGAATCGGCACAAACGTTCGGTATGGTATAGCCGGTCCAGCGTAGTATCATAGTACGGAGTTTAGTGCGTCAAACTAATAACATACATAAGTATCTATGCCTGTACTTTCTGATATTGGCAGTATAAACCTCATCAAACGACGTACTCGACTCGTGTATCCAAGCAACTTGACATTGGCAGTCTGAACATAAACGAGCGTATTTTATTTGTAAATACATATATTAGTAACGGATTTGTTGCATTATGTGCGTTATTAGTGAAACCCCTGGCTACTCGAAGCCTAAATTTCTGTAAGCGTTCTTACAGATTTTGGTTAACCTCTAGATCTCCGGCTTCAGACACGTTCGCTATTGGTACCTCGTTACTTTGGTATTGATACGTAACTGGAGATAGTGCATGGCTGAAATTCATGGTTTTGCACTTCGTTAAATTGTAAATTATTATGTTTCCTCCAGATTACAACCCTATCTATATCTTGTTTTAACTTTTGCCATTTCTCTCTGTAAAGATATTAAAATTTAATTCGCAACCATCCGCATAATTAAATACAATGATGTGTCTTACCTGGATTGAAGAGCACCTTCCGCCCACCCTCAATTGCATGCACTAATCCCGTCACCACTAGTCCCAGCACTACTACTCCTAACACCACCACTCCCGGCATCACTACTCTCAACACCACTATTCCAGGAAAGACACACCATCAACGGTAATACGACACGTGTTTCGCCTCTACACTTCTTTAGGTGGTGTAGACTCTACGGCGGCTGACCGCTAAGTCCTGGAATAGTGGTATTGAGAGTAGTGGTGCCGGGAGTAGTAGTGTCGGGAGTAGTGAATGCAATTAAGGGAGGGCGGCAGGTGCTCTTCGATCCAGGTAAGACACATCATTTTGTTCTATTTAGCAGATGGTTGCAAAATTACCATTAATATCTTTATTATAAAGAATTTCCGCAAAGTAACGTCTGATTCTATCAATTATTTCTCTTTGTACTTATCAGCAATATACACTTTTAGATCATCTGCAAATGGAGTTCAATGAGCATCTTTGACAACCGTCGGAACATCATTTATCATTAATATGAATTCCAACGGACCGAGGTTGCTGCTCTGACTTACTCCGGAACTCCGGATAATATAATTTTCTGACCTACGCCTTGCATATTTTCCATAATTCTGTCCGTCCCGCAAGTAACTAACAAAAAAGGTTAATAAATGAGAAGTAAACCCTACACCTTTCAGTTTTGTGGGTAGTATATCGTTATCCACTAGATCGAAATCTCTTTTGTGGTTAACGAAAGCTACATCTTCCTTTAGGTACAATATAACTCATGTAATTTATTAGGTTGCTGGTGGTGCTCCTGGCGGTTCTAAAATAATGTTACTAGTAGATAACACTTTATACTATTCTAACTCAAACAGTAAAAACTAATACTGTTTGGGTACCCGTGACTTGCTTGCGTAAACGCAATTGCTGATTAGTAGTCCCGCATCAGAACAAGAAACCGCGGATCAACGAGGTTGTTCAAAACAAATAAATTATTAACAAAAATCCTGTCCGAACAAAATCGCGGACACAGCTAGTAACAAATATTTGAATGACCTACCACTGTGTCACAGTTTTTAATGGCGGGGGGACGCGAGTGGCACGGTAAATATGCCACGCAGTTGTATTTTTATTTAAAATATTAATAGTTTACAAAGCAAAAAACAAAAAACCATTATTTGGCAGAAGTTAAAAAAGGTTTTTTATAACGCAAACGTGTAACAAAAATACAATAAACATGTTACAGTTACGATTGATGCGTAATTTTTTCTAATACACCAATTGTTACACATATTTGTAACCATTTTAATTATTTATCTCATGAAATTAAGTGACTATTTTTTGGATATAGTATTTGGTATTATTTAAAACTCCATAGTCAAAGGTAAAAAACTAAAAGAAGGGTGTGGACAGTGCCGGGAACGTTTTTAATAAAAAAAATTATTTACCAAATTAAAACGTAATACCTTGATATGTTGTGATAAGTTGTCTAAATTTTCTGGTTTATGGTTTCATCCGTTATTTTGCGTAAATAATTTGTAATTGTTATTCACTTGTGAATTATATTTATGATATTTTCACTGGTTTTTTTTACCGACCGACCGACCTTTTTGGGCCGACCCATTAATGCTACAACCATAGTATAGCTGCAACGTGGCTCTACCACATAGGTATGATTCTTCTTTTCAAAGTGTTCACCTCACCGTTCATTAACGAGATTTTTACGTACCACGCAAAAAATGGAACTCAAACATTGAATAAACGATGGAACTACTCCTAACTCGAACATTTGAGTTTAACTTGCTTGGTTAATAGCATTATTAGTATTTTTTTAAAAGAATAGTAATCCTATACCTTTAAACGAGCAATTCTTGTATACATATATACCAGGCGGTCCCATAATGAACTGGCCTGATATAGTTGACAAATCAACACACAGCGACATGTCACTACATGTTGTGTTGCATTAAATATGTAGTACGTTTATCGTGCACTTAATATAAGAAACATGCATCGACATGAAATGCTTAGTCTTAGTTTAACAGGCATTTGAATAACGAGAGTCGCGTATTTTTTCAAAATGTCGAAAACTGAGTATCGAAGTGTCATAAAGTTTCTGTTTAAAGAAGGTTTATCCCCTGCCCAAATAAAAGAACGATTGGATGGCGTATATAAGGAGTCTGCCCCCTCCTATAGCACAGTGAAAAATTGGGTAAAAGAGTTTCGCCTCGGGAGAGAAACCGTCGAAGACTTTGGCAACGACGGTCGACCTGTGGAAGTGCTCACTCCCGAAACGATTGCTCTTATCGAAGAGGAGGTTCTGAGTGACCGCCGTTTGAAGATTAGAGAAATTGCAACAAGGCTTGGGCTCTCTAAGAGTACCGTTCATCGCGCGATCCATGAACATCTTCACATGAAAAAAGTGAGTGCAAGATGGGTACCGTAACTTCTTTCAGTGGTACAGAGACAGGAAAGAGTGCGCTGCGCTTCGGAGTTTTTGGATCTTTGTGGCGAAAATCCAAAGACTGTGATCGAGCGGCTAGTGACTGGTGATGAAACTATGATCTTGTATTATAATCCACAAAGCAAGCGCGAGTCAATGGAATGGCGTTATAAGGGTGAAAAGCCCCCTAGAAAGGCAGTTCCGTTTGCGCGCCGCCCCCGAGCGGTCGTGCATACAGTTCTTTCGCGCCTCCGACCCTTCGGTAGCGTAACCGCTTGCCCGCGCGCCCCGCTCTCCTCGGCTAACACCGGCCGAGCAGACGCCGTTGGTGAGTCACTTTGTTTTTCGCATCGTTTTTGCCCCCTTGCTCCGGCGGGGAGGCTTGAGCGCGCTTCGCTTGTTTTGTTTTATTTTTAATTTTTCTGTTATTGTTATTGTTTTTGTTATACTGTTACTTGTTGTATTGTTGTATATAGTGTTCTTAGAGAAGATCGTCTCTTGCTCTTCTCAGAGCGAGCCCTTGTTCTGTTCAGAACATAGGGACCCCAGCTTCTGGAATAGAACGTTAGTCCTCCCCATCTGCCCCAAGGCCCTGTTCTTCTCAGAACAGGGACCTCTAGTTTCATAAGAATCAAATCGTCTCCCCCCCCCGTCCGACCAACATGTCTTCCATGGATGCTAGCCAAATTTTGGCTCTTTTCCACCAATTTTTAAAAACCCAAGGCGTAGACCTTGATAGCTTCTCGATCAATCTTACCCCCCGTGCCCCTAAGGCATGCGTGCCCCCACCCGCCGTCGCGGCATTCCTCGCGACCCAAGCGGCAGCCCCGCAGACCGACTCGCCCGCGTACCTCGACTCCGATATGGAGCACTCGGACGCCACGTCCGTTACCTCCTCCTCCCGGAAGAGGTCCGCCCTCAGCTCCACCGGATCCTCGGATTCAACTGACTCCGAAGGAACTATAACCGACACAGCCCCATTCACGCTAGTGAAATCCAAGTGCGGCCCGAAACGCGCCGCGACTTCACGCACTCCCCCCGCCCCGGCGGCCGCCGCCGCCGCCGCCAGTACACCCTCCGCTGCTGCCTCTACCTCCGCAGCTCCCATCGTTGCCCCTACTTCCGCAGCCCCAAACGCTGCCGCCTCACAGTCGAAAGACAATACCGCCAAGCCAGCAACCCGCTGCGCTCCCGAGCTGGCCAAAAACCAAGTCCCGCCCCCTGTCTTTCTCAGAGACAAGGCGAAATTCACTCAATTGTCCAAAACCCTCTACGATAAGGGTTTCAAATATGACCAAGCCACTAATGTCGGCGAGGCCATCAAAATTATGCCGGCGTCTATAGAAGACTTCCGTAACATAACCCGCCTATTCACGGCCGAGCGTGTGTCCTACCACACATACGCCCTCGCCGAAGAAAGGAAAGTCAAGGCAGTCCTCCGCGGAGTTCCCTACGAACTCGCAAACGAAGACATTCTGGAAGACCTTAAATCCCAAGGCTTCCCCATTGAAGGTATGCATAAAATGCACAGCAGCAGGGGCGAAAGGTTTAACCTCGCCCTCCTCGTTCTCACCAATGTGCCGGAGGCGAAGGCCATTTTCCGCGAGGTACGCACTGTGTGCGGCCTGTCGCGTGTTAAGGTCGAAGCCCCTCACCGGCGCGGTTACCCAGCACAGTGCCACCGCTGCCAACTCTATGGACACGCGGCTGCCAACTGCTCAGCTCCACCCAGGTGCATTAAGTGCCTAGAACCCCACCACTCGAAAGAGTGCCCACGGCCCAAAAACGCCGAATCTCCACCTTCATGTGTCCTCTGCGGACAAACAGGCCATCCGGCCAATTTTAGAGGTTGCCCTCGCGCCCCTCGCCCACCTCCGAGCCGCAAAGCTCCACCACAGGTCAATGACCGAACCTTCCCGGCTCTTGTAAGCCGCAAGCCCAGCCAGGGCCAGCCCCTACCTCAGCCCCCTCAGGGCTCATCTCAGCCCACACAGGGCATCTACCGGCCCCCACAGGGCCCCTATCGGCCACCTCAGGGCCCTCCTCGGCCCCTTATGAGCCTTCCGCTCTCTCAGCCAGCGCCGCTTCCAATAAACCCCTGGTTCCAAAAGGAATCAAATATCCCGCGGCCCTCCGCCGACCCAAAAAAACAGACAGACCCTGTAGTAGAGTCTCTCAACCTAGTGTATAACACTCTCAATAGGATCAACTTAGATGAAATCCTTATCCTTGCGGGTAAACTGAGCACAGCTCAGTCCCCTCAGGACCGTCTCCTTGCTCTTACTGAGCACATCAACCTTCTAAGGTCCTTGTAATTAAACTATGCCGGAGCCCTCTGCTCCCGCAATATCTCACGGTCGTATCAAACCAAAGGGTTTGTCGCTTGCTTCATTCAATATCCGTGGTCTGCGAAATAACCTCCCAGAGCTTAGGCTTTTTCTACGAGATCGCGAAGCCGATCTCTTACTCCTACAGGAGACCCATCTCAGCCCCAAGGTCTCTAAAGGCCTTACTATTAAAAATTATTCACTTTTACGTAACGATAGACCCGACCGCAAAGGCGGCGGTACTGCCATCTATCACAAAAAGTCCCTTCATTGCTCCCACATATCTACTCCGTCGCTTACCAGTATGGAAGCCACTATCACTAGACTAGCTATGACTGGACACCAGTCAATCATTATAGCCTCTTGCTATATCCCTAGCGGAACCCTCCCCGTCAAGAGTGATTTCGAAGCCATCCTGCATTAGGCAACTCAGTCATTATGTTTGGAGACTTTAACTCCAAGCATACTGAATGGGTCTGCCGCACTACTACCAGTAGTGGCAGGGTGCTGCTCAATATCACTCAGTCTCTCGACCTGACTGTCTACAGCCCCCCTCACTGCCACCCACTATCCCGACATTGCTACCTACGCTCCCGATGTGCTAGATTTTGCTCTAGTTAAAGGAGTTTCCCTTAACCTTAGAGCAATCGAGCCTCTCGACGATCTAGGATCCGACCACCGTCCTGTATCCCTCCTTCTTGGCCATCAGCCATCTCCAACTCCCACTTCCAAAACCTACACCAACTGGAAGGGCTTCAAGAAGTCTCTAGCCTCGGCTATAGACTCTCCGGACCCTCCCATAACCCTTTCTTCCGACGCCCTCGACAGTGCGGGGAAAATAGACACCGCGGTCGAAAATCTCACCCACCTCACTCATAACATCCTCTCTTAAAGAGAATGAAAAAGTTGTCCCGGTTGCTAAAACTAGTCTTCCCCTAGATATTAGCAACCTGTTAAAAGCCAAAAAAGCAGCCCTCCGTAGAGCTGCACGCTATCCCACTCCCGAATATAGACTCGCGGCCCACCGCCTTCAACGCAACTGCGTTACCGCCTCCAAGACTACAGAGACCACGAAAAGGGCAATCTCATAGAGAAAATCTCTCCCTCTCATACAGCGTACTACCGGATGAAAAAAACAATACCGTTATTGAAGGTTATGAACACACTTTAGGATTTACACAATTTTACGGACATTTTTATTTATTTTTTTACTTATTATAAGCCATCCAGTAATCCAACCTGGTGGTAAGTGCTGATGAATTCCTAGACGGTAAATGGTACTGTCGTAGCGTAACAAAGCCTTTATTCACTGTTGCCTTGAAGACGCTCAGATTGTATTCGAACGGAAAGAGAGGCGCTGGTAAATGATTCCACTCCTTTTGCTGTACGTAATTTAAAAGATGAAGCAAACCGTTTGGTTCTAATGCTTGGAATATCAACAAGAAGACCTGACCGTCTCGTTCCTGAGAGGTTGGCTACTCTGCGCCTGTGCTCGGCCTGACAAGATTTGTTTTTTTTATCACTTTTTTATTTCACGTATTTAACTTATTTTTATTTTGCGACGTTTCAGGAGATTTACAGCACCCATGGTCACGCGAGAGCCTGAGATCTTTGACGTCCCGATGTTATAGTTATCCCAGCTACCTTCAGCTTTTGAATATTTATTATCGGTCCGATCTACCCAGAACAAGCTTACAGTATCTTGAAGTCTTGCAATGGCTATCCCTGGGTTTGGATTTAATGTTATTAATTATAGGATCCCAAGCATATTCCTTAATTTCAGTAGCCTCGCGAATCATACTTGGTTGGAATTGATGTTCTTTGCGAAGATCATCAATTCCTATCAAGTATGATATTAAATCTGGTGTTATAGCTGGGACATTCTTGCACATGTTCACGGACTTCTCGAAACGTCGGGAATCAAACATTAAGTTTAACTAAACGCGATCCGTAAAATTAGAGTTTTTTATAAATTGCACATTAATCTAAACGACCATAATTTATACATATTGAAGGTTTAATGACTTCAATCATTATATGATGAGATCGTAACAATTACGCAGTTCGCGACGGTCGCTACAAGCAGCAGTATTAAAATCACATTATTCTTTAAAACAATTTTTTTACTTATAAAAAATAAAATATAATCATTTAAAAGT
This sequence comes from Parnassius apollo, assembly GCA_907164705.1. NCBI lineage: Eukaryota > Metazoa > Arthropoda > Insecta > Lepidoptera > Papilionidae > Parnassius > Parnassius apollo. The sequence goes on from CAJQZP010001124.1 coordinate 624,182, forward strand.
AAACTAATTTATTAACTAATAAAAATAAAAATATTAATTAAATACTAAATAATATCAAAGTTTACAAGTGATTACACTGGAGAACCGAGTGTTAGTAATTTGGAGGGAAAATAATACGTTCTCAAATATTTTCAAACACAAGTATTTACGAAACGCCAATCATAAATTGCTATTTTACTGTGCTATTTCTACAATCGTTTGCCACAAGGAACAACTGCAATACCAGGTAAATATAACTATTTCTTCAACTTCTACTATCACAGCCTAACAAAGTATACTACTGAACTTAGGAGGCTTGTCCTCCAAAGCGCTAGGAAGCGCTTGTAAGCAAAATGGCGATCGTAAGCTGTGAGCGCTGTCAAATGGAAAATACCTATTTTCCTCTAGGACACTGTGTTAGCTTTAACCGGGGAACCTAACCTAATTTAAATATATGTTTGTAAAGTATTCATATTAAAAACTTACCAATCATGAATTTTAATAACATGTATAATATGTTTATTCATGTTATTATATTACTTGAAACTAATTGCACAAAACAAATTATAAACTCTGTTTCATTACAAACAAAATAAATAAGCAAAATGGTGAATTGTGTCAGCGCTACAGCGCTACGCGCAAAGCATGGCAATTATTGCAAATATGGCATAGCAATTATGAGACAATGGCTGCGTTTGGCAGAAAAAAGCGCTAGGAAGCGCTTGTAAGCAAAATGGCGAAACTAAACAGTTTTCGGCCAGGACGCGCTTGCTAACTTCAGTAGCGCTGACACAATCCGCCATTTTGCTTATTTACTTTGTTTGTTTTGAAGTAGAGTTTATAAGTTGCTTTGTGCAATATTAGTTTCAAGTAATATAATGAAATGAATAAACATATTATACATGTTATTAAAAATTCATGATGGGTAAGTTTTTAATGTACATACTTCACAAACATATATTTAAATTAGGTTAGGTTCCCCGGTTAAAACTAACTTCGTGTCCTAGAGGAAAATAGCTACTTACGATTTGACAGCGCTTACCGCTTACGATCGCCATTTTGCTTACAAGCGCTTCCTAGCGCTTTTTTCTGCCAAACGCAGCCATTGTCTCACAATTGTTATGCCATGGGGGATATTATGTTATTGTTATGCCATGGGGGGATTATGGCAGCGTTTGGGAAATTACGACATATCGTCTCTAACTAAAGTGTATAACCAGTGCGTGTTGCTAGTGATGACTTACGGATCCGAGACGTGGTCCTTCACTGCTGGCCGTATGAGGACGCTCAAGGTCGCTCAGCGAGCTATGGAGAGGGCTATGCTCGGAGTTTCTCTGCGTGATAGACTCAGAAATGAGGATATCGCAGTAAAACCAGAGTGACCGACATAGCCCAACGGATTCGTAAGCTGAAACGGCAATGGGCCGGCCATATAGCTCGAAGAACCGATAACCGATGGGGAAGAAAGGTTCTCGAGTGGCAGCCTCGTACCGGTAGGCGTTGTGTAGGGAGACCCCCCACTAGATGGAGTGACGACCTGGTAAGACATGCAGGAAGTCGATGGATGCAGGTGGCTCAGGACCGTGCTTTGTGGCGTTACTTGGGGGAGGCCTATGTTCAGCAGTGGACTTGTGAAGGGCTGCAATGATGATGATGATGATGATGATGTTATGCCATATTTGCGATAATCGCCATGCTTTGCAAGCGAGTTGACAATTGCAATTTCTAATTTTTTAGTTGTTATAATGAAGACGCTGCTCATCCCCTGATTTGTTTCACTCTGTCGCCTCTTACGAGACCCACGTGGCGATATGAAGTAGTGGCTCATAGAAAACGCTGCACGGTGGAGTACAATTAATGTTGTCATACTTAAGAATAAAGTACTGGATTGTAAGGGCGAAAGGTGTAATAAAATGTTATATTTATAAATGTTTGATATGTGTTAAAACTAGAGCCAAGGCAAAAGGACAAATAATTAGTAATCTACCCACTAAACGAGCTAACCCGTCACGCCCATTCTTCCCAAGTGGCTTAGATTTTACCAAAGTAAAGCTTATATAGCATTTTTATATGTATGTCTATTAAATTGATCCATCTTTAACTTGTCAGCGATTTAAATTCAGAAGTTTTATTGGGGCTTTTAGATATTTTGTATCACGGAGAGGACGTTGCGCTCACTTTCTTATACCGCCACTACACAATGACCCAGAGTCAATTAATTTGCCTGTCCTTGTTTCGAAAGTTGCCTTCGAATATAATAAATGTATGGTATTATACTATACAATTTATTGACTTATTGGTGGAGATTATAAATAATACTTATTTAAACCTACTTTAATAGCTTGGTAGCGATCACCCTTCCCAAGGGTTATTATCATCCATAAATTCCTTAATATTATAATAACCCTTTATATACAAACTTAGTTTAATAAAGTTTTTGAGCTTTGTGGCGGTCAAATTTTGTATATTTTCTGAGATTTTTTGTAAACGCTTATACATCACACCAAGAATGAATTACTGACTTGATCGAGTCGAGTAACTCGTACTACTAGCTTGTATCTATTCTTAGTATTTACAGAAAGAAGTTTTCATAAAAGTATTGAGAGGCCAAAGTTAATATATTAATTTCTTTAAATCTTTGTCCTAGCGACTCTTTAGGTTTTAAATCATAGATTGATCTAATGGCCAAACAAGTACAATTTCAGTATCAGTCGCGTGTCGATATAGCAAGATACCATACGACATTATGCTATGGAAATAGCTAAAGTAAACTAGTCTAGCTGTTTCAACACTGGTAAGACTTCTAATATTTTTTACAGCATTACTGCAGAACTAAGTCTGCTTGCTACTTTTGATATATGGTATCGAAATTAAAGCTTTGCATCTAGTGTGGTTCCAAGAAAAATTGTGGTTTCAACAAGACTCAGCTCCTTCCCATTTGAAATTACATTAGTACCAACATGTTTGAAATTCGGAGTTATGAATTTCGGAAATTTAGTTTTAGTGTCATTTAAATGCAAATTATTAACATTAAACCAATTTACTAATTTAGATATAGCATTATTTACTTCGCTTCATAATTTAGTAACCGTCGTTTTAATTTGAAATTTGTTGAAGTTTCATCAGTAAATAATACTACATATATAATGGTTATACCCTACTATGTAAGTTAAGTCATTAATATATACAAGAAACAAAAAGGGGCCGAGAATTGAGCCCTGAGGCATGTCCATTTGTACTATCGACCCGGAAGAAGCTGTATCTTTGATATCAAAACTCCCGAGCTGAAAACGCCTTTACCAACTTTGTGCTACTTGCGCTCTATTCGTAAAGGTCATAATTTTTTTGCGGCTTGAGTCGCATTTTACTCTTTTTAGTAACAAAACTTTAGTTTCTTCGTTAGATTCACTCATTTTGGGGAACAGAAAAACAAAAAATGGCTGGAAAGATTTTTTACTTTCTATTTCTTATTTTTTTTTATGTCCTATATGTATTGATATTAAAACCAGCCAGATACAAAGAGTACAACCAGAGATTTTTCTTAAATTTGGCAAAAATTGAGGCACCAGTTTAACTTCGTTATAAATGTTTTTAGTTTGCCTTCTTGCTCTTTTTCCTATTTTAAATATGATGAACACAGCGTAACGCTTACCTTACGTTAGGAATTTTGTGGCCTATAGAAACCTATGATTATGGAGTTTGACTGGCACGTTGGTCTAGTGATCGTATTTGCGACTGCTGATCAACTGATATCCGGGTTTGAATTTCGAGCTGGGTCAAAATTAATTATTGGGTTTTGCTGTCATTAAATTCTCAGTAGTAGCCAGGACTCAAGAAGTTAGACGGTATTCACCCCTAGTTCATCAGTATATCATCAGCGGGAGAGACATAATTAAATAACTATATATATATATATATATATATATATATATATATATATATATATATATATATATATATATATATATATATAACGTCATCCAAAAATAAAAATATCTTATACTTTAAGAGTGCAGTTTTATTTTTAATTCTGTCATTCAATAAAAATAAATAAAAATGAACTTTATTTCAAGCACGTTAAAGTCTTTGCATTCGTGGATTTGTAGTGTGACCACAACATTCTTCCGGAGTTAGTATAACTAATTTTATAAATAATCAGTGCATAAAAATGTTTCACTAAAATCAGTGTATGTATTATGATTATAACATAGTATACTAATTGGGATGTCTGAGGGTGTGCATTAATTACGTTACATATTGTATTGTACTCCCGGCACATAAGCAACATATATATATATATATATATATATATATGATATATATGTATATATATATGCGTCTTACCTGGAATAGTGGTGCCGGGGGGAGTAGTGGTACTGGGACCAGTGGTGACGGAGTTAGTACATGCAATTGATGGAGGGCGGGAGATGCTCTTCAATCCAGGTAAGACACATCATTGTATTTAGTTAGCGGAAGGTTGCAAATTAATTAATATTTTTATTATAGCAGCATTAAGCTTCTTCCCCGGTCCGGTCGACCCATTCGTGCTGCAACTATAGCAACTGGAGCATGGTTCCATCAATATAATAACTCAAATGGTGCAAGATTTTTTCAAATAAATGCTGTGGTTCCGGAGATTATTCTCCACATATACATAAACTCACAAAATTTGCACTCTCTCTTTATAATTTACGTGGTAGAGTCACGCTGCAGCTATATCATAGTTATAGCACGAATGGGTCGGCTCGACTGGGGTAGGGTCACGCTCTTACAGAATACCAGCGTAAAATAGTAGCTTAATGCTGTTGTGATTAGTATAGAGAGTCTAGAGAACTCGAGACCCTTTTCACTGAAAATAAGGCATTCCATCTTAGTCTTCAGGGGTGACATCTACAATTCAGGAAGTAATTTTCAATAGCAGTCAAATCCATTTTATGCCAAATTGAGAAAAGAGAACTTTTGTATGCCGTCATGATGTACATACACTGTAGTGACGCTTTGCATAGTAAGTATAGATTGCTATGGAGTTCAGGATTATTAAAAAATATCAGAAATAAAGTTAATGCTTCTATTTACATCAGGTGGACTGTGTCCTTTTCTTTTGTTATCCATATTCTATAAAAAAATATAAGTGTAGACAAAAAGCTCAATTTTCTGTCATCGGCCTTAGAGATTGTTAGTTCGAGTAGGTACCATTGAATCTATTGTACTCACGTACTGAGTAGATATTTCAAACAACAAAATGTACGCTACTTTATAAAGTCGCGATGGCGCTATTATGGTTTTTGTCATCATAAACTACACGTAGTAGTACGGTCAGAATGTAATTATCTTTTATTTCGATTGTATTGTTAATTGTAACGAGTACAATTTGTCATTTATTTTACATATTCTTGTAGTTTAAACGATTTTACATAATATTATGTCACAATTACCTTTTAAAAATATTTTATTTGAATATTTTAAAATGTTACAAAAGGCTATGTAAAATACGATAAGATTACCTACATGTTATCAAATCTAATACATATGTATAATAAAATTGTAAATTGCAGATGTCTGCACATTTTATAGTTTTGTGACAAAAATGATTGAGAGTTGAGAGAGACTAAAAATAAATAATTAAATACATTTCCATAATTTTTAGTATTACCTGTGTGTCTGATTGTTTATAAACTTATCACGTTTAAAGTGACATATGTTTTAGAAGAATCTTTAAGAAAAACATAAGGCGTATAGCTTCGAGTTACATTTAGTCTTTGCTTATTAAAATAGGTTCATTCTATTAAAAGTTACGATTAATTTTCTGAAGTATGGATCATTTAGTGAATTTTAGTCTAATCAGAGAAACCGTTATTAAATTATGTACTTATAATGATGTTAATTATAATTAAACCTAAAACAAATTATACAAAAAATGATTACAAATTACACTTTAAATCACAAATATTAACGTAATACTATACCAGTTAGATAACTTAAAAGTAGTATTTTATTTTTAATAACTGGTGATAATAACTTCATCTCTTTTTAACCGACTTCAATAAAGAGAGGAACTTCTCAATTCCACTGCAATTTTTTATGTGTGGTTACTCCAGAACTTTTTCTCGGTGAATTGATTTTGATAATTCTCTTTTTATTTACAAGCTGGTGCTTCTCATGCGCTCCCATATAATTTTGATCAAAATCTGACCAGCAGTTTTTGAGTTATCCTTAATAATGCGTATTTAATTGACTTCGACTACACTGATAATGTTATAATTTTTTATATTGAAGTCGGTTGTACGAAATTTTTAATTTTACCACACAACACAAGTTTAAACAAGTTTACTACAATTTAATGTGACTTTTTCATTTAATTACTAATAGTGTAGTTTTTACTACAGTTGTAGAAATTTTTATAAAGTATCCAGTTCCGAATATAAAAACTCACTGATTTGCACTTTAAAGAATGATACTTTTATATTGCATTAATATTCTGACTGTTTAAAAATATTCTTAGTATTCTGGCCTTAGAGTATAGCATAGTATAGCAGCTATACGCAAGCTATAGAGCTATATATTACGCTAAACGTAAACAGGTGTTCTATAGATGGTGATATACAGATGAATCTGTTAAATAATGATGCACCATGCTTATTTATTTATTTATCTGTTAGATATATTTGCCTAAAACATGGTCAGATAAGGATGATACAATTTTTGAAGCACGACAATGCTATGTGATTGTAAATAAGTAACAAATTTACATAGACAGCACATAGAAATAAATATTTTCTAATCAATTCTAATCCAATACAAAACAGTCAGACTAAATTAATTAATTAATACTTCTTAATGAAATATAAATTATTAAGAAGTATTTTTTTGTTATCTTTGTGCATATCTACGTTACTTAGTCTTTAAATATAATATTTAACGGACACGGCATAAACGGTGTTGAAATCATCCACGCACTTGATCGATTTCATGATGAAATTACTCCGTACCACGATAAAAATATCGGTACTAGTATTGTTTAAGTTGTAACAGTAGTGTGTAGTTTATAAAAGATAATCATTACTTCCAAGAAAGAAAACTTCAAAACAAACAAGACGTTCTATGCGAACGAAGCACAATAGTTTACAAATATATTTATACAAATATGAATAGATACAATAGATTGAAAATATAATTCTCCGGCAGAGTGAGGCGTGCAAGAGTCAAAATGCGACATACTCGTAGCTACACGAAGGTAACACTTTGTTTAATATAAACTAACTCATTTAAAGCTTACCAGGAGAAGTTAAAGAAAATATTAGTATTGTTAATAGAATAACTTGTACTTTTTAAACGGGTTCTTTTAATCATAATAATAATTTTACTTTTTGCTATGTGTTTCTTTTTCCGTTTTATTTATTGATTTTAATATTAATTTTATTCCTTTACATATATGTATCTCTAACAGAATACCAGCGTAAATAAAATAGCAACTGCTGTGTTTCATATGGCGAGTGTAGAGAACCGGAGACCTTTTTTTACTGGAAACGAGGCATTCCATCTTAGTCCTCACGGGTGACAACGCATCAGCATTTTGATTCGTAGTCTAAGATAAATGTTGATGTATATGAGCCACAGCAACTGCTTAAGAGGATACGTGGCGTGGCTTATTCCTTTGTCGGTGAAGCTAACGGACGGCTGCGGGAGTGTCAAAATGAAAGTGATGCAATGACTTCATAGTACGCAAATTATGAGATAGCTATACCGAGCAAGCGCTCGGAAAAAACTAAGTAAGCGCCTAACAACATTTTTATTTATTTTAACAAAACTTCGTTATGTATTAAAAAAACTGGTTTATGAAAACTTAGATATGATTATTTAATACGCCTTAATAAATATTCCATGAAATTATTCGTAAGAATATTGTGGTGTCATCGAGAAATGTAAATAATTAGCGCCTATATTGCAATTTTTTTCTATCGAGATAATTACATGGTATCGTGTTTTCCTTTTATGCAATCCAAGATCATATAGTCAAAAATCATATAGGTACCAAAATTTTGGTTAGTAATCTTAAAAATTAAAAAAAATTAAAAAAGTAAAACCACCAAAGTTCGAGGTATCACCTTAAAATCAGGTGGACTGTGTGCCCACTTGCCACCCTTATTCCATAAGTACCAAAATGGAAGAGAGCGAAAATAGAATATCGTGTTGCTAAGACAAATAAAAACAACTTTTATTATTTTAAATCATTTATATTATTTTATAGTAAAATAATACATTGATTACTGCAATACAATATTTTAACGGTGATCTAAAATAAAGTACGCATTCCAATGGTATAAAATAAATAATTTATCGTAATATTTTTAACCTATTTGTCTGATTTTATATCACAACTTTTAATAAATCATATTGAATATATTGTTTTTGATTACAATTTCAATAGTGTCACATCTGAATAGCAAATTAGTTAATCTATGACTTAACCAATATATGATCTTGATGGGAAGAAGCTAGATTTTTTAAGCCGCTAGGGACCGTAGATCTCCGTATTTGATATTAATTTACTTGCTGCGTCCACGCGTTTTTGAGAACAAGTATCTTGACGGACGGACGGATGTACGGAAAACAAAGTGATCCAATAAGAATTTAGTTTTTTCCTTTTTCGGGAAGGAACCCTGAAAATGACTAAACACTAGTCGATTTTTGTTAATTTTATGTAATACAAATTTTATCTTTATGTTTTAATTCAAAAGTTATAACACATAATCATAGGATATAGAAAAATATGATATTATATAAAAATCTAGTGATTCTTGGGTACCTATAAAAATAAAATAAAATGTTATTAATAACCGGGAATGAAATTTACTTTTCATTTAACGCCTGAGGTCATAGAGCAGAGATTATCAAACTTATTTCTATTATCGCCTCCTTTGAAAATCAATTATTTTTCAGCGCCCCAATTTTTTATACTTACACTCCTATAACATAAATACCACAATTTAATTACTTTGATTAATTTAGTTATGGTGTATTGTATTAGTCGGCTCTGGTGTTTAAAGTTACATTCTAATCTGGACATTATTACCAGTGAGAGCAATTAAAACGCAACTTTATAATATTAAGAATATATTTTAATCAAATTAAAAGAAACAATATATATAGGTAATCAATTTTAGTTTTAAAACCAATCTAATTAGATGGATTAATTTGATGATTTGTAACAAGTTTGTTGACATCAGGTTCGTTTTTAATCAAAAACAGTCGTAAGTCACCGCGTTCTGTAACATGCAAACGATTTTTTTAGTACACAAAAGTATAACGATGGGAATGCTATCAAAAATCATTGAACGATCGACCACAATCCGGGGTACAACTGCGGGATTGACTTTTGTAGCCAAAATTCTTGGTAGCCATTTTTGAATTTCATTTTTATTTCCTCGTTTGTTCAGTTCTATAAGTTCTCCTTGCAATTGGAGTGATACTGCTATGTTAACATTTGAAAGAGGATCTAACACCCAGTCTGGTATTTCCAATTTTTTTATAGGATAGTGTGACAAACGAGCACACAGTCCACCTGATGGTAAGTGGTTGCTGCGGCCCATAGACATCTACATCTATCCTCGATTACAAATCAAAATGCAGATGCGTTGTCGCCTGTGAGGACTAAGATTTAATGCCTCGATTCCAGTAAAAAGGGTCTCCGGTTCTCTACACTTACCATACGAAACACAGCAGCATTAAGCTACTATTTTACGCTGGTATTCTGTGAGAGCGTGGTTCTTCCCCGGTCGAGCCGACCCATTAGTGCTTACAACTATGCTACTAACGTACCTGCAGCATGGCTCTACCAAAATTTCAAAATGTTCTGCAATATTTCAATGAAATTACTGTGGAGATTTTCCAAATGTTGTCAGTAGGCAAACAAGTCGTCATTGTTGCAGGATACTATATATAAATAATATAGATAAATTGGGAAAATGATGGAAGCCACGTCTGCCGATATTCTTCTTGTGTAAGAGCAGCTTGGCTACGATAGCAACGACGACATTTTTTGTTACTATTAAGTTCAAGTCATCGCCTTGAAGTTGGAGATTTATAGCATTAAGCAATTTATAAAGGTCTGACAGGCATGCGATATCATTCTTTGATGTGATGAGGTTATCGCGCAATTCTGTCTTTGTTTTTCGAGATCTCTACGACGGAATCAAACAGATTGTAAAATCGAGTCAGACTATTTCCTTTTTATATCCAGCGCACTTCTGAGTGAAAGATCAATCGGCTGAAATCATCATTTGTAACACAAAGCTGATTTAATAATCTGTCATTTAAAGAGTTGTTTCGAATTTTATTGACTGCTCTGATGACATGTTGCAATGATTGAAACAGTCGTTCACTTAAATTTCTAGCAACCAAATTTTGTCGATGTATAACGCAATGTACAGCAAGCACATCTGGGATTTTGTTTTTTAAGTATGCTATGAAGCCATTTTGACACCCCGTCATAGCTGGGGCACCATCTGTAGCAGCTGATAATATTCTTCAAGGGAGTTCCTTTTTCATCACAAAGCTTTTCCAGTGTTTTAAATATGGTTTCTCCTTTTTTGTCTGTCTCTAAACTTCTAGCAAATAATAGTTCTTGACATGTTTTTTCCTCTTTAATAAACCTCACGTAAGATAGCAACAATGCTTCATTAGTTGGTAAAGTGGACTCATCCAACTGAATTGAAAATTGACTAGTCTTCAGATGATTGCACAACGACTCCTCAATGTTTTCAGCCATTTCATCAATTCGTCTTTGCATAGAACTATTGCTCAGAGGAATTTTTCGAATTATGTCTGCCGCCGGTTTATGAAGCACAGTAGTATGAAACTTCTTTTATAGCCGACAAAATTAACGTTTCTCCGATGTTGTGTGGTTTACTTGCTTGATCAAAGAGATATGGTATGAAGCTGGTATGAAGCCATCGAAAAAAGTTTTGATAAACCTGGCTGATTGATTGATGCTTCTTTTCCAATTTCTTGAAAATAGGCTTCATTTTTGTCCTTCTTATCTGGATGCATTTTATTTAAAATGATCTTAAAGTCTTGAAGACTTCATCACTTCGTTTGAAAATGTTTTTGAACAAAGAAGGCACAAAGGCAAAGATGGATTTATCGAATTTTCTATGAATCCATATTTAATATATTCTACACTGTATTGCCGCCTCTTCTTTTTTGCTTCCGACATGGCTTTGTTTTTACAAATATGTAAATAAAGTGTTGAACTTAAATACTTGTTTAAAGATTGCGCGCGAAATCACTAATGGAAATATAAAAATTACTGCGAGCTTTTATATAGGATTTAAATACAGCACGCACCGACAGGAATAATACAAACACGCACGAACTCGTTTATCTCTTTCGCAATCGTACAGAGCAAGTTAAGACAAGTATCGATGTACCAGCTGATTGCTACCGTATTGCACCAATAGTGTTATTTAATAAAAACTTGTTAAGCCGGTTATACATGTTGACTGATCAAAGAATAGTAGGTACCAACGTATAAACAGTCCATTTGTCCAGCCTCGACATTGCTCGTCGACGCTCGCTTTTTTTTTGCGCCCGAAGCAAATATGGGCAACCCTCCGGAAAGCAGGGAGGGAGGTAGGGAATGCTCATAGCATACCACGCAGCCGGGTGCGTGGTTATGTGGAGACTTTTACCCACTAAACCCCACCTTTTAGGGACTGGCTTAACGGTCTAACTAGAGATCTCTAAGCCGTATACGGACGCGACCCTCCTTGGCAGAAAGGAGGGCGCATCGACGCTCGCCCAGGCAGGCGAACGCCAACGTGTATACGTGGCGTGCCTTGCCGCCACTCGGGATCGCTCGCTACAACTCGACCACTTCGGAACAGTGTCAGTTTTTCTGCATAAATCAAAGGCGATCGCCTGCTCTCGGCTAATCGCGTCCACATGCATAGAGTAAAACTGAAATCCACATGTTAGTCGACCATGTCAGTTACAGCTTGGTGTCCGATCCGGTGAAATATTGATTTAATTAAGTTGCAACTTTAAAATAATTTCGACAATTTCACTATACTAACGAGAACATCTATAAGTTTTTTAACTTTACTGCGCAGTACACTGAACATAATAATTATATGCACTTATTAAATAAATAGCAGAAGCTGCAATAACTTTTACGTTGTCGATTGCATACCAATTCTCAATGACGACTAGATACATGTAGATAGCTCCACAAAAACTCGTGAACATTGGCCTTGGAGTTGGTCTCTTTCGGACTTGATCAACGTGTAGACTGTGGCACTCGCCTTGTATCAATTTGCCTACGCTCGCGTGGGCTAAGGCTTGGCCAATGTATTGCCGGGGTTACAAATTGATTGCGTACGGCGTACGGGCTATCCTACGAAATCTGTGTTAAGTACAGGACAGAAATATAAACAAATTATTCGATATTGAGTAATAGGTAGGTTTTAATTTTAGTAAATTTTAAATCGTGTATTTGGGATGTGTATTTAGCAGGGATAGTAGATATGATAAGGATATAGAACGACGAGTAAATGCAGGGAATAGAGTGAATGGGGCACTACACTCTATTATGAAGAATCAGAATGTGTCAAAAAAGGCACGGTAATACCTACTTTAATGTATGGTAGTGAAAGTTTGGTGTGGCAGAAGAAGCACGAAAGTAGAATAAATGCTGTAGAAATGCGGTCTTTAGGAGTATGCTAGGGTTGAATCTGAATGACAGGGTGATAAATTGCGTGGTAAGAGATAAATGTGGTATGCAAGATGATGTTATGACCAGGATTAAGAAAGGAATGCTTCAGTGGTTTGGTCATGTAGAAAGAATGAATCAGGAAAGAGTGACGAAGCAATTTTATATGGCAGATGTGAACGGCAGAGTCGGGAAGGGTCGCCCTAGAAGAAAGTTTATCGACCAAATTGGCGATATTTGGAAAATGGGCCACATTAGAAGTACCCTTAACCGACGAGCATGTATGCGTAGATATATGGATGTACCTAAAGGAGGCGAAAGAGGTATGTCAGGATCGTGCCAAACAAAAGTCCGTAGTCTCTGCCTACCCCTCCGGGTGACAGGCGTGAGTGTTTATGTATATGTTATGTATTATGTACGTAAATTTTAAAATTAGAAGTATCTAAATGAAATAACAAATCAACCACGCAAATGCCCCCCTATTTTTTTTGGGCCCCTTAATCAGTCCAACACCACAAGGGGGCGTTATCGCCCACTTTAAGAAAGACTGTGATAGAGCAACACGGGATAAACACGGGATATCGGCGGGTCGAAGGGGAGGAGCCATACGCAGGTGTTCCCCTCTGTCAAAGTATAAGTCTACGCTGTCCTGTGCGTACAATAAAAACGGTTGCAGCTGTACTGCTCACAAGACTAAATCTAGTTGCGCAACTGAATCGGTGTTCTAAAAATATCCTGAATTTTTTGGTTTTTTACTCCAAAAAAAAGATCTCCCACGTCAAATTCACAAAGAGATGTTGACCTTTTATGTTGTTATATAAGTATTTTAATCACATTATACCTAGTTACTTATTTTTAAACTTAAAAAATACAGTAATAAAGGTCGCATTGTTTCGGATTTGCTTGTAAACACACTCACCCTCATACAATATGCAGATTGGTCGAGAGACTGATCCGAGTCTTTTTTATAGAAATAAAAAACCGACCTGATCCGAGTCTGTATCTGATTTACCGCTGTCACCGAGCGATACTGTTTACAATGTATATATAAGTAGATGTGAAATAGTTAGTATATTGTTTTAATTGTTATGTGCGTGTTATGTTGTGACAGACGATTGTTTTTGTGAGCGCGTTCCCCCACGAAAAATGACAGAAAGCTCTAAGTCGGTAAAAATGCTATGGCTACTCTTCCAGTCCACCGGTGGCCCGTGTTGTTCTATGCCTGAATTTGACATCACGCTAGAACGATCATATCTATATATGTCTTGACGCTTATCGCTAAATAGCTGCTTAATGCTGCTGTGTTTCGTATGGTGAGTGTAGAGAACCGTAACCCTATTTACTAGAAATGAAGCATTCCGTCGGAGTCCTCAGAGTTACAACGCATCTGCATTTCGATTCTTAATTGAAGATTAATGTAGATGTCAATGGGCCACAGCATCTACTTACTATAAGGTGGACTGTGTGCTCGTTAGTCATTCTTATTCTATAAAAAAATCGTCTTTGCAGTGCTTTATACAGTTACACAAATGTTGACTTCGATTACGTTTAAAGTTCTAGTAGTTTGCCGTGTGGTGGTGGGGAAAGAAAAGCAATCACCCCATTTCGTAACATGGGTGTTAGGGTTGCGCCATGGTTATAATAGCCTGAATGGCAATAGGCTGCAGCCAAAGACTTCTACGTATACTTCTAGACCGGCACTGAATTTCCGAAGAAAAAACTGTGTTACAGCTGTATTTCGCCCGGGCGCTGGCTGACGGGCAAATGGCACGGTAAATATGCCACACAATTTCATTTAAGACTGCTACTGTTTTTACTCAAATACAAAATAAAGTTAAAAACTTATCTTAAATAAACTACAAATCACTTTGACGCCATAGGCTTATACTACAGACCCTGAACAAACAAAATGGCACCGACTCATTGGTGCTACAATGTTTATGGAGCACCAATGCGACCACCAATGCGTGCCGTGCGTCTGTGCAGTGTTTTCACTTTTAGATATTTTGCTCTCTTTTAGTGTAAATCTACTAATATAGGTAGGGCTTTAGCTTTCTTCAAGTTGACAGGAACAAACAAAATGGCACCGACTCATTGGTGCTAAAATGTTTATGGAGCACCAATGCGACCACCAATGCGTGCCGTGCGTCTGTGCAGTATTTTCACTTTTAGATATTTTGCTCTCTTTTAGTGTAAATCTACTAATATAGGTAGGGCTTTAGCTTTCTTCAAGTTGACAGGAACAAACAAAATGGCACCGACTCATTGGTGCTACAATGTTTATGGAGCACCAATGCGACCACCAATGCGTGCCGTGCGTCTGTGCAGTGTTTTCACTTTTAGATATTTTGCTCTCTTTTAGTGTAAATCTACTAATATAGGTAGGGCTTTAGCTTTCTTCAAGTTGACAGGAACAAACAAAATGGCACCAACTCATTGGTGCTAAAATGTTTATGGAGCACCAATGCGACCACCAATGCGTGCCGTGCGTCTGTGCGGTGTTTTCACTTTTATATATTTTGCTCTATTTTAAGGTAAGTCTACTAATATAGGTAGGGCTTTAGCTTTCTTCAAGTTGACAGGAACAAACAAAATGGCACCGACTCATTGGTGCTACAATGTTTATGGAGCACCAATGCGACCACCAATGCGTGCCGTGCGTCTGTGCAGTGTTTTCACTTTTAGATATTTTGCTCTCTTTTAGTGTAAATCTACTAATATAGGTAGGGCTTTAGCTTTCTTCAAGTTGACAGGAACAAACAAAATGGCACCAACTCATTGGTGCTAAAATATTTATGGAGCACCAATGCGACCACCAATGCGTGCCGTGCGTCTGTGCGGTGTTTCCACTTTTAGATATTTTGCTCTATTTTAAGGTAAATCTACTAATATAGGTAGGGCTTTAGCTTTCTTAAAGTTGACAGGAACAAACAAAATGGCACCAACTCATTGGTGCTAAAATGTTTATGGAGCACCAATGCGACCACCAATGCGTGCCGTGCGTCCGTATAGTGTTTCCACTTTTAGATATTTTCATTATTTTAGGATAAATCTACCAATATAGGTTATTAGCTTTATGGCTTATTAGTTAGCTTAATTGACAGGGTTTTGGATAATTTATGGTGGAACCGAACTTCATGTAACCCTGATTTTAATTCCCATCCAACGTACTGTTTTCTTAGTGACATTAAACAAAATCAGTTTCACTTTGCTGTTTAAAAAAACACAGACAGTAAAACAGTTTCTTGTTTTTTTTTTCACATAATTTACTTCAATATCAATTAACATCCATGACGTCAAACGTTCAAAACCCATTAATCTTCTATTAAACCTGTGATTTATAGTATCGTTAAATTAGAACATTATTATTAAATCATTATAAACTTACAAATTACCCACTTTCGGAGACAAGTTTCTGTTTTAACTTTTGTTTTTTCAAACTAAAGGTCTCCGGATCCCTAGACTCACCATACGAAACCCAGCAGTATTAAGCTGCTATTTTACGAGGTACTCTGTGAGATCGTGGTCCTACATCAATAGAGCCGACCCATTCGTGCTACAATCATAATATAGCTGCAGCGTGACTCTGGCAGCCACGCTGCATCTATATATTTTTTTTTTTTTTTTTTTTTTAGAAGTCTCAATTCATCTGCTGTTATTTATTTTACAGCACCATTTATTTCTGGGTGTTTGTAATTCTTTTATTTTATTTTTGTGTGTTCTGAGTTTTATTTTTTTTATTTATATAATACGTATATTTTTTTAAGTATTTACATTTTTTTTTTTTTTTTTTTTTTTTACGTTTTATTGTTTACGGTATTTCGCGTATGTGTCCTTATAAATCTACAATTTACTAGCTATTTAACAATTTATCATTATGCCTGTAATACTTTGGCTATACATGTAATTGTTTATGTTATTTCTCTTGTTACATTTATTAGCGTGTAATTAGCCAGTGATGTAATATAACATTGGGTGTTAACTGTGGCATACATTAGTAATTATCTATGCTATTTTTTTTTTTTTGCTGCATCTATATTGTGGCGGTATAGGAATATTTACTATCCCATATCATCCCGTGGGCGTGGTAAGAGGCGACAATGGTAACCAAATGAGGTGGGCAGCATCGTCTGCCTAGTGACTAAAACTAAAAAAAACACGGTTGCCATACCGCCGGCCAAGCGTGGCAACTATGGCAAATATGAGGCAATCTAAGGGGGCGGCCTATGTTCAGCAGTAGACAACGGTTGTATCACGAATGGGACGGCTCGCAGAATACCAGCATACCACTACTGTGTTCGTATGGCGGGCGACAAGCACAGAAGCAGTCTCCATATAAGCGTTAATTCATGGGTAGGTTAAAACAATTGAGTGCCTCCTTTTTTATATAGGATAAGGTGACAAACGAGCACACAGTCCACCTGATGGTAAGTGGATGCTGTGGGCCATAGACATCCACATTTATCCTCAACTAAGGATCAAAATGCAAATGCGTTGTCATCCCTGAGGACTAAGATGGAATCCTCGATTTCAGTAAAAAGGGTCTCCGGTTCTCTACTCACCATACGAAACAGCAGCATTACGCTGCTATTTCACGCTGGTATTCTGTGAGAGCGTGGTCTTTCCTCGGTCAATTCGACCCATTTGTACTACAACTATACTTCTAATACAACTGCTGCATGACTCTACCACGTAAAATTCTCTCCTTTTACCAACGTCTCCCCCTGTTGTTTTTGTTGTGGGGAAATCTCTTGGACATCTCCTCATGCGGGCGGACTCACCTAAAGGTAAGTGTCTACCGCTGCCCACGACAAACTGCAACACAAGGGGAATTGCAGATACGTTGCCGGCTTTTAAAAAAATAATAAGCTTTTTACTTTTATAGCATTGGGTGACAAACGATCACACTGATAGTAAGTAGATGCTGTGGGCCATAGCCATCCCCATTTATCCTCAACTAAGGATCAAAATGCAAATGCGTTGTCATCCCTGAGGACTAAGATGGAATCCTCGATTTCAGTAAAAAGGGTCTCCGGTTCTCTGCTCACCATACGAAACAGCAGCAATACGCTGCTATTTTACTCTGGTATTCCGTGTGAGCATGATCCTTCCCCGGTCGAGCCGACCCATTCGTGCTACAACTATAATATAGCTGCAGTGTGGCTCTACCATGTAGTAAAATCGTTTCCTAAAGGAGTTTTTGGTGTTATCTAATCGATATATCACCATTTGTTCTTCGCCGGCAACTGTTCTTTAGTAAGTTGACTGCACCGGGAAGGTGTTGCTTTATTATAGAAATAAAGGTGACAAACGAGCCAATAGTACCTGTTGTCTGTTTGACACAGATACATTATTGAAATAATACTAGTTTTTACGGAATTTATCGCGTATATTTTAACTTTTTAAATACCCGACGTTTCGAACGCTTTACAGCACTCATGGTCACGGGCAGGACTGAGATGTTCAACGTCCATATGTCGTAGTTAAGCGCGGTTACCATAGATTAAAATTTAACTTTTGTTCCGATCTATGCAGTATAAACTTATGGTATCTTAAAGTCTTGCAGTTGTATGCTTGGGTTGGGATTTAATTTTATTTATTATAGGATCCCAAGCAGATGGTAGCACCCAGCCATCTTCTCTATTGAAATTAGGATGTTTTTTGATTTCAATAGCCTCGCGAATCATCCTTGAAAGGAATCGGTGTTCTTTAGCGAGGATCTGCGGTCTATCAAATCTGAGGTAGTGACAGGGGCGATCCTGTACGTGTTCACAGATACATTACATACATTATCTTCAAGTAAAAATCAAAATGCAGTTGCGTTGTCACACCTGAGGCCAAAGAGTCTGTTTCTTGGCACTCACCACACAAAACACTGCAGCATAATAATATGATTCTATGCGAGCGTAGCCCTTTATAGATAGAGCCGACACATTTAATTTACACGTGATAAAAAAATATTCGATCCCCATTACCTGATGAAACAAATCAGGAGATGGACAGCAGCTTCTTCCTAATATCGACTAAAAATAAAAGCTGCGATTGAAGCGACAGTAGCCTAATGGCAGTGCGCGGACCGCGAACTCAAAAGTCGTCGACTATCAAAAGCACCCAAAAGGAATTTAGTAGTGTTTATAGCATTGTTAAGACTTTTAAAGAAAAAAAATTAAAGCTGCGGTTGAAGCGACAGTAGCCTAATGGCAGGGCGCGGACCGCGAACTCAAAAAGGTCGTGGGTTCGAATCCGCCATTCGACTACTGGCGTGAACCACTCGTAACACAAGCAATTTAAGCTTACCACGAGTTGTTAAGGGGAATGTTAGTAGTGTTTATAGCATTGTTAATACTTTTTTAAAGAAAAAAAAATAAAGCGCGTGAAGCGACAGTAGCCAACACACCAAAAAGTAACCACTCACATAAGCACACGATTGTTAAGGGGAATGTTAGTAGTGTTTATAGCATTGTTAATACTTTTTTAAAGAAAAAAAAAGAAAAAAATTAAAAAAAATTAAGTTTAAAGGTTAAAAATTAAGTTTTAAGGTTGCCGACCCGCTTGTAAAGCGTGGCAACTATGGCAAATATCCTATGTCCAGCAGTGGAATTTAATAGAACTAAAACCTAAAACCGAGTCTCTTGGAAAAAAAATTAAAGTAATGAATATATTAACTTTGGCCTCTGAGTATATCTACATAGACAAATCTTTTTAGTATAAAAAGTGATATACATTCTGTAAACACTAGGAACAAACATAAGCTAGTGATACCAGTTTCTCGACTCCACAGAGTCACGGGGTCTTCACAGAGTCACATTCTTGGGGCAATGTGTACGCTATTACAACAAAGTCCCAGAAACTATATATACAAGGTTTCTCTATTACCAAATTTAAATATTTAATTAAACAAAAACTCTATTAATAGATTAATTATAATATAAATTAATACATGGTTGATAATAAGCCTTGGGAGTGAGGTGATCGCTTTCAAGCTGTTTCTAAAATAAATTTTGTAAATATTTTGTGACCATTGACAATGTAAAATATTTTTTTAAAAGTCCCGCTGGGTTTCTTGCTGGTTCTTCCCAGGACAGAAGCTTTTTTCATGCCAGTGGTAAAGGAAAAAATTACTTTTAATAAGCATTACATGTAACCAATATTGAATAAAAAACATATTCTATTCTATTCTAGGCTGTAACGGTATTTCCTAATGACCGAAGAACTAGCTGAAATATCTTATTTTTCCAGATGTGTCGGACAGTTTTGATTCTAGTGCTGGCCGTGATAGTTGGTTGTGAAGCCATCGTCACTGGTGGCGACCTAGATGCCATCATGCATCACTTGAAGAACTTGTATGGAAGCGCAACATCACCGATACCGAACACTGGTGAGTATATTAAGCGACAAATGAGGCTCTAGAAACCGATGCTGGAGGTATATACCTCAAGCTTTTTCGAAACGACTCCCATAGAAGTTTTTTTATTATATTATTAATTGCTACACCTACAAAAAATTCTCACGATTACATGTGTTGACTGCTAGAGAATGCCTTTAGGCATTAAGTCCGAACTTTTGTATCCTTTATTTTCTAAGGGGACGCAATAAAGATTTTAAAAAAATATGTAAACGAAACATATTGAATTAGGGGGAACGAACATACAGTACACCTGGTGATAAGTGAATGCTGTGGCCCAGAATAAGCATCATAATACCGATGCACTGTCACCCCTGAGGACTAAGATGATATGCCGCCGTTCCGGTTACAGCCTATCGAAACTCCACTACTGAACACAGGCCTCCCCCATAGATTGTCTCATATGTTTGCCATAGTTGCCACTCAATGTATGTAGGCGGGTTGACTATCGCAGTTTTTTAGTTTTTAATTAAGGTCAGAAAGACGCTGTTACCCATCTCCTAGTTTGTTTACCCCTCTTTTCTCTAACGAAGCCCAGGGTACGATATGAGTTAGTGGATATTTGTTCACCGCTACTTCACGGAATTAAACTTTTTATGATATTGCTTCGATACCAACTCTCAATAAAGTAAAACCTTCAAAGAAATAACAAGAATATAATAATCAAAATAGGGCGACGTGGTATATTATGGTTGTAACACAAATGGGTCAGTTCGGCCGTGGAAGGTTCATGCTCTCACGGAATACCAACGTAAAACGGCAGCTCAATGTTGCCGTGTTTCGTATGGTGAGTGTAAAGAACTGGATACTATTTTTACTGGAAACGAGGCATTCCATCTAAGTCCTCAGGGATTACAACGCATTTGTATTTTGATTCCTAATTGAGGATAAATTAAGATGTTTATGGACCACAGGATCCACTTACCATCAGGGGACTGCGTACTAGTTTGTCATCCAGTTATATTAAAAAAAACTCATTCTCACTCAAAAAAGAATCATTGGTTCTTTTTTATTGAATAAGGGTGACAAATAAGCACATAGTTCACCTGATAGTAATCCACTTGCCATCAGGTAACAAGCTGCTGTTGGCCATAGACATCTACATTTAGCCTCGATGAAGAATCGAAATGCAGATGCGTTGTCACCCCTGAGGACTAAGATGGAATGTCTAGTTTCCAGTAAAAAGGGTCTTCGACTCTCTACACTCACTCAAAATCTGACGAAACACTTGCGTAGTATTAAGCTGCTATTTTACGCTGGTATTCTGTGAGAGCGTGGTCCTTCCCCGGTCGAACCGACCCATTCGTGCTACAACCATAATATAGCTGTAGCGTGGCTCTACCATGCATAATTGGTTTTAATATTGCGTAACATACGAATATATCCAATACATACAGTCGAATTGAGAACTTCTTACTTTTTGAAATTTTCTAAAGAGGCATTGATCAACCCTTTACCAATACAACCATACCATTTGTTCAGACAGGAGCACGTACGACTCTCTTCTACACATTATACGTGATAGAGCCACGCCGCAGCTATATTACGGTTGTGGCACAAATGGGTCAGCTTAATCGAAGACGGATCACGCTCTCACAGAATACCAGCGTAAAATAGCAGCTTAATACTGCTGTGTTTCGTATGGTGAGTGTAGAGATACGGAGACCCTTTTATACTGGAAATGAGGCATTCCATCTTAGTCTTCAGGGGTGATAATGCATCTGCTTTTTGATTCTGATGATAAGTGGATGCTGTGGCTCTGTATAAAAAAAATATATTACTAATCTTTGCCTATGACCCTAATATTTTTGCCTTCCACAGAGGAGACGGTCGAGAGCTGTATAACCAGCGACAGGCTGCCTGGGGAGTGCGTCATATACTATCTCTGCAACAACAATAATACCGCCAACACTGATGGCAGCAATGTGATCGACATCAGGTAAGTTTTTTTTAATTTATTGTTGTATTGGCTACGAGGCCTTTAGCCAAAAAAAAATAAACATCAAACGCTGTCTTATAATACACAATACTACAAATTTTCGGAGGATTGTGACACCAGCTTAAACCAGCAGATAGTGGATGACGATGGTGCCCCAAGACGCCTAAGCAGTCAAATTTTATGTTTTACGTGATAGAATCATGCTGCAGCTATATTAATTGTATAGCATGGGCACAAATGGGTCGGCTCGACCGGGGAAGGACCACGCTCTCACAGAATACCAGCGTCAAATAGCAGCTTAATGCTGCTGTGTTTCGTATGGTGAGTGTAGAGAACCGGATACCCTTTTTACTTTCCATCTTAGTCCTCAAGGCTGACAACGAACCTGCATTTTAATTCGTAATCGAGGATAGATGTAGATGTCTATGGGCCACAGCAACCACTTACCATCAGGTGGGCTGTGTGCTCGCTTGTTACACATTTCCTATAAAAAAAATAACTTGAGATTACCATCACAGCCTATTAAAGTCCACTGGGTAAAAGTTCACGTAATATTTCCTTATAAAATGTTTATTTTTACAGAATGCGTGATGGTCCCTGTTCTTCCTACTTAGACACCTGCTGTCTGTCACCCAATTTACGAATTGAACCCGGACTTACACCCGATCCTAATTTTCAGGTATGTATCCAGGAATAGATTCGCTACAAGTCCTTCTCTTTCTTGGTTATTAAATTATTTACGTGGTAAAGCCACGCTGCAGCTATATTATGGTTTGAACTAATGTTGCCCAAATGCAAGAACAAGACGAGAATTACCCAGTCTTGGTATTGCGCCAATGCACCTGGTCTTGTTCTTGGTCTTGGTATTGCGCTCCCAGTCTTGGCTTGGTCTTGCTAAAATGCATGAACAAGACCAAGACTGCCAGACCAAGACCGATTTTGGGCAACACTAGTTTGAACAAAAATGTGTCGGAACGGGGAAAGACCACGCTCCCACAGAAAACCATCGTGAAATAACAGATTAATGCTACTGTGTTTCATATGGTGAGTTTAAAGAACCGGAGGTTGTATCGTGTTGCCGTCCCATCGGACTATGAGAGTGAGGAAATACGAGGGGACATTTTAAAGTTCGCGGAATTGAGGGTAAGGAGTGGAAATAAAAATCCAAATTTGTTTTTCCTTTTCAGTATATTCACCCGCTACCCTAATACATTTTTCGGATCTTTAAATTAACTTATGTATACCCTCAAAAATGTTTCATCTTTGTCTAAAAAATACGCCCAAATTCCTTCACTTCTTCATCACTTAAAACTTTTTCCCACGAAGTTCTTTTTTTAAGTTTGGAAATAGATAATAATCACTAGGGGCAAGGTCAGGACTATAGGGTGAAGGTGGCAAAATTTTGAAGCCCACCTTCTGCAGGACAGCCGTTGCAACATGGCACTTGTGAACAGGCGCGTTGTCGCGCAGAAGAAGGATTCCTTTGATCAATTTTCCCTTTTTTTTCTCCTTTATGGTTTCCTTCGATTGTTCTAGGATCTAAGCATAGTAATTTTCAGTTATGAAGACACCTTTATCTTTATAATTAATCAATAAGATTCTTTCTGAGTCCTAAAAGACTGTCGCCATGATTTTCCCAGCCGATCGTGCCACCTTAAGTTTCTTGAGTGGTGGTATGCCTTTTTTGTGCCACTGAATAGAGTCCTGGTTGGACTCAGGTTCATAATGGTGAAACCAAGTTTCATCACCAGTAACAATTCGAGCCAACACTCCATCTTTGTCTTCCATACAGAGGTCCAAAAATGCACGAGAACACTCCACGCGCTGTTGCTTTTGAGGCGGCGTGAGCATTCTAGGCACACATCTTGCGCTGACTTTAGTCATGCCAATATTGTCATGAAGAATTTTGAAAATGGTTGTATCTGATACTCCAACCATTTCCGCGCGCTATTTTTTCTTTATCTTCTAATATTAATTTTTCGACTTTTTGAATGATTTCCGAAGTGATCACCTAGATCGGCCTTCCTGGCCGTTGGTCGTCTTCAAGTGACTCTCTGCCTTATTTGAAAAGAGTATGTCACTTGTAAACCATAGTTTTACTTGGACAAGAGTCTTCGTAAACGGATGACATCTCTTCCAGTATAGTCCGAACTGATTTTCCGCGCTTGGTAAGGAACTTTATTACGGTACGGAACTCGATTTTCTCCATATTTAATGATTTCTTCCCGATTGACTTGTTTGGTTGACGATAATTCAAAGACTAATGATCTAATTACAATAAAACCCGGTATTTATACTAATAACGAGTTGTTCAATTAGCAATTATTACCTATACTACCCTTGTAACTTAAAAACGCACCCTCGAATATAATGCTTTTTTTTATAAAAGAGGGGGCAAACGAGCATGCGACTCACCTGATGTTAAGTGACTACCGCCGCCCATGATCAACTGCAACACCAGGGGAATTGCAGGTTCGTTGCCGGCCCTTTAGAAAGGAGTAAGCTCTTTTCTTGAAGGTCCCCAGGTCGTATCGGTCCGGAAAAATCACCGGTGGTAAACTATTCCACAGAGAGGTTTTACGCAGAAGAAAACTCCCTTTGAAACGTGGATGCTTAGCGGTCCACCACAGTGGTCCAGCATCCAGATGGTGTGAATGGTATCGGGACGTTTGCCGCGTAGTGCGTTCATGAAATTTGGCGGCTGGGATTAATACGAACAATTCCTCAGAGCACTCTCCATGGTATATGCGAAAGAAAATGCAGAGATGCTACATCTCTTCGCAGCGCCAGTGAATCGAGCCGATCAGAAAGCACTCGGTCGTCTACGATTCGAGCTGCTCTGCGCTGGATGCGGTCAAGTGGAAGGAGCTGGTACTGGGGAGCCCCAGCCCAGAGGTGGGAACGGTATTCCATATGCGGCTGAACCTGCGCCCTGTAAAGTTGCAGGTGGTGTGCCGGCATGAAATACTGTCCCGCTCTGCTGAGCACGCCAAGCTTTTTAGAGGCCAATTTGGCCTTCTCTTCCAAGTGACGACGAAATTGCACGTCACTCGATATGTCGACGCCGAAGATTCCGATACTGGGTGAGGCAATAAGGGGAGTGCCTTGAAACTGAGGGGAAACGACAAAGGGGTTCTTTTTAGCGGTTAACGCGCAAGCTTGTGTCTTCTGGGGGTTAAACTGGACTAGATTTAGTCGCCCCCAATCCGAGACTCTGTTCAGCAAAGACTTGACTTCAGACACAAGTTTGTAACTGCTCTCACACTAGGCCTGCGCGACCAGGCCTTAACAGATCTGGAAGCTCTTTTAAAAAAAAAGAATATTAACAATGCTATAAACATTACTAATATTCCCCTTAACCACTCGTGGTAAGCTTAAATTGCTTGTGTTAAGAGTGGTTCACGTCAGTAGTCGAATGACGGATTTGAACCACGACCTTTTTGAGTTCGCGGTCCGCGCCCTGCCATTAGGCTACTGTCGAAACTGTACTGTAGTTTGTTCTTGATGAGAAAGTGACGAAGCTGCTCATAGCTTTTTGAGGCATTGGAGGCGAGATATGGCGACGCTCACCTGGAACACGTCTTTTGTGCACAACTTAAAGATCGCGTGCAGCGAATCAACGAAAACCTGCAGCAGTGGACTCTAGAGGTGGAGAAGCTGGTGCAAAAAGCATACCGGTCTGTACCTGCGCTCATTGAAGGGAACCTGGTGCAGACATTCATCGACGACGTCTGCGACCTGGAAGTCAGAGCTGCTGTGAGGCTCGGGCACCACGCGACGCTTAAGGACGCCTTGGCCCATGCACAGGAAGTGAAAACCGTGCGGCAGGAACATCGTTCCCATCGCGTCAGGGAGGTTGCAGCAGCTACAGTTTGCGACCGCAATAAAGGATACAGCCATAAGTGCTATGGCTGTGGGGAAAGAGGCCATCTTCGATCCAGCTGCCCTAAGTGAACCCTAGAAAGGGAAGGTGAACGATCTCAGGAGGGTAGTGCGGCCAACAGCACCGCCCAGCAGCAGCAGGGAAACGAGTAAAAGCTAGAACCGCGGGGCGGGTGCTGGCTGATGTTAATCCCCCCCAAGGATCCCCAAGGATCTCGATCTCACAAACCCATGATGGGAACAGTCTAATCATCAATGGCGAGGTCAACGGAATGCCGTGTAAACTGACTATAGGCACTGGAGCCTCTCGTACGGTTGTTAGTTCCCAACTTATAAGTCAGTTCCTTGAGACTCCGCATACAACCGAGAACGCATTAATTTGGTAACAGCCACCGGTCAGCGTATACCCGTCCATGGAGAGAAGGAGATGGAGCTACTAGTAGTTGAAGCTAGGCAACATGATCTACCTGCATAGTGTGATCGTGGCTGATATAATGGACGAATGCATCCTGGACCTAGACTTTATGAGGAATAATTGTTGTGAGATCGACGTTAAGCAAAGTGTTTTGAAATGTGGACAGGAGGAAATTTTATCGAAGGTGCGTTACCAGGGAACGTGTACAGCATTAAGAAGATTGTTCTTCCGCCGAGATCGTGCTCATGAAGATTCAGAGTGCCAACCTCAAGTTGAGTCCGAAGAAATGTCCACTATTCACACGGCAAGTCAACTTTTTGGGGTATGTAGTGTCGGAATTGTGTCGGGTAGTGTCGAGTTGTCATAATTGTAGATGAAAGGTTGAGGGGCGCAGTGGTAGATACGAGAGTTTACCGGGGTTCTAACGTAGGAACGGATCATTATTTAGTTTTATGCCGAATTAATGGTCTATTCAGGCGTTGGCGCCATCGATCGTCTGTGTCTACCACTGCGTTACAGCGTATTAGAACAGAAAGGTCACAAGATGAAAGTGATAAAAACAAGTTCAAATGTAGACTGAAAGAAAATATAAGTGGTTTGGATGAATTATGTATGAAGGAGTTAGACTTGGAGAATATATGGCAAAATGTAAAGAAAGGTTTAGTGGATGCAGCTACCGAAGTATGTGGTATTAGTAAGAGAAAGAATGAAAGTAAAAATAATACGTTATGGTGGGATGATGAGATACGTATGGAAGTTGAAGCCAGGAAGAGAGCATGGCTAGATTTACTAGCAACAAAGGTTGCTAATTCTAGTGGTACGAATGGTGATATTGAAAGAAAAAAGGCAGTCTTTAGACATCTTAATAAGAGAGTAAAAGAAGTAGTTGAAAGAAAAAAGCAAGAAAGAACGGATAAGAATGATAGAAGAATATCGGATAACTTCCAGGCAAATATTAAAATGTTCTGGAAACTTGTAAGAACTGCCAGGGGACATTTAAAACAGCCTATGATGAATGCTATAAGAGACGAGAATGGCTATATTCTGAATGATGAAGTTTTGAGTTTAAAGAGATGGAAGGATAATTTTGAAAACGTGTTTATGAGTGAGGAGACAACGTATATACTAAGTGAAGTAGAAACATCGAAAGAAGAGGAAAGAGGTAGCGAGATAAGTATAGATGAAATAATGAAAGCAATGAAAAGCATGAAAGCAGGTAAGGCTGCCGGATATGATAGAGTTTCACTCGAAACGCTAAGGGCTGGAGAGGAAGTGGTGACAGGCCTGCTGCACACCTTGTTTAATTTATGCTGGGAACTGAAGCGGGTACCGGTAGACTGGTGCAAAGCCGTGATAGTCCCAGTATATAAAGGAAGAGGGTCGCAGCAGGACTGTAAAAACTACCGTGGCATCAGCCTTCTTAGCATTGTGGGAAAACTGTATGCTAAGGTACTGATTGAAAGGGTCATGAAAGAAACTGATGGTAAAATTTGGGATGTGCAAGCGGGATTTAGAAAGGGAATGGGATGTACAGATCAAGTCTTTTCCATGCGCATGATCGCGGAGAAGTTTCTGGCCAAAAACCATAAGGTTTTTTGTGCGTTCATGGACTTGGAAAAGGCCTATGACCGAGTGGATAGGGATTTGCTATGGCAAACACTGAACTCGTTTGGGTTGAGCGCTGGCTTGATACAGGCATTGGAGGCTCTTTATAGGGACTCTAGTGCTTGTGTTAGGATCAACGGGGTCTACTCGGACTGGTTTGACATCCATAAAGGTGTCAGACAGGGCTGTGTGGCTTCCCCGTGGCTGTTCAACCTATTTATGGACAGTTGTTTGCAAAATTTGAAAGTGGAAGAATGCGGATTAAGAATGGGTGAGTTAACCGTCAAATGCCTTTTGTACGCCGATGATCAAGTTATTCTTGCGTCGTCGGCGGCCGAGTTGCAAATGATGGTTACATTAATGAACGGATCATTAAAAGAAAGGGGTCTGAAAGTGAACGCAAGTAAGACGAAGGTTACGGTTTTTGAAAGAAAAGAAAGTAAAACGATTTGTGAAATAAGAATAGAAGGGGAGTTGATCGAGCAAGTAGATGAGTTTGTATATTTGGGCTGCGTATTTAGCAGGGATGGGAGATATGATAAGGATATAGAACGACGAGTGAATGCGGGAAATAGAGTAAATGGGGCCTTGCACTCTATTGTGAAGAGTCAAAATGTGTCGAAAAAGGCACGTATGGCAATTCACAATGCTGTGTTGGTCCCTACTTTAACGTATGGTAGTGAAAGTTGGGTGTGGCAGAAGAAGCACGAGAGTAGAATAAACGCAGTAGAAATGCGGTCGTTAAGGAGTATGTTAGGGCTGAATCTGAATGACAGGGTAAGAAATTGTGTAATAAGAGAAGAGTGTGGTTTGCAAGATGATGTTGTGACCAGGATTAGGAAAGGAATGCTTCGGTGGTTTGGTCATGCGGAAAGAATGAATGAGGAAAGAGTGACAAAGAAAATTTATGGTGCAGAAGTGAATGGCAGAGTCGGAAAGGGACGTCCTAGGCGAAAATTTATCGACCAAATTGGCGATTTATTGAAAACGGGCCAAATTAGGAGTACCCTTAACCGACGAGCATGTATGCGTAGGTGTATTGATGTGAAGGAGGCAAGAGAGGTGTGTCAGGATCGTGCCAAATGGAAGTCTGTATTCTCTGCCTACCCCTCTGGGTGACAGGCGTTAGTGTTTACGTTATGTTATGTTATATGTAGTGTCGGAAGAAGTTATTCGCACGGATCCGGAGAAAATCGCCGCTGTCAAGGATTGGCCGGTTGCAAAAAACAAGACGCATTTTTGGGTTTGTGCTCCTATTATCGGCGATTTGTGAAGAACTTTGCAGATATAGCCAAACCTCTGCACAAGCTAACCGAGGAGAAGCGACATTTCCGCTGGGATGAAAGTTGCAATATCGCATTCCAGGAGCTCAAGGACCGTCTGTGCAAAACACCTATTTTGGGATACCCTGATGCAAGCAAAGAATTTATAGTTGACACAGACGCAAGTGATATAGGACTTGGCGGTGTGTTGTCTCAACGGAATGGTGACCAAGAGGTCTTGATAGCGTATTTCATCAAGTCGTTTTCAAAACCGGAAATGAACTATTGTGTCACAAGATGGGAATTGCTATCTGTGGTAAAGTCGTTGCAAAATTTTAACAAATATCTTCTGGGGCGGAAATTTCACTTACGAACTGACCATGCTGCACTAAAATCGCTATTGCAGTTTAAAAATCGAGAAGGACAAGTTGTGAGGTGGATTGAACTACTGCAGGAATACGACTTAGAGATCGAACATCGCAGCGGGAAATCTCATGGCAACGCAGATGCATTGTCAAGAAGACCTTGTCCCGAAGATTGCAAACATTGTACTAGGCAAGAGAATAAGGAAGTGGTATCCGTGAGAATGCTCAGAACAGACCACCTCAGCAACGAGTGGAAGAACAGCTTACAATATGCACAGCAGGAAGATCCGGATATCAAGCCGATTCTGCAATGGATGAAGGCCAGTGCTCCCAAGCCCAAGTGGAGCGACGTCTCAGCGATGAGTTCGACCACTAAAAGCTCTTGGGCTATTGGGACAGCTAGCTGCTTCAGGATGGAGTTCTGTGCCGTAAATGGGAAAATGTCCGGGGAGACAGCTGTCATTTGCAAATGGTTGTCCCTAAAGCTAAAGTACCGGATGTTCTACAGCTGTACCGTAATGATTGTTCAGGAGGCCATCTGGGAGTTAAACGAACTCTACTGAAGATCCGAGAACGGTTTTACTGGGTCCACTGTCGAAACGATGTCGAGGACTGGTGTTGCAAATGTACAAGTTGTGCGGCTGTAAAGGGACCTCAGACTCGTAGTACAGGTGCATTGAAAATGTATAATGTTGGTGCACCATGGGAAAGAATAGCCATTGATGTGGCGG
Source organism: Parnassius apollo (assembly GCA_907164705.1). Taxonomy (NCBI): domain Eukaryota; kingdom Metazoa; phylum Arthropoda; class Insecta; order Lepidoptera; family Papilionidae; genus Parnassius; species Parnassius apollo. The sequence goes on from CAJQZP010001124.1 coordinate 654,474, forward strand.
GGCCGTTTCCGGAATGTGAAAGCGGTAACAAGTATTTCATGGTTGTGATGGATTACTTCACTAAGTGGCCAGAAGTCTTCGCTATTCCAAATCGACTAGTTCATGAAGTCTTCTGTCGTTTTGGAATACCTTTAGAGATTCACAGCGACCAAGGAAGGAATTTTGAGTCTCAAATATTCCAGGAAACTTGCCGAAAAATGGGTACTCATAAAACAAGTACGACTTCTTATCACACGCAATCTGATGGAATGGTAGAACGATTTAATCATTTTATCATAATATAATCATTAACATTGGAGAGGTACCAAGCAAAAGTTGTAGACAGTCGGCAACGAGATTGTGACAAGCATACACAACCGTTTTTGTTGTTATATCGAAGTGCTGTTCACGAAAGTACATCAGTGACACCAGCTTTCGCAAATTTTGGAAGAGAATTACGGCTGCCTGCAGACCTAGTCACCGGGATACCACCTGATGCCCCACGCAGTATAACCGATTATGCTAATGACTTGCGTAACAAAATGAATGACATTTATGAGCACGTCAGGCAATCGGGCCAGCAAATGTCCGAAAAGATGAAAACCCGGTATGACCGCAAAATGAACAACAAAGGGTTCGACGAAGGTTCACTAGTGTGGTTGCACAATCCAATCCGCAGCAAAGGGAAATCTCCTAAGCTTCAAGCTAAATGGGACGGCCCATAGCGGATTGTGATCAGGGTCAACGATGTAACCTATCGGACACAGAAAGGCGCAAAAAGGGACTCCTAAGATCGTCCATGTGGATCGCCTAGCGCGTTATTATGGGGCCGATAATGCTCGGGACGAGCATGTCTTAGGAGGGGGCAATATTGCGCGTCTAAATTGACGTCTGGTACCTGGCACTAGCGCCATCTAGTGCCGGGAACAAGAGCGAGGAGGGCTTCCTAGAAAATGTCAATTTCGAACTTTTCACTAACAGCGCCATCTAGTATTGAACAGAAGAATTAAGCTTTCTAGAAGCCCCACACTCGAACTTTCTGCGCCTGGTCAGTCGGCGCCCGTATTTACTGGAATATTCTGGATGTTTCAGTGAAAAGGTGTATTTAAAGCCGCTGTAAGCCGCGATCGGGCGGTATTGAATTTGGCGAGACAAGCGAAGCTTCGGAGCAAAATAAAGTGAATCAATGTGAAAAATTATTTGGTAATTCAATCGGCAGTTTTTATTGTCACGAACCTCAAGCTCGTGACAATAGAATATTTTTTTATTCAATATAGATTACAATTAATTCTTACTGAAAGTCAATTTTTTACTTTACCACTAGTTCGATAAAAAACCTCTGTCCTGGAAAGAACCAGCAAGAAACCCAGTCGGCCTTTTTAAAAAAAATTACAATGTCTATGGTCACAAAATATTTACAAAATTTATTTTAGAAATAGCTTGGAAGCGACCACCTTATTCCCAAGGGTTATTATCTATCATGTATTCATTTATATTATAGTAACCCTTTTGGTACAGTTTTTGTTTAAATTAAATATTTAAATTTAGTAATAGACTGACCTTGTATATTTTCTGGGACTTTGTTGTAATAGCGTATACTTTAATAGAATAAGTCCCAAGAATGAATTACTGAGTCGGTGGGGTCGAGAAACTGGTATCACTAGCTTGTGTTTGTTCCTAGTGTTTACAGAGTGTATGTCACTTTTTTTACTAAAACTACCTTTGTTTTTGTGAGCATACATCAAATTTTCACAGATATACTGAGAGGCCAAAGTTAATATATATTTATTTTATATATATATATATATATATATATATATATATATATATATATATGAAGTGAGTAGTGCGGTATTATACTGAGCAGACGTGCATTTGGTTGTCTCTTTAAAAGCAAAAAAACTGTGTTTTCGCTATAGTAAACCTTAATCTAAAATAATAAAGCAAAATATTCAACAAGTGTGTAATGTGCGCTTACGACTAGCCAATACGGATCAAGAACCACAAAGGCGCCCCGCACCACCTCGGGTATCAAAGACAATATTATATTTTTCATCTCGGTCTCGATACCGGGAAGATACGAGCACTAATATAAAGACATCATTGCACTAGCGATTTGTTGTGACGTTGTTCTTGGTGTATGGTACAAGTCATGAATGTCAGACGCTCACCACCTGGAAAAAGTAACTCGTACACTAATTTATCGTCACCTAATAACGAGTTTACGATGGAACAACAAATTACTCATAGAAAACGCAAACAGCCAGAACATAGTATTTGCAATTGCAATTGTTCGTCTGAAATTCAAGAGTTACGTAAAGACCTTACAACAATGCTACAAAAATTCACAGACACGCAAGAAACAACAATGACCCTCATGCGTGAAAATATAGTAGATATGAGAACCCAGTTAAATGATATTAAAGAAGCTACTGTAAACCTGAACAACGAGCAAAAATTAATGAAGACCCAGCTGTCAGATCTAGTAATAAAAACAAACTATACAGATAATAAAATCCAGACATTGATGACAGAAATTAAACAGATAAATAACAAAACTAATGCTAATGAGTCTGAAATCATGTTAATTAAAAGTAAGACTGCCATAAACTTACACTCATCTGGCCTTGGGAAAAATATAATGCAAGAAATACAAGATCGTACATCCAGAGAAAGAAATATCATCATAGTGGGTTTACAAGAGGGAAATGTGACTAACAGCGAGGAAGGGCGTTCTTACGATGCTAGCGAAGTAACAAAAATTATTAATACAATTGTGGAGGACTTTCCTAAGCCTAGTAGACTCTTTAGACTCGGGAAGTTTACACCTGCAAAAAATCGAAATATTAAAGTATGCTTTGAATCCCCGCTAACAGCCAAACTTCTACTACGCAACAAGAACAAAATCCAGAGTGGCATAAAAATCTTCTCTGACCAAACACCTGCACAACAGAAATATATAAAAGATCTGAAGATAGAGTTATCCCAAAGAATAGCCAATGGGGGAACAGGATATTACTATTAAATACATAAAAGAGTTTCCGAAAATAATTTCTACCAGGAACACAAAAAACTAATAGCTCAAAATATTAATTCTCCTACGACCTCAAACATGATTAAACAAAACTTATCACCCATCAAATTTCAGACAATTACCAGAATATTACTCCTACCAAATCAAGCCTTAACTTCTTCTATGCAAATGTGAGAAGTATATGCAAGCCAGGTAAATTTGACGAACTTAATTGTATCATCCACTCTTTAAAAAAACTTTTCACGTTGTTTTACCTGCCGTAACATGGATCAGATCAGACGACCAAGCTAAACAATTTCCTCTTCAAAATTATACTCATTACTATAATTTACGACCTAATGTCATCGGTGGTGGTGTTTCTATCTACGTACACAATAATCTGGAACAGGATCTTGTCACTGCAATATATATTGATGGAAATCACTACTTGAGTATTCGCCTTCACAAATACGCCCTCAATGTTGGAGTAGTCTACAAGCCTGGACATACAAACATCAACAATTTTTTTTTCAACTATGAATAACAACTTGTACATAAGAAACGAACCATTATTTTTGATGATACAAATATTGACTTATTAAGCTCTGACAGTTCAGCCCGCCGCTACAAAACAACACTAACTGAATCCGGATACAAGTTGATTAACAAAAGAGATCCAAAATATAACACTCGGGAAACCACAACAACGTGTACAATAATAGATCACGTTTCTACTAATTTAAACGAAAACAGTTTTCATATGGCAATAATTGACTCATCATTATCAGATCATAAAAATATTTATGTGGAATTGAAAAAAGTAATCACCCCAAAGAAACAAAGAATACAATACGAGTCTACAGACTTCAAGAAATTATACGAGATGGTTAAAACATCAACTTTCAAAATTAATACACACGATTATAAAGAATTTGATGAATACATTAAAAAGCTCATTAGTGAAACCAAAAAAAAATACTAAATCAACCCCAAAAAGAGTGGATTAACAGGCATTTAATAGCAGCAATTAATGAGAGAAATGTGCTATGGAGTAAACTAAAACGTGATCCAAAAAATGAACAGTTAGAAAAAGAGTTCAAAACTAAAAGAGATTCTCTGGCACAAAAAATCAAGAACACAAAAGAAAATTACTTTTACGGTAAATTCACAAAATGTTGAAATAAACCTAAAAAAATGTGGAATCTTATAAAAACACTGTCAAATAATAAAAATGTTAATCACTGTGCTCCACCAAACCTAAAAGCCAAAAATGGTATAATAATTTCGGATGCCCTAGAAATATGTGAAAAATTCAATAATTTTTTTGCTAACATAGGAACACAACTGGCAAATAAAATACCGCGTGAGTTCCATAACACAACAACACACACAGTACCGAGCCTTGATCCTGGCATGTCGCACCGTACACTGTCTCAATTCGATCCATGCACCGTCAATGAAATAACAAAAATAATTGATGATCTGGACCCCAATACTAGTGTACGTCTAGACGGAGTTAGTATCAAGTATCAAATGTATTAAAAGTTTAGTAGTCCAAAATATAACTAATTGCCTAAATCGATTGTTAACTGAAGGATTTTTCCCGGACAACCTCAAAATAGGCAAAATCACTCCAATTTATAAGTCTGGTACCGTCCGTCCCATATCAGTTCTACCTACACTATCCAAAATTTTAGAGAAAATTATATACAGGAGATTAGACGACTATTTAACTGAAATCAACTTTATGTACGACAAACAGTATGGTTTCCGATCAAAACCTAGTACCCTGGGAGCAATAATTGACCTGATAACTACATTAAAAACAAAAATTGATCAAAAACAAGTAGCACTGGGAATATTTGTGGACCTAAAAAAGGCTTTCGACACAGTTAGCCATAATTTTCTCTTAAAAAAACTACAAAATTTTGGCGTCACTGGAAAAGTATACAAAATGTTGGCATCATACTTGAGCAACCGTTACCAAGTAGTGAAAATTGGATCCATTCAAAGTAAACCCAAACTCTTAACGTGTGGCGTGCCTCAGGGTTCTATCCTCGGTCCATTACTATTCCTAGTATACATCAACAACATAAACCAAGCAGGTTTACAAGGTCAAATATCCCTTTACGCAGATGATACGTGTTTATTCTACTTTGGAAACAATATATCTCGTATCATAACACTAGCTCAAGAAGACTTAAACTTACTCCATCAATGGTTTCAGTATAATCTCCTAACTATTAATGTAGCCAAGACCTCATATATAATTTTCAGCGCCAAGAACAAGAAACTCCCTAACCAAAACCACCTTACTTTGACTATAAACGGAGAAACGTTACAAATAAAAAATCAAGAAAAATACCTTGGACTGATTCTCGACAGTAATTTGACTTGGAATGCACATCTCACGCATATTAAAAACAAACTTTCGTCTCTCGTTGGCTGCCTTCACAAAATAGTTCGATGTATTCCGAAAAAAAGCCCGAATCCTAATATATAACTCTCTAGCAAAACTTCACTTACTTTACCTTGTAGAGGTATGGGGTAATACAGCCAAAACCAATCTTGAACCTCTCCAAGTGCTACAAAACCGTATCATAAAAACTTTGTATAACTATGACTTTTTAACACCAACTAATACAATATATAAGGAAACTAAACTGTTTAACGTTACTCAACTTTATACATATAGCACATGCATACTAATATACAAAATAAAACATAAATTAATCCACACACAACTCACATTTTTAACAAAGAAGCAAACAAACAAATATATAACACGCCGAGCTAGTTACCTTGTATTGCCGCCTATAAGAACAAACTATGGTAAAAATAATATAACGTATAAAGGAGCACAGTTATACAACAAACTACCTAAATTTGTAAAGGAGGCGAAATCTTTGAATGTTTTCAAACAGAAGTTACTTGCCTACCTATATTCACAACAGCTAAATACCTAACCTTAATCATTATTAAATAAAAATAAAAAACATTATTAAACTTGGACCACCACCTTATAGTTTGAATAAACAACAAAGATATTCGCTTCTTAAAAGCGACATCCAACAAAGTTATTTATACCCGCACTAAAAATTGTTATTACTAAGTTCATATAGTTATTGTTCTAGTGACTATTGTGTTATTGAGAAATAAAGATCTTTATTTATATATATATATATATATATATATATATATATATATATATATATATGTGTATAAGAATCCTGTCCTGTCCAAAATTCAGTGTGGAAGATATGGTTAGTACTATCATTTTTATATAAAATATTCACAAATATTTATAGTATTGGAATAATGAAGGTGTCCATGACTTTCATTAAGTGGGCGGTGCCACATAAAAATGAGGTGAAATATTTCACAGATTTCATAGCGGTGTAAGTTAATTTGTAAGGAAAATGTATGGATAAATGTTTCTTTTTGAATAATTAGTTCTATTTTATATTAATTTATTTATTTTATTTAAGCTTTATTTGCACACATAAAAGAAATGTACAAAAAGGCGGACTTAATGCCTAAAGGCATTCTCTACCAGTCTACCTTTGGTTTGTGCAGAGAATCTAGTGATGGGTGGAAAACTCATAATTAAAAAAAAAAATTAAAGGTTTAAGGAAAAAATACAAAATTATAATATAATGATAATAAACAATACACATACATATACATTTACATTACTACTTACATGCATACAATATTATTTTATATATATACACAAATACCCACAATAAATACATACACAATAAATAAATATGATATTTTTATACTATACATACTTGAGAATATAACAGTTTCTGAAGTTTTTAAATTTTTTATTATAATCCGAAACTACTACTGCTTCTTTAAGTAATATTCCCAGAGTAAACGTTTAAAGATAGGTTTAGTTTTTGCTTCTTTTATATTTCTAGGTAACATGTTCCAGAGTCTTACCGCATTTGAAGTGAAAGAATTGTAAGAGAAGCCCGTGCGACAGAGAGGAACATGAAGAGTTAGATTTTCCGCGGAACGAAGACATCGGTTGTGAGAATCGCCCTGATACTGAAATTTGCATTTCAGATATGCAGGAACAAACGGATCGTGTAAAATAGAGAATAGCATAGAAAGGATTCTAAAAGATCTACGAAGTGGAAGAGGCAGCCATTTGAGCTGAGAACGGAATGAAGAGACGTGATCGAATTTACGTAAGCCAAAGATAAAGCGAATACAATTATTGAGAAGACGATCCAGTTTGATTAAATTATAAATGGAGAAAATAATCTACAGATTTTTCACAAAGTGAAAAATTTTAAATGGCGTTAAAAAATGTTGCAAAAAATTAGACAGCAAACCACTGAGACATTGTTTTATACGTGTAAATGTTAAAGAAACCGTCAAACTTCTCTTTTTAACGCAACTTCTACAGGATAACAATTTTTGAAGTTGGTTTTTATCTTTAAAAATTTAATTTATAAATGCTGGCACTTAGCATCAGACAAGTTGCGTGCACGTTTGTCGCACTGTTCCGTTCTGAATGATCTTTTTTACCGTCTAGAAAAAATAGGGTGTAACAGGTGAACGGAATACAAGCCTAAGGCACTATTAGATATTTTACATTTTTTTTTCTTTTGCATTAACATATTGTGAAATTTATCTATCAATAAATATTACTAATTGGGTGCGTATTATTTTAACTTCGATAGTTTTTAATTGATTTTTTTACTTCAACATTTTTATTTTTATATTTTTAGTACCGAAAGTTTATTTCAAATTAGTAGTATTTGTTGATGGATTAATTTCTTTTGATAAATTAAAAGAAAAAGGATTGTAAATATCAGTGTTATAGGCTGTTATTCCGTTCACCTGTTACTCCCTATTTTTTTCCGGAAGGTAAAAAAGATCAGCCAGTATAGAACTGTGTGACAAACGTACATGCAGCTCGTCTGATGGTGTGTTGCCAGCATTTAAAAATTAAACTTTTAAAAATAAAAACCGACTTCAAAAACCCAACCTACAAAAAATCCTCCAAAAATGTCATTTTCACATAATAACTTCTGAACGTGGTTTTAAGACTATGGTATCGAAAAATTAAATGCCTTACCTCAGAAGCTATTTGGAAATTATATAAGCTTTTTTAGTTTTAAGTAGTGTTGCCCAAATGCAAGAACAAGACGAGACAGCCAGTCTTGGTCTTGGTCTTGCGCCAATACACCTGGTCTTGTTCTTGGTCTTGGTATTGCGCTCTCAGTCTTGTTCTTGGTCTTGGTCTTGCAGCAAGAGTCTCGCAATTACCTATTAGCCTATTGTTATTTATTAAACGTTACTTTAGATCTTAGAACAACTTAACAGAGTAGGCACATTTTGAGCTTGAATTAACATAGCCATAGAAAGACCAACCAAATTAATAAATGTCTAAACATTTAATGTGAAATTTGAAAAATCAACTAATACCGGGTGGGGTTTGAACCCACAACCTAAGCGATCCGTGCCGATGCTCTAACCAACTGAGCTGTCTACCAAGTCTCACGGCCACGGGAGTTAGTCTGTTTCTTAATAAACGTTTATATTTAATAAGCTTACATGTGCTAAAACTTAGTCAAAACATATTAAAAACAAATTAATGGCATTAACTTGACTGTATTATAAAGAACATTATCTGTCTAGAAGGACATTGATAGACCCTTATATGAAATGGAATAAAAGAGTTATACAATTTACCATTTATTTAAATAAAAAAATAAAATACAATACAAATTAAATTACATAACAGTACACAACAGCTTTGACATTACTGTTACTTTATATTAATTCTTTTGACCAAGAATTAATACAAAGTAACCATCTGGCTGACTCATCACTTAACCTATTTCTATGTTTTCTAATTACTAATGATGCTTTAGTAAATAATCTCTCAGCAGGTACTGAAGTTGCAGGTATTGAAATAAAATCACGGGCCATCTTCGATAAAGTCGGATAGTCAAATTATTATTATTATTATTATTACATTACATGTGCTAAAACTTAGTCAAAACATATAAAAAACAAATTAATGACATTAACTTGACTGTATTATAAAGAACATTATCTGTCTAGAAGGAGATTGATAGACCCTTATATGAAATGGAATAAAAGAGTTATACAGTTTACCATTTATTTATAAAAAAAAAAATACAATACAAATTAAATTACATAACAGTACACAACAGCTTTGATATTACTGTTACTTTATATTAATTCTTTTGCCCAAGAATTAATACAAAGTAACCATCTGGCTGACTCATCACTAAACCTGTTTCTATGTTTTCTAATTACTAATGATGCTTTAGAAAATAATCTCTCAGCAGGTACTGAAGTTGCAGGTATTGAAAGAAAATCACGGGCCATCTTCGATAAAGTCGGATATTCTTTCTCATGCGTCCTCCACCACTCTAAAATGTCTTCCGAACTGGCGGCTCTGGGTTTACTTAGGTACTTCTCCAACCCGTATATAACTAAGCCTTGATGAAAAGATCCAGATCCAGATGACGTCGAGGGACATGCATACAATTTCTCAAAATCTATTACGTCTTTATCTTCATCATATTCACATACTTTCCTTTCATTTCTTGGTGATTCTAGAGATGTATTCACTGAGTGTAGACTTTTATATTCTTTATAAAGTTCATTAAATTTGCGCAGGCTTTCTATTTTAATTTGCTTCCCCCATAATGTCATGTCAAAAGTCTGAGTCGTATGCCTTGGGTCGAAAATTAAAGAGGTACAATAAATCCAGTTGCTCTTTTTATAATGTTCAAGCATTTTGTCTCGAGCTGCTTGAAAACCCAGAATGAGCCTTTCATCCACTTCGGATCGATTAGGTTACTCATCTAATTGTTTTACCATGGATTCAATTTTATCGAGCAAGAGATTGAATGATACAATGACTAGCGGTAATGTAACATATTTTTCTCGACCAAGTTTCGTTGATAGAAGTTTAAAGTTTATTAGAAACTTATGCGTTTTTTCGAGTATTTGCCATTCACTATCTGTGATTTGAAAATCATTCAATTCGGTGACAGAAGTGCACAATATGTTAATGCTAGTTCTCACTTTTAAACCAAACCAATTCATCTTCCTCAGTTTCGTCTTCATTATCTTCATGCTGCTGTTCTTGTCCCTTATTGTCAGTTTCACTGTGTAATGCTAAGGTCTTTAATAAATCTTGTACACCAAGGTTCAAAATGTGAGCAAAGCACCGGAAATGTTGATTGTCTGAATCAAAGTGTGGCAGCTGTTTGTCCAATTCATACATAAATTTGGTATTTTCAGTTGCGTTGTCGACCGTGATACCCTGTATTTTATCAATTATGTCATATAAACATTCGTGGAAAATCGTTGCAAATCTTCCCCAGTATGTCGACCGCGTGATGGTATAAAATCAAGGACTACAGATCGATACTTCCATTCGTTGTCTATATAATGAATAGTGACACCGTAGTAACTCCTACCAGCAATTGACGTCCATCAATGGTAAATGACATTTTAGTTGAAAATTGTTGTAGTCGTTTCTTAAGATTCAATTGAAGCTCTTCAAACCGTTCTTTGACCTTCCAAGTGTGGACCTTTTATGAAACACCATATTTGTGCAAATTGATCGAAAATATACATGTGTAGCTTCGTCATCGAAAAATGAGAAGGAAAGATATTTTTTAACCATCCAATCAACTGAAATAAAACAGTAAATCATGTGTCTCGCGCATTATAAAAACAAATGAAAATATGAGTGAAATATAAATACATATTAACACTATAATCTATATATATATATATATATATATATATATATATATATATATATATATATATATATATATATATAGATTATAGTGTTAAATATGTCAATAGTCAGTGAGTGGTAGTTGTATATATATATATATATATATACAACTACCACTCACTGACTGACTATAACGATATCTCAGGAACTATAAAATATACAAACTTGAAGTTTGTAAGGTAGGTTCCTTTTATGGCATAGAGATCTGTTAAGAAACGGTTTTGAGAAAATCTATCCCTAAGAGAGTGAAATGGGAGTTGGAAGTTTGTATGAAAGTCCTACGTTTTTGAAGTTAGAGACACGAAAATCGGCATTAAAGTTATAAGTTTTCAATAATAAAATCCTGAATAAGCTGTTTTACGAAATCCTAACCCTAAGGGGGTAAAATTGGGGTAAAATGGTTACATGCAAGTCCTATATTTTTAAAGTATAGATATGAAGATCGACATTTACTTTATTAGTTTTAAATAATAAATACTTGCATAGTTAAGCTTTACCTATATAGCCTCTTTATACTTAGGTAAGACTTTTGCAGTGAGAAAATTTCAAAATCTCATAGGAAATCAGACATTGTACGCGGACGAAGTCGCAGGCGGCCGCTAGTTACGTAATATATGTGTTATGTAATTGTGTGATAAGTGTATTTTTTCTTACCTGTCCACTTTTTCTGGTGGTTATTAAAAAGCTTGTAATATCTCCACTCAATTTTGGTTTTTCAGGAAGAAATATTTGTGATTCCTTTTTGTGGAAAGATATTAGATGCTTCCATAAGCCTGAAGTGTTTCTGTTTTTCATTTTTATTTCAACCTTTTTATGTTGGCATAATTTACATAAAGCAATTTGGGATGCATGAATTATGTCGAAAAACTCATCAAATTTACTTTTAGGTCTTTTAGATCTATAACTCCAACTCTCACTACTCCGACTAGAACTATTCGACTCTTCGTCACTCATGTCAAATTGTAAACTTATCACTCCGAGAACAACAAGGATTAGAGTAAAAACAATTAATACATTAGACTCGAAACAAAGCTCAATTGGGAATGACTGGAATTAAAATAAATACTACTATTTGTAAGTACACGCCGAAAGACCGACAAAGGAAAGTTCGGCATCCTTTGATAAAATTAATGATTCTTCAGAAGATTAATAAAGTAGATGCGTTGCCAGATAGGTATAGTGTGCCTACGTAAAAATGAAATGTAAATATGTAAATAAAATTGTGTATATTATGTGCTTCTTGTGATTGAATTAATCTACGTTAATTAAATTAAATTTGCCGTCACTCGTTTGAAATTCAAAATTCAAATATGTTTTATTCAAGTAGGCATTAAAAACACACTTTTGAATAGTCATATAATCACTGTTTTCCCCAATTTTTTCTTTTCCATGTCCAGGGGTTCTGGTTCTACTGAGAAGAATCATGGAAGAAAGTAAGAAACTCAGTAGTTGCCCTTTTCAAAATATTTTTACAATAGTTCTACAATTATGTAAAGCGATAAGTCAAATATAAAATGTCAAATGTATATGTAGATAACAAATCGGTTTAGAAATTTCTAGTTAGTCCTGTGTAGTACGAGAGGTCAGTTCCAAGCATTTTTCTCTGACTTAAATTGAAAAGATAAAAGATCTAACATTTCTTTTGGAGTCTTATTATAAAAGCGTATATCGCTACCCAAGAACGCATTATATACTTTGTGTAACCATAAAGTAGGTATTGTGATTTTACTTTTATTTCTACTATTAAAATTGTGCAAATCACTATTATTTACGTCAGTTCGATGCAATCAATTCCTTTAAACGGTTCTCTAAGAGATACTCGGGCTCCTAAAAAGTACTCCTAAAAGATCTTATTTTACGCTTTATATTTAATATGTACACTTTTTATATTATTCGATTAGCATTGTACAAAATGTTTACACGTTTCAAGTGTGTTAAAAGTGTCTACAATATTTATCAAATGGGTGACGACATATTTGAACACTTTGTGTTCAAAAACACACACTTCCAAAAATCGAGATTTGCAGTGAACTTATTGAACATGTTTATCTATTAGGTAATAATAATAATAGTAAGTAATTATTATAAACCCATATAGTTAATATTATAATAATTACTTACTAGAATAAATTATTATGGTATCTACCTATCCTTACCATTATCTAATTACAATATTCCTTGCGAGATCAGCATAATGTGTTCGTGTCCATTCTGAGCACCCGGAAACTTATTTTATTCTTTGGAACATGTACTCTGTGGCGGCACAAAAGTGTCAAATGTAGTGCGTGCGGCGGCGACGGTTGAATGCGATATCAATAGAAGCCGCCGGCGCGTGTATCTTGACCTTGTACTTCCGAATAGCTGCAAAATTTCTTTGACAGGTCAGTATTCGACCTTTGATGATGCCGACAACAAGACGCCGCGCACTATCAAAGGGCCGATGGTCAAAACTAGGGTTGCACTGTTTTTTTCTTTTTAATGGATATTTTCATCCGCTATGTATGTTTATGGTATTGTTCGTAATGCATATAAGTCCAATTTTCCAATGTTTTTATATATATTTTTTGCGTATCATAGAGTCCCTAAGCGTATACCCGAACTCCTATACTCCCTGAAACGACACTCATTCCTAACTGCAATACGCAAGAGTCTCGCAGGCTTAGTCTTGTTCTTGCTCAAATCTTGCACGGTCTTGTTCTCAATTTTACTAAAATTAGACGGTCTTGTTCTTGGCCTTGGTCTTGCAAAAATGCAAGAACAAGACCAAGACTGCAAGACCAAGACCGATTTAGGGCAACACTAGTTTTAAGTCAGAATTCCGTTTTTTAAGTTATTTTAACCCTTTTATTGGACTAATCAATGGCACAAGCTCAAGTTCGGATACTAAAAAAAGAAAGTATCAAAACAGTGATTTTTTTTTTCAAATTAAAAAGTACCATACTTTAGGTATCATTCAATAAGAAAGAATCATTAAAAAAACTAAATACATGTAGTCGAATTACGAACCACCTCTTTTTTACAGTTGGGTAAAAATAAACTAATTAACTGCTTTATTGACATGCGCTGATCAAACGGTTTGAGTGTTATTTATTTGTTATAATTCCTCAGCGTCAAGGCTGTGGCTGGAGGAATCCAAACGGTGTCGGACTCATGACCACCGGTGAAGTCGGTGGGGAGGCAAAGTTCGCCGAGTTCCCATGGATGGTCGCCATTTTGAAGTAAGTGAATTAACAAACATTACAGATTATGATTCCGCGTCATCATAATTAATCTGTAAATAGACTAATACAGGTCTGTCCCAGATAATGGAGCGAGAGAGTGATGTACCGCCTTTATCAGAATTGCAGGATCAAAAGTCTCCAGTTTCCAACAAATTTGTTTATCAACAACTTTGTGATCTAAATTTCCATTTGAGCAGGATTATAGTGCACGAGAGCGTGTCCGAACGCAGGTTTAATCTCTATTCCCTCGCTCTCATTACTCCGATGGGACCACAATCCGACACCGGAGAGAGCTCAGGCGCAGGATCATGGGCTTTACGAGCTTTCCAAGGCGAGAGGGTGAAACATCTTTCTGACTCCAGGCTGTTATAAAAAAAATTCTCGACAGAAAATCCAATAACTGATTTCAGTCTGACCCGGGTACCGGGTACACTGTAAGATTATGCCCACCATATCAAAAACAGGTCAAAGCATCCATCATTAACCATTTACTTGTATAAAATGTACAAGTCTGAATCTACTTCCTATTAACATATTAATTTATATATATGAAATATAAAATGTTGCCATCTATGTCTCTTTTTTAATGTGGATTAGAGATTTTTATGTTGAGTCTTATCAATTTGTTTTAAAGTAAAGATGTAAAACAAAGGATTAAAACTCGAAAAGAGTACATCCGCAGTGGAACCAGATACATCAATATTCAGAAGCAAGAATCCCTCCGGCGCTTTAGAACCATTTTAAAGATTTAGTATATCCTTATGTTTACAATTATGTTTTATGAGTTTCGACAACGACAATATCAAGATAAGTTACTACCAGTGTAAAATAGCAGTTTAATGCTGCTGTGTTTCGTATGGTGAGTGTAGAGAACCGGAGACCCGTTTTACTTAAATCACAACGCATGACGGTGACAACGCATTTGCATTTTGATTTTCAATCGAGGATAAATGTAGATATCTATGGGTTACGGTATCAGTGTACTTACCATCAGGTATAAATAAAAGAAACAACATGATAGAGCTACGCTGCAGCTATATAATGGGTGTAGCTCGAATGGGTAGGCTCAAAGGAGGAAGACTACGCACTGACATAATACCAGCGAGAAATAGCAGCTTAATGCTTTTATGTTTTGTACGGTGAGTGTGGAGAACCGGAGACCCTTTTTACTAGAAATGAAGTATTGCATCTTAGTCCTCAGAGGTGAAAATACATCTACATTTTGGTTCTTAATCAGTGATATATGTAGATGTATATGGGCCTCAACATCCACTTACTTTAATCAGGACAGAACCACTCTTCGTCAAGGAAAACAACCCATCGGGTCAAAACATGAACGTCTACGTTGGTGGTGGGTCCTTAATCCACCCGAATGTGGTCCTCACCACGGCGCACTACGTGGTCGAGGCCAACCGGCTGTTCGTTCGCGCTGGAGAGTGGGACACGCAGACCACCAAGGAACCGTATCCGCATCAAGATCGGGAAGTGATGAAGATCGCAGTCCACAAAAACTTCAATAAGAGTGAGTTCTTCAGTTGAGTTGTCATATCCTGTCCATACCTTTAAACGGGCAATTCTTATATATATATATATTAAATATAAAATAAAATATATATATATATATATATATATATACATATATATATATAAGTAGTACCTGGATGACCGAGCTTCGTTCGGTATTTTATTTTTTGGAAATTATATTTAGATACAAATTGAACGTACTGAAAATTACAGATGAAACATTTTTTGATCTTATTGACATAACAATTACAATATAAGAAGGTAAATTTTGACACCGTGTTAATGATTATAATAGCTCGAAAGGTATATCGGGCGGTCACGACATCGTAGTGCCCTGGTTCGTGTCCTGTCTTCAGTCCGACTTTTTTTTTCATTTTTTTTTTCAAGTTTTCCTCTTTTCTAAGAAAATCTATTCCTTTTTAGTATTTTCAAAAGCACGAAAATTTAAATTCAACTAATTGCACTCATGATTTTTACTCAAATAACCAGGTCAGTTTTCTATTATATCGGTAAGATCAAAAAATATTATTCATATTTTATCAGTATGTAATTTTTATCTAAATATAATTTCCACAACACACGATTTTAAAAAAATCAACGGTCAACCAGGTACTCTATGTAAACCGTGTAATGGTGGTGTAATGGTGGTATCATCCCGTAAGTGTCTTAGCAGGCGATAAATGGAAAGAAACCAGGAGGTGGGCAGACAGCGTCTTCCTAATAACATCTAGAAAATAAAAAAACTGCTTGCCATCTGATTACCAACCCGGCAGCCAAATGTGGCTGGTTGTGGCAGAGCACTTTAGACTAGCTGTATGGATGATGATGATGATGATCTATATATATATAAAAAAAAAATATATATATATATATATATCATGATACATCTGTTAGTGATCATGTAACTGAACCAATGGAGGACATATTCACACCATTTTTTATTTTGTCAGGATGATGGTTCATAACTATGCTAGGACCCGATAAGTGGCGCATTAATCTAGTTTAAATGTTTACATATTCATAAATGTATCAATAAATTCCACATTTATGAACCAACTCATATTAATAAACACTTATTTCTCCCACTTTTTACATAGTTACAATATATATGTGTGTGTGTGTGTGTGTACGTGCGTGCTTGCGTGCGTGCGTGCGTGCGTGCGTGCGTGCGTGCGGTGCGTGCGTGCGTGTGTGTGTGTCTGTGTTTGAGAAATAAGAAAAAATTTTTCGAAGACATGTGAAGTTCACCAATACGCGGTAAGAAATTTCCTAGCCCTGAAACCCTATCACAAATGAGAGGAAGCCTGTGCCCAGCTGTGGGATGTATAAAGGCTGTAACTTTAATTCAGTGCCAAAAAAACATATCACAAAATCGAGACCCGATTATGTTCCCCGTTATGGCGACGAGAAGAAGTAAAGAAGATAGAAACTTTTTTATTCAGAACTTATTGAAAGTCAGTCTTATGAATAATTCATACGTGGTAGAGCCACGCTGCAGCTATATTATGATTGTAACATGAATGGGTCGGTCGACCGCGAAACGAAAAAGAAAAAGAAAAGAGCTTACTCCTTTCTAAAGGGCCGGCAACGCACCTGCAATTCCCCTGGTGTTGCGGTTGATCATGGGCGGCGGTATTCACTTAACATCAGGTAAGCCGCATGCTCGTTTGCATCTTCTATAAAAAAACGACCACGCGCTAACAGTCCAAAACGCACTTGAATTTTGATTCTTAATCGAGGATAAATTTAGATGTCCATGAGCCACAGCATCCAAATACCATCAGGTGAACTGTGTGCTCATTTGTTACCCTATTCTATAAAAAAATCCACTGGTGAGACCGCGGGGAACAGCTGCTAACTAATATAAAATAAGCTTATAATGCTAGGTATTAAGCAACATTGTAATGTAACATGTAGGGATAACGAATAAAGATGCTTTATTATTATTTTTACAATTATTATATACTCTTCACTAAAATATTGGAGATATTGTAAAACCATGAACAATTTAAGCGAGATTAAATCAAAATTTCGTCTAGTTCAAGTCAACTTTCACTAATACTTCGCTAACTCTGAGGCGCTTAGTTCATTTTTAGTAACGCGTGACGTCATCTCTCTTCTTTTAAAAAAATACTAGCAATGCCATTTACATTACTAATATCCTCTGTAACGACTCATGGCAATCTTAATATGTGATGCACGACAGTAGTCGAATGGCGGATTCGAACCCACGACCTTTTGAGTTCGCGGTCCGTACCTTGCCATGAGGCTACTGTCGCTTCAAACCTTCGCACCGTTATACCACCACAACTCCGTTCCCTTACAGAAAATTTGTACTACGACATCGCTTTGCTGTTTCTCAAGTTTCCGATGACTTTGGCGCCCAACGTGGGGTTGGTTTGTCTGCCATCACATCGCCAACGAGTTCCCGCCGGTACTAGATGCCTTGCCTCCGGCTGGGGGAGGGACAAGTACGGATTGTCGGGCCAATATCAGGTCATACTCAAAAAGGTAAGTTTTGTTTAATTAATGTAATCTAATATATCGGTATAGTGTATAGTGGTGGGTCGTTGTCGAATTTTCGACGAACGAAACGCAACCGTTTTCCCGACGACGAAAACGGTTGCAAAAAACGGTCGTCACTGCTACTCGTTTGAAGACGACTTAAAGGACGCCGAAAATTTTTCATTGATTAATGCTACTTTAATTCTGATAATAAGACTGATTGTAGGTATTGCTGAGACTGACTAGTAATT
This sequence comes from Parnassius apollo, assembly GCA_907164705.1. NCBI lineage: Eukaryota > Metazoa > Arthropoda > Insecta > Lepidoptera > Papilionidae > Parnassius > Parnassius apollo. The sequence goes on from CAJQZP010001124.1 coordinate 672,777, forward strand.
TTATTCAAATACTTACTAATTTGAATACCCAGTCATTGATAAAATAATAAATGTACATAAGTTTTGTTGACATAAATAATCAAAAAAGTTTCTGTTATTATTTTGTTATATTTTGTATAGTTGATTTATATTATTCTAAAATAATATCTCAATAAAAATAAATTAATATCTTAAAATTGAATTTTTTGAAGGTTTTTTAGAAATTCACGATATTATTCTGGGCACGTTTCTATCAAACCTCGGCACGATATTATCCAACCAAAAAAACGGAAGAGCGTGGTTTTATCAGATACCACGCTCTCCTGTTTTTTTTAACTATAACAAAATTACTTTCTGTTAATTTTTTAAAATATTTTGCCATGTTGGATGTGTAGCTAAATAAATTACACTTGAAATTGCAACGCACAACAAAAACCCGTCATGAAGATAAGCTGTCATTTTTATAGATTAGTGACGTTTGTCCTCAGTCCTATTTTTTTAAAGAATATTAACAATGGTATTAACACTACTACTAATATTCCCCTTAACCACTCGTGGTAAGCATATATTGCTTGTGTTACGAGTGGTTCACGTCAGTAGTTGAATGGCGGATTCGAACCCACGACCTTTTTGAGTTCGCGGTCCGCGAACTCAAAGGCTACTGTCGCTTAGACATCTGTCTTTATATGATCGAAACTTATCCAATATGGAATAGAATTGCGTTTTCGTCGAGTGAAATGGTTGCAGTTTTTTACAACTATCAACGATTTTCGACTTTACTAATGTTTGTAAACGAATACGAAACCAAAGACTACAATAAAACGTGACGACGAGTGAAATAGATAGTTGAATCACTGCATTCTCGAATGTATTTTCATAGACTTAAAATAAAAAGTAGCATCAAGTAATTCGAAAACTGGTTTGTGCAACGAAGACTGTTTGGACTCAGGACGTTAAACGGTTTCTTCGTCGCAGAACACAATACGCTCTTTGTAAACGGTTCGTCGTCGCAACGCCCACCCCTAATAGTGTATGATGATTGCCTCGTTGGTCTTGTGGTAATTTTAGCGACTGATAATCATGATGGTCCTGGATTCAAATCCCGGATCGGGCCGAAAATATATCAGTTATTGAGTTTTCCATCAAAAAATTCTCATCACCCCAGTACATCGAAAAAACGTAAAGCCTGATATATCTCCGGTCGTGTCGGTTTACCGTCCCATCAGACTATGAGGGTAAGGAAATAGAGAGCGTTTGCTCATAAACTTGGACACTATAATAAGCTGTCCTGGCCGAAGCCGCAACTGAGATTCGGTTTTGGTTAATTTCCAATGGTACATTTTCGCCGGGACACGCTCTGTCCCGTGTTTGTGTTCCCTCTGCTACGGAAGCAAAGCCATGTTTGCTTTGCTTCCGCTGCAAAGCACAGGTCTACTTTATTATTTAAAACTTTTTTATGTAAGTCATTGACACTATGCACGGAACCAAGGAAAGCAGGCACCAAATGTTATAGGTAAAGTAGCTTGTTTCCTGGCTGTTGTATTTAAAGTTAATTTAAAAAAATCCCAAGTTATTTAAAGTTTATCTATATCTTTTAGTAAGAGCAATGTGGGGATTTAAGATTTGGTTTGAATGGTCTAAGTTTAAGATATACAATTTATCTACGTGGTTTAAAAACTGTTATATTATTGTTTTTAAATAAGGTTTAATACTTTCGAAAAACACCGGGGCATCTAGAAGGTATAGCGATCCCCACTGACAGTTTTTATTCCTGGAGAAATATGATTGAAATTTTGAATTAAAGTATCTCTGTTAGAACTTGATAAATTATTGAAAATATTTTTTTTATTGGAGTTGGTTTTTACTATTTAAGTTTTATTATTTTTTCTACGTGGTAGAGCCAAGCTACAGTTAGTTATATTAGTACTATAGTTGTAGCACGAATGGGTCGGATCGACCGGGAAAGGACCACGCTCTCACAGAATACCAGCGTAAAATAGCAGCTTAATGCTGCTGTGTTTCGTATGGTGAGTGTAGAGAACCGGAGATCCTTTTTGCTGGAAACGAGGCATTCCATCTTAGTCCTCACGGGTGACAACACATCTGCATTTTTATTCGTAATCGAGGATACATGTATGTGTCCATGCGCCACAGCAATCACTTACCATCAGGTGGACTGTGTGCTCGTTTGTCACCCTATTCTATAAAAAAATATTAATATTACTAGGTTTTGTATACAACAGAATTAACAAATAAAAAAGTCCTCGGTCTTACCGCAGATAGAACTGCCAATTGTAGACCATCAGACCTGCCAGAGGCAGCTGCGTCTTACCCGCCTGGGCCGTCACTTCAAACTGCACTCGACCTTTATTTGCGCTGGAGGGGAACGCGACAAGGACACCTGCAACGGAGATGGCGGATCACCACTGGTGTGCCCTATTGAGGTAATTTTTTATTTACCTACCCACCCGCTCAACGACAGCGTGGTGGTAATGAAAAAAAAAATCGAAAAGTCCTTTTTTACACGAGGACACGATTTGAGCACACGCATATATATCGCGAGAGCAAGGTGGGATATGTTGGATTTGCATCGACTTAAATTCCTATGATGTTCCACCTACAATAATCGCTCTTTGTCGGTTCTTCCTGAAACCCTCTTGCTCTTCAGGCAAAACACGCAGGAGCACAAGGCGCCTCCGTTTGTAATTACACCTGCGCGTAATGCACTTGTCGCTCATCACTCATTTACTTAATACAGTCATGCATTACGGAATTAGTAAGCGGAAGTAACGCTAAGTAGGCGGAGTGCAGGGTGATATATATATATATATTCAAGATGCGTGGTGATATATTATTTCAACTGATTTTGCTACGCACGCACACATTCACATGGGTCGATCGGTAGGCAAAAACTTTATTGCCCATAAATCACGTTCAATTTGGGATAGTTTCAAATAAATGTAGAAGTCTTATTCATTCATATTTTCAAAAAATGCAATAACGGTATTATTCATATCATTATTTATTTATTTGAACTTAAGTTTAAAAGGCTACTCTACTATGTATATACAGGTTGTCCCAAAACTGTTCACTCCTGTTGCCACAAATCTTTACTTTTCTTTTCTTTTTTTTTCAGTCTTTTCAGAGTTTAAAAAGCAGCTGCTTTAGCTTGCATAAAAATAGGAATTATTATGTATTATATATACATATGGCGTCTCGATATACGTACACTCCTTTACCCCCCGCGACTCCACCTTTAATAGACACATTGTAAGCTGAAACGCTTCACAGGCGTATTGAAGCTAGTAGTATCACACGTCTCGCACCCTTGGCGCTGCTTCCCTCCTATCTTAAAATTTGACAAGTGTTAGGAAGCCGTAAAATGTTTCTGACATGCCGCATAGTCCTCTAATGAATCTCTTACGTCACAACCACATTACACGACAAGCATAGAATATAGAAAGTGAGGCAGGAAAATGTGTGGCATAACCGACCATCAATAATACTATCACTATCAATAATACTATACTATCAATAATACCACGCATATTTGTACGTGGTAGAGCCATGCTGTAGTTATATTAGTAGTATTGTTGTAGCACGAATGGGTCGGCTCGACCGGGGAAGGACCACGCTCTCACAGAATACCAGCGTCAAATAGTAGCTTAATGCTGCTGTATTTCGTATGGTGAGTGTAGAGAACCGGAGACCCTTTTTACTGGAAACGAGGCATTCCATCTCAGTCCTCACGGGTGACAACGCATCTGCGTTTTGATTTTTAATGGAGGATAGATGTAGATGTCTATGGGCCGCAGCAACCACTTACCATCAGGTGGACTGTGTGCTCGTTTGTCACCCTATTCTATAAAAAAAAATCAATGCTGTTGAAAACAGTTTTTCCGATAAAATAATATTGTCATTTTTTTCAGTTTCAAAACGAACGGTACATACAAAGTGGCATGGTAGCTTGGGGTATTGGATGCGGAGAGGATGGCACTCCAGGTGTTTACGTCGACGTGGCAGGCCTGCGGGACTGGATAGACATGAACGTCGCTGCTGCCGGATACGACACTTCTGTTTATAGTTTATAGATATAAGAAAAAAAACTGGATTTACGACAATAATACTTTTGCCTAGGCTTAAAAATAAAATTAGTTTTTTCTTACTTTTTTTTTTATTTAAAGTGTAACTTTGACAGACGGGAAGCACGTTATAATTAATATGGCGGGAAATTGTCCTTGATGTGTTGCGGTCTTTATTAAAGTAAGATGCTGACTGGTTGTGAGAGGTTTACCATTCTGAGGCTGTCGATGAGTTAAAAGAAAAGATAGTGAGTGCTCCAGTGTAAGCAATTTATTCAACGGTAGAGCCAGAGTACAGAATGAGTGACCGGTAGAATTTGCTTTGCTCACATTGACAGATACACAAAATAGGTATACTCGAATGGAGAAAGAGATACTCGCCATAGTTTTTGCTGTCGAACGGTTTAGCCAGTACATAGGTATACAGTAAGTCAGATGTTACATGGCACATGTAAATGTTACATAACACATACAGTTCTTATATGACACATGTAGATGTTACATAACACATGTAGACTATGTTACATGACTAACGTGACCACACGTCCCGCTTTAGGCGGGACTGTCCCAACTTTAGACCGTCTATCCCGCTGTCCTCAGTAAGAGAAAAAATGTCCCGCTTTAGCTTTACGCATGCATCTATCGACACGATAAGAGCCGTGGTAGCTCAGATCGTTAACGCTCGCTGTAAATATAACAGAACGCGAGTAACCCGAGTCCGATTCCCGCCGACACAAAGTAAATTGTTAATTGCAATTTTAAATGCTGATTTACCACGTGCTTGGCGATGAAGGAAAACATCGTCAGGAAATCTATATGTCTGAGGAATAAGAAAAAAATATATTTCGAAGACATGTGAAGTATGCCAATACGAATTGGGGCAGCGCGGCGGACGCTTCCTTGCCTTAAAAACCCTCTCAGAAATGAGGGTAGGCCTGTGCCCAGCAGTGGGACGTATATAGTCTATAACTTTTTGCAGCGTTCGAGTACAATTTCTGAAAGAGATATGTGATTCTACTGACACAGAGTATCAGAAACCCTTGGGCTCCAGTTAAACAAGGTGGCTTGCGGTAATGCCGACGCTTGAGAGAGTTTTGAAAATGTTTGAATCTTTGAATAGCTACTTCTTGAGCATCGAAAAATGTCCAAATATTTTAGGAGCATTCTTCGAAAATCGCAGCTCTCAGTTATGGTTATATTTTTGCATGTACAAGCAGCAACTTTTCATTTAGTCGTGTTGAATATCGGGGGTCAAAAGGTATCTGCAATAGAGACTTCAAAAGAAATTAATCGTCTACGAGATAACTTGGAACGTAAAAAGAATTAACTTTTTACGTTCACACTGTCCATAGTCTACAAGTAAAACTACAGAAAACTGATCAGAAGAATGTGAAAACTTTGGCGAAGTTTCCCTGTAAAAGTCATGGTGGTAGACTTTGAGGAGGAAAACTCTAGTCGATTCCTTAGCTCCCACTCCAGTATAAGGTTCAGAGTGAACCTGGCCCTGGATTCGATACCAGCTCTTTTCCGATTCAATCAAGATTGTGACTTTATCGGCATAGGCAGTCATGACTACTTCCTCAGACAGGAAGAGTCGGAGTAAGTCGTACATCAGCACGTTCCACAGTGTTGGGCCTAGCACGGAGCCTTGAGGACATCCCCTGTTCGAGGTCTTGCACTCTCACGACAAGTACAGAATACTTGGAGCTGTGGTGTCAGTTCAATGCAGAACTAAAAGTATTTCAACGGACACCACCAGTAAGGCAGTAACCTGAGCGTTGGGGGTGTGACTGAACCGGCGAAGATAGCCAATCTTTTTAAGAGTCAATTCCGGGTTCAGTCTTCTTTACAGTCACCTGTTAAAGTCGATGCCGAGGTTCATCGCCAGACTGGTGCATCAACTTATGTGCCCGATCGCATCACTGCCAGGGACATCGCTGTTTTGATAAATGGCATGACTGGAGAAAAGTCACCTGGTCACGATTGCCTTATCATCGAGAACTTTCAGCACGCTGACCCGCACTTACCTAGACTGCTGGCGCTCTTGTTTACCCTATGTATAAAGCACTCTTATTTTCCGGAAAAGCTGATGAGAGCGGTCGTGGTTTCGGTTTTGAAATACAAAACCAGAGATGTTTCGGATATGTGCAACTATCGGCCCATTTCATTATCGACAACTGCGGCTAAGATACTTGACCGTGTGCTTGTGAGACAGTTAAAAGTACATATTAAGTTAAACGATGCACAATTTGGTTTTAGACCAAATCTATCAACTGAGTGTGCAATACTGTCGCTGAAACACACTGTGGGGTATTACACTGTAGGGAATACGCCAGTGTACGCGGCCATCTTGGATCTTTCAAAGGCTTTCGACCTGTCAGGTCATTCTGTGAGATAAATTGCGAAAGGCTGGTCTACCCGTCTCGTACATTAGTATTTTTAGCTATTGGTACGATCATCAAATAATCAGGGCGGGTGGTCTAGTGCACTGTCGGACGTATACAGATTAGAATGCGGTGTGAGACAAGGTGGTTAATCTCACCTACGCTTTTTAATTTATATATAAATGAACTGATTCATAGACTCGGGAGTGCACGTGTCGGCTGCTCTATTGATGGACTCTGCATGAACATCAGTTACGCAGACGACATGGTGCTTCTGAGCCCGTCAGTCAGTGCACTCAGACGGCTTTTGTTCATATGTGAGGTTTATGAAGATGCCCAGGGTCTAAAATATAATGTTGCGAAGAATTAATTCATGGTGTTTAAGGTGGGCACGAAGAAAGCTAATTTAGTACCACCTGTAACTTTAGGGGGTGTTGCACTTAAACGAGTAACTGAATTTAAATACCTCGGTCATGTTGTTACCGAAGATTTAAAAGATGATAAAGACATTGAAAGGAAAAGGAGGACGCTGGCTCTCAGCGGCAATATGCTGGCCCGTTGGTTCTCACGCTGTACAGCCGAGGTAAGTTATTTTATTTAAGGCCTATTGCCAATCTCTCTATACGTGTACCTTATGTGTCAGATATACGCGGCGGGCATATAACACCATACGTACACAATATAATAACGCTTTTAGATTGTTGCTGGGACTCCCACGTTACTGTAGTGCATCAGGTATGTTTGTTGACGCCCGCGTAGACAATTTTTCAACACATATTCGCAAAAGCAGTGCGTCACTGATGCACAGGGTCGGTGGGAGCGCCAACAGCATTCTTAACGTAATTAGTGAAAAACCCGAGTGTGCTTTTTTGAGGCACTGGGTTCATGTCCATGTACCCATTGCCTCGGACAGGCACCCCAGGTATATGAACTAATGTTATTTAATTTATTACCTACTTTTACTTACATATATTTAAGACTTTTTCTTTTTATTTTTAACAAATTCATTACGGTATTAATTATTATTATTACATCATTATGGTAAGTTTTGTTGGTGGTTTTGTGGCAACGATGACATCGGTTCTGTTATTTTATTATTATTATATTTTCAATATTATTATAAATGCTTACGCATTTGATATAATACAGTACCAGCTTCTTCCAGTTGACCGCATCCAGCGCAGAGCGGCTCGAATCGTCGATGACCGAGTGCTTTCCGATCGGCTCGATTCACTGGCACTGCGAAGAGATGTTGCATCTCTTTGCATTTTCTTTCGCATATAACATGGAGAGTGCTCTGAGGAATTGTTCGGATTAATCCCAGCTGCCAAATTTCGTGAACGCACTACGCGGGAAGCGTCCCGATACCATCCACACCATCTGGATGCTTGGCGGTCCACCACTGTACGTTTTAAAAGGAGTTTTCTTCCGCATACAACCTCTCTGTGGAATAGTTTACCACCGGCGATTTTTCCGGACCGATACGACCTGGGGACCTTCAAGAAAAGAGCTTACTCCTTTCTAAAGGGCCGGCAACGCACCTGCAATTCCCCTGGTGTTGCGGTTGATCATGGGCGGCGGTAGTCACTTAACATCAGGTGAGCCGCATGCTCGTTTGCCCCCTCTTCTATAAAAAAAAATTAATATTAGTAATGATTTATAATTTTAGTATTAGATTTGAATTTAATGAATTAACTTTACCCTATGATGCTTGTTGATTGAAATAGATAAATGACTGAAAAACAAAAAAATATAAAAAAAAATATTACAATTATCAAATTTTTTGAACGTTCCGGATGAAACAATTGAGTATACTACGACCAGAGTATAGTAATGTTTGACGACCGACGTTATCGAGAGGCTCTCCAAACCACGGAGTACTGAAGCAAGAAATGATCCATTCGAATAATCGACCAAAATAACCCAGTTTGTAAGAGGAATCAATACTTAAATGATCGGGTCACTGATACAAGAATGAATGACATAATATATCTACTGCCCGTCATAACTGAATGGTTATACCGCCATCTATAGTTATCTGCTATCCAAATTTATTTACGAAATTATTTTATACATTATTCTAAAACAAAACACAAGAAATAAAAGTTAAGCTTTATTTCAACATTTCTATTTAATATTTTAATATACATTAATTATTCACAGACTATAAATTTGTTTATATAAACCGTTGCTCCATACATTAGGAACGTTAGACGTTTTTAATAAAAGAAAAAAAAATTATTTCACAATTTTAATACTCATTTAAAAATAACAATGAAGTAAAATAACGTAAAGCGTGAAAATATCGAACAATATTTACAAGGAAATAATTGATAAGTATGATTTCTTAACCTAAGTCTCATCGCTTGATTTCTTTAAATTTGTAAAGATAAAAAGTATAAAATGTTCCCGTAAATGAATAAGTTTACGATTAAATGAGAAAACAAAACAAAAATAGCAATAAAAATTATCTATGTATGACGACCTTTTATAATAACAAATCTAAAACCTTCAAGTAATGGACTTAACGCAAAGGTCACTTACGTTACGGGAAACTCTTAAAACTATTCCAAACAGTTATAGTTTTTTTTTTTATTCGACATTGGAATGAAATAAAAGTTGGCACTAGCATGGAGGGCTCTCGATTTCGTATAAATTTCTCATTAACAATTATTCGCAATAGTTACAACTAGTATATTTACTCATTATATTAATTTGAAGCTCTGATTTATTGAAAATGTAAACAAACTCTCGTCAAGCGTCAGACTTTTGTGATTGCTCGGTAATCGTTAAGGCCATTTCATACAAAGCATTCTACCGATCTTGTGTAATAGCTCCTCTATACGATGGGCCAGCGCTGGCCCAGCGAGATGGCCATGCGATGGTTGAAGCGCAACTACACGACGGCGACATTCAGTTATGATCGAAACGTTTTTCGAGATGGACGTGGACGAATTAGCCGCTGCGGCAATATATCTATACAACACGTCCTGTTTTTTTCTTAAAGTGCACAAGAATAGAGTTATCAAAAAGAAATAGCGTAGAAGAAGATGGTGGATGTTATCTATCCGTCGCAATAGAACTAAATATGTCCTAAGTCAATTTAGTTTTCTTTTAATTATTAATTAATTATTCAAAATAAATAAAAAACAAAATATGTATATGTTGTGATTTTAGTAGCCCTATGATTAAAAATTTTATAACTTCATCATGAGGCCACATATTCGACATTTTTAATTCGTTAATTAATAAACAAAACGTGAACGTCCACACTCAACCGTCGAACGCTCAAATCTGTGGAATGGGCCACGTATAGACGCGTACCGCCATCGCTGGCCCACTACCTTTGATGTGCGACGGAAAAACCGACACCGTCGCCATCCCCAAGACCATCGCACGCGCCATAAGCCATCCGACACAACTACGCCCTCCACACGCTGGCCCATCATAGTGGGCCATCGCGATGGACCATCTTGTAGAGGGGCTATAAAAGGTGCAAACTGGGTCCAAGGCAAATTTAAAGGCTTCAGGAGCAAAAAAAGTACTGATCGAATTTATAGTTCTTAAACTACAGACAGAAAAGTGAAAGAACCATATTATAAGGTGTTTTCGAGCATTTCATCTGTTTAAAAATAAAAAATACAACAGTTTTTTTAAGTAGATAATGGCGCCAAATCTAAAAATCTACGGATTATCATAGAAGCTATAGTACGTGGTACCTTTATTAATTGTTGAAATGCTCAAAAGTCGGTATCAATATCCTGATTTCACATTCACTTTAACGATATTAATATCTTACTATTTATTATTTGAAAAATAGGCACGTTGTCGGTTTCTATACAGATTATATAAAATTGTTCCTCTTTTTAAATAGTAAAAGCTTTCTATACAATATTAGGTATTTATTATCTGTTACGTACTAGTGAAAAATAGCACGATATTGAAACAAAACATTGCAAATATAAATTACACTTACACTAATTGGTGTATTTTGTGGTTATAATAAATTACAATTTCATTTGCGATCTGAATTTTGCGTTATTTTCTTTTAACAAAACATCCTAACCGCAATTCTACATTTTTTAAATGTAATAACTATACATTTTGAGCTCTATGGTTTCATTTTATAGAATTTGACAGATGCAGTGTGACCAGTGAACGATCAGTAAACTGCATATTATAAAACTTTTGAGAGAAAAAAATGTTTACGTTTGATGTAAAAAATGTATATATTGAAAAAAAAACACGGGATAAGGTCACGGTCACACTAGAGCTGTCCGCATCTACTCAGTTGTGTTGATAGTGATAGTCTTTCCTTTAGGATCATCAAAACGGTCCATTGTGCGGATGTCCAACATCATCATGATACCGTAGAAGGTGATAGCGAGGAGTATAAACACCACGAACAGACCAGACCAGATCGGCACGGAGAAGAATCCGACGCAGTTAAATGAATCCCCGAAGACCAAGTCGGATTCGTTGGTGCTTTTGAAGAACGGCTGCACCTGTAACGATAACATAACACGATGCATTAAAGTAAATCGAAAATCTAAAAGACTAGTTTTAGAATACCGAAAACTGTATTTTTTCATGATGGCTGTTACTCGATGGTTGTAATGATTAATAATAAACCTCCGGTAAGCATTAAAGAAGAGACGGAAACTATTTTATACGTGGTCGAACCACGCTGCAGTTATATTATGGTTGTAGCACGAATGGGTCGGCTCGACCGTGGAATGACCACGCTCTCACAGAATACCTTTTAATTTTTTGACATACATTCTTTGACATTATTTGGGCCTATGTTCAGCAGTGGACTTGTGAATATATATATATATATATATATATGCGTGTGTGTGTGATTAAGTTTCGAGAATGGTTTAATTTCAATTGGGCGCAGTAGTTGGTAATAAAATACATTACACATAAACATTATTAATTAACCTTAATTTATGAACTTAACGTGTCTTATAACCGTTTGTAAACAAAACCTACTATTTTGAAAGCACGCAAGCTGTATCTCGATTAAGGACGTGTTACTTTGAATAAGCGCAAGTGTAGGATGACCAAGCGTTTTTTTATTTAAGAGAAAAAATATCCGGGTTTTGGCACTCGAAGAGATCGCATAAAATATTTTAATTAAGTTTATTAGATTTTAATGGCGTCTCAATCAGAGGGAATATTTGTGCAAAAACAAAAATGACAGTTTTTGGATTGGAATGTGTTGTTAATATCCGGATAGCTTTGAGAAATTTTCGAGTGTTACGACACCTACAGGCCATATTACATTATTATTATTATTACATATTGCAAGTGCACCAAGAAATGTTTAGCGTAGTTCCCGAGCTGCGTTAAGAACCGTGATAGCTCGTGGGCTAACTTACACATATTAAAATTGACAATTGCAATTTTAAATTGGTTTACGACGTTCTCGGCGGTAAAAAAACGGAACTCTGTTGGTGTGAGAGATATTATTTTATTTTATTTTTATAGAATAATGGTGACGTACAAGCACACAGTCCACCTGATGGTAAGTGGATGCTGTGGCCCATAGACATCTACATTTATTCTCGATTAAGAATCAAAACGCACCTCTGAGGACTAAGATGGAATGTTCGTTTCCAGTAAAGAAAAGGGTCTACGGTTCTCTACACTCACCATACAAAACACAGCAGTATTAAGCTGCTATTTTACGCTGGTATTCTGCGAGTGCGTGGTCCTTTCCCAGTCGAGTCGACCCATTCGTGCTACAAACATAATATAGCTGCAGCGTGGCCCTACCATGTAATATACCTGGTAAAGCCACGCTGCAGCTATTATATTGTTACAATTATATTTTGAGGACATGTGAAATACAGACTAACTACTCCATAATTTGGTTGTAGCTTTACACTAGTGTTTTATATAGGTAGTAAAAGACTAGGAAAGGAAAGGTGAAAATTATGGACACCCTAGTGCAGTTGAACGAAACGAGTCCGTGTCGAAGATCGATCGCGTGTAACGACGGCGGCAGCCAGTCTGCCGCCGAGTATTCCCGACCATTTCAAATCTCACGAACTTCCCGACCCTTTACTTTGGAATCTTTATAGCTTTCGCTTCCACATGTCTTCCTTTTAGCCCTCTTCGACTAGTGTAATAAAAGTTCAATCACTCGACTTTGATCTCGAAGTTCAAAATTCGTTCTACAATTTTCAAAGGACATCATCACGTCAAATCAAGTTATAAAAGTAAAGTAAAGTAAAGTTACAGCCTATATACGTCCCACTGCTGGGCTCAGGCCTCCCCTCATTTCTGAGAGGGTTTAGGGCAAGGAAGTGTCCGCCGCGCTGCCGTTGACGAACTTCACATGGTTTCTTCGAAATAGTTTTTTTTCTTATTCCTCAGACATGCAGGTTTCCTCACCATGTTTTCCTTCACCGCCGAGCACGTGGTAAATCAGCACTTAAAATTTCAATTAACAATTTCATTGGTGCCGGTGGGGATCGAACCCGGGTTACTCGCGTTCTGTTATATTTACAGCGAGCGTTAACCACTGAGCTACCACGGCTCTTCAAATCAAATATAACTATAATAATCATCATCATAACTTGATCTCAAAAAATCAAGTTACGATGATGATTAATTCATTAATTCATCATTTGTTCATTACAACATATTAATAATATTTTTTTTCATTCATCGCATCTCGTTAAAAGCTGTGCTCAACAAACGTTACCCCATAGGTTTCCTATGTTATTCAGTTTCCTCGTGGCCTCTTACAGTCACGGTACAATAACAAAACGGGGGTCTTGGATTCCCCATATACTTTTTTAATATTATTATTTATATTTGAATAAATTAATTTATTTAAAATTGGAAAAATACTACGCCTTTATTTCAAGTTTGCCGTCGTCGACCGTTATGATATCAGAGCTGACGGTACCGTAGAGAAAAAAAGTTACCATGTTTATCTATATTATCACATAAACATGACGACTATTTTTTGGCAAATTGAGCAAAACTAAGGAAGTAGTTTGTTGTCCTGTACACAGAAATAGAGAGCAAACAAGTAGATAAAATGCATATTATAAAATAATTTATTTAGTAAAGTGAAATAATAACAGTGAATAGTAATGTGTCCGATACAATTATAAAATAATATAATTAAAATTTTTATAGTTTTATTTTACATTTAAAATATTTCGAATACGTAAGATATTATGAAGGTGCTGCTATCGGTACTCAAAGGGCGACGCTTGAGGCGCGGAGTGAGGGAGTGCGGCGGGAGGTAACGGCATTCTTGGAATGAACAAGTAGTAGCTTAAATTAACAATTTACTTATTTAATGATTTCTTATATTTACTCGAACACTATACATTGATTAAAACCACTTTTACGGATTTTATCGCCTTTTATTTAAAAATATATTAATATAAATAAAACGCGATAAAATCCGTAAAAGTAGTTTTAATCAATTTATTAATTTATTTATCCTCTATGCAACACTCAACTGGGGGTTACGAAGGGCGGACTTAATAATAAAATTTCTAAATTGCCGTATGGCATTTTCTACCAGTCAATCCTTATAAAAATGGAATAAATAATGGCGTTTTTAGGTCCAATTTAAAGACAAAACAGGTGGTAAAATTAAAAATTTTGTACATCCGACTTCAATATAAATAAAATGAGAACATTATCAAAGTAGGTAGTCAAAGTCGATTAAATATGCATTATTAAGGATTACTCAAAAACTACTAAACATTATTTTGATCAAATTTATATCGAACCACATGAGAAGCACCAGCTTTCAAAAAAACATCATCAAAATCGGTTCACCTAGAAAAAAGTTCTGAGGTAACACACAAAAAATACAGTACAAGTGAGAACCTCCTTCTTTTTTTTAAATCGGTTGAAAATTTTAAAAAGAAAACAGTTGAACTTTTAATTCCTATTAATAGTTTAACTGTTACAATTTCTTTATAGTAATAACAAGAAAGACTTGAGTCACAAAGAAACCAGGTCAGAAGTTTTCACAAATGGGAACATAGATCTTTTAATGAATGATTTTTCTCGATATAGATTATTACGTCATACTTATTTGAAGTAATTTCTTTATCTATCACTGGTTCGAAAAATACCTCCGTTTTGAGAAGAACAAGTAAGAAACCCAGCGGGATTTGTTTTTAAACATATTTCACTTTACAATAAATTTTATATGAAATTAATAGAATCAGCATGGTGTCGATCACCTCATTCCCAGGGGTTATATACATTGATGTACTCCTTGATATTATAATAACCACAGGAATAGTAATAATAAGACAATTATTACGAATTCTGTGGTAATAACCATTTTTGTACAATTATTTTTTATAAAACTTTTAAACTTGTTTTTTGACAAACTGAACATTTTCTGAGATTTTGTCGTAAAGCGTATACATTGCCCTATAAATGAATTACTAATTCTGTGGAGTCTAGTAACTGGTATTTATTTATTTATTTAGGTACACAAAACAGAATAACACCAAAACGAAAATAATAAATACAAAGTTACAATCTGGATGGTATTCCAAAACATGTGCACACAACATGGTATTAAGTAACAGTAACGATTTTACAGCACAAATAATTATAACCTTAATATATATAAACATACTATACTTATGAACTTATGTTGTGAAAATTAAATCTTTATTAAAATAATGTTCATTTATCATTATTTTAATAAAGATTTAATTTTTTCATTATTTATCATATAAATTTTAAGCCTTGAATGCCTTATTTACAAAATATATCTAATACGGATTTTTTGAAATTGTTTAATTTGTTATTAAAAATGTCTATATTTTTACTATTATTAATCAATAAGTCATTATATAGGCGACACATTCTTACAAGAGGATTGTAATAGGACGTATTATTTTTATAAACTTGCAAAGCGAAAGTATTTAGGAAAGTATACCGACGATGGGGCTTAGTATTAATCTTGACAAATGAAAGGAGGGTGGGGGAATCTATAAGGGAATGAATAATTTTAAAAAGGCCTGATATTTACTCCGAGTTTGTAGTGATATAATGTTAAACTTTTTCAGTTTCTCTTCATAAGAGGGCAGACTAGAATGCTAAAAAATTTAAACCATACCTATAGCAGAGGATTGCTAGAAATTTCTTTTGAACACGTTCAATACGATCTACGTGGACATATATGGAAACCAAATAATTATGTTGTACTCTAAAATAGTGCGTGTTGCCCCAGTGATGACTTACGGATCTGAGACGTGGTCCTTCACTGCTGGCCGTATGAGGACGCTCAAGGTCGCTCAGCGAGCTATGGAGAGGGCTATGCTCGGAGTTTCTCTGCGTGATAGACTCAGAAATGAGGATATCCGCAGTAAAACCAGAGTGACCGACATAGCACAACGGATTAGTAAGCTGAAGTGGCAATGGGCCGGCCATATAGCTCGAAGAACCGATAACCGATGGGGAAGAAAGGTTCTCGAGTGGCAGCCTCGTACCGGTAGGCGTAGTGTAGGGCGACCCCCCACTAGATGGAGTGACGACCTGGTAAGATATGCAGGAAGTCGATGGATGCAGGTGACTCAGGACCGTGCTTTGTGGCATTACTTGGGGGAGGCCTATGTTCAGCAGTTGGACTTGTGAAGGGCTGTGATGATGATGATGATGATGACTCTAAAATACTGCGTACTAGGGAACAGTACAAAATACGAAAGCTTCGTGGATTTTTAAAAGTCTTTGCAGTTCTAAATATAAAGCCAATAAGTTTTGTACTTTTAGATATCACATGATCGTAATGATCGCGGAACGTAAGCTTTTCATCAAACAGTATTCCAAGATCCTTAACTACGTCCTTAACTACGGTATTACAAGCTTATGTTTGTTCCTAGTGTTTAAACTATGAACATCTTTACTCTTATCAAAGCTATTTATGTTTTTATGTACATACTACATTTTCGTAAATATATTGGACGCCAACGTTAAAATCTTTATTTCTTTAAATTTTTCTCTGAGGAACTCTTTACTATTTAAGTTATGAATCACCCGTACGCCTTCCTTTAAAATTACGGAAATTTGTGTGTGGATACTATATTTGTACTAAAAATATATTTCTTATTTTTTGCTCCTAAACAGCAGCAGATGGTATTAAACTAAATTAATGGGTAATTAAAACTATCCTTAATAGGTACTAATTCGAAAAATCTTCGAAAACGTTTTGCATGGATGAGTTTTCGATTCTTTTTTTTTTATACAATTGGGTGACAAACAAGCACGCATTCCAGCTGATGGTAAGTGGATGCTGTGGCCCGTAGAGATCCACATTTATCCTCAATTGAGAATCAAAATGCAAATGCGTTGTCACCGCTGAGGTCTAAGATGGAATGCTTCGATTCCAGTTAAGAGGGTCGCCAGTTCTCAACACTCACCGTACGAAACACAGCAGCATTACTCTGCTATTTTACGTTGTTATTCGTGAGAGTGTGGTGCTGCCCCGGTCGAGCCAACCCATTCGTGCTACAATTATAATATAGCTACAGCATGGCTCTACCACGTAAAACATATACTCGACAACATATGCATGTATTATACATATAAACCTTCTTCTTGAACCATTCTGTCTACTGATGAAAACCGCATCAAAATCCGTTGTGTAGTTTTAAAGATCTAAGCGTATAAACGACGGAAGCGACTTAATTTTATACTATGTTGAGAAGGATGACAAACAAGCACACAGTTCTGACAATAAGTGGATGCTGTGACTCATAAACACGTACTCGTATATCCATCCTCGATTAAGAATCAAAATATTGATATGTTGACTATGACAGAATGCCTTCTCTCATCTCTACAATCACCATGTGATACACAACTGCCTTATGCTGGTCTTTTACGCTGTTATTCTGTGAGTGGTCCCATGTACTGGCACCATAGGAGAATCCAACATCCCATGTCATGCCGGGCGTCGTAAGAGGCGTTAACAACTCAAAATAATAAAAACTGCAATGACCAACACAACCGGCAAGCAGGCAACTATGGAAAATGTTATAACTATGTTCAATACTGGTCTTTTGATAGGCCGCTGTAATGAATTTTTTTCTTTTTTTTTCTTTATTTATCATAGACCCAACAGCACGTTATAAATATACAATAGCAAAACGACAGTAGCCTAATGGCAGGGCGCGGAGCGCGAACTTAAAAGGTCGCGGGTTCGAATCCACCATTCGACTACTGTCGTGAACCACTCCTAACACAAGCATTTTCAGCTTACCAGGAGTGGTTAAAGGGAATATTAGTAATGTTAATTAATAGGATTACTAATATTTAAAAAAAATATTAGCAGAAGGTCACAGATAATCCATAAAGCCAATAAACAGGTTCTTACTTCATATAAATACACATACTATCGCTTGTTAATGTTAATGATAAATGTTAATGTGAATAATAAAGAGATACAGTTCAGCCAACCCATTAATACTGCAGCAATAATAGGGTTCAGAACAATAAAATAGTTTTATATGCGGTAGAGACACGCTGCAGCTAAATTATGGTTGTAGCACGAATGGGTCGGCTCGACCGGGGAAGGACCACGCTCTCACAGAATACCAGCGTAAAATCGCAGCGTAATGCAGCTGTGTTTCGTATGGTGAGTGTAGAGAACCGGAGAGCCTTTTACTGGAATCGAGGTATTCCAACTTAATTCTCAGAGGTATTCCATCTTAATTCTCAACACATCTGCATTTTGATTCTTAATCGAGATAAAATGTAGATGTCCATGGGTCACAGCATCCACTTACCATCAGGTGGACTGTGTGCTCGTTTGTCACGCTTTCCTATAAAAAAGTAAAAAGGCGAATGGTGAAGAAAAATTAACTTAAAAAAATTTCAAACATCACATCCTTTTTATCTTTTAAATTCAGAATGCGTGCATTATTTTAACTAATTGATTTTCACAAATAGGTAAATTACATTCTAGTACATTCGTAAGGGTCGCTCGGTCAGTAAAAATGGTGTGAATTGAATCTCATACAAAAGATCGCGCGTACATGTAGTTGTTACTTATAAATCACATTTAATTAGGGATAATTTCAAATGAACAATTCGGTTCAATAAGGGTATATCATTATTTATATATTTGAATTTAAAAATAAAATTTGGAAACTCTTTGAAAAAAAAAACTGTACGGCATGGCTAGCTATAATAAGCAAAGAAATTAATAAGCATCTACAAAAGCTTACCTTCATATCCATAAAAGTAAGCGAGTACTGTTGGGTGTCATTGATGCTAGAGAAGGTAACGTTTTGCGCGCATCGATATGAGAAGCCATTCAGAGCATACACCTCAAGGCTCGGGTACAGCATTTCACTCATGTTGGACCTGGTGAGGAGCACCGTTTCTGAAACAAACATGACTTTGTTAAAACATTTGTTTTCTTGATAAATTTTTTATATAATTAAAATTTAAAAACCCCCGAACGAGCAAAAAGAAGTAATGATCTTCAAAAGACTGAACAGATTTTCTTGAAACATAGCTAAGAACATATCTCTATTAAGATATCATTCAAACAAGAAAAACTAAATCAAAACCTGTTCAGGAGCTATATGATGACACAGACGTATACATGGTAGAGCCATGCTGCAGTTATATTAATAGTATAGTTGTAGCATGTATGGGTCGGTTCGACCGAGGAAGGACCACACTCTTACAGAATACCAGCACGGAATAGTAGCTTAATGCTGCTGTGTTTTGCATGGTGAGTGTAGAGAACCGGAGACCCTTATTACTGGAAACGGGTATTACATCTCAGTCCTCAAGGGTGACAACGCATCTGCATTTTGATTTGTAACCGTGGACAGATGTAGATGTTTATGGGCCGCAGCAACCACTTATAATCAGGTGGACTGTGTGCTCGTTTGTCACCCTATACTATAGAAAAAAAAACATACACACAGATAAACACTACAAACATATAACTACCCTCTGTTTTCGTTGGTTAAAACCCGAAGTGATAAATGTACTTACAGTCCATCTAATGGTAGGTGGTTACCACAGTCCATCGACACCTGTACTTTAAACATGGAAGGTCACAGATGCTTTGTCACATCTCAGTACTGAAATTAATGATAGCCTAAACCTTTTTTCTATAGAATAAGTGAGACAAACAAGCATGCAGTCCACTTGATAGTGAGTTTGCTGTGGCCTACAGACATCTACATCTATCCTTGATTGAGAATCAAAATGTATCGTTGAGGACTAAGACGAAATATTTCCTGCCTGCCTCACAGTCTATAATTATACTAGATGTTTACTATTCAACTCAGAACACAGCAGTGATGCCAATGCTATTCACCAATGATACTGGTGGTTACCTACCCAGTTAGACTCCAAAGCAGGAAAGAAGTCCCGCCACCTAATAAAGATGTCCTAAGTAGATTTTTTTAATTAAGTATAATTTTCTCCTGTATTGACGTCTGCTACATACTATCACAGTTAAAAGACAGTCTAACAGTTGGGAAACGAATGTACTTGTACAGACTAACGGCGGGAGCCTTAACATGTTCCCTGTCCATGAGGTAAACCCTGACCTCATTGGAGACTTCTACTGACACGTTCATGAGGTCACTCTTACCTCACGACCCTTGCTATAAATATTTGTATATATTAACATAATTTCATACTCACACATCCTAAAGGTCGGGGTTGACCTCATTGGGTTTTTGACCTATTAAAAAAACCCCAAAAGAAATGAAAAATAAATAACATCTAAACTATTACTGGGATCTGTATTAAAGTATTATAATCGAAATCTAAAGTGGACATGTGGGTGTAATCATGATTTTATATGCGGACAGAGAATGTGTTGAGGCAGGCAGGGCGGAGCCACCATGTGTTCGCGTACCGCACAAGTCTGCTGTGCGTGCATGCGGTTGGTGCGAACATGTTTTACATTACTTGTTTAACAAATTTTTAAATGTCGTTTTTAAATAACCTAATAAATAATATAATGGTGAATTACTGTTATAGTTTTATGAGGAACTAAGTAAAATTGAAATCAAATGACTGCCATGCTTATGTTTCCACTACCACTACACTACATAATTGAATTTAACAATCGAAAACTGAAAACATCTATAAAAAAAGTGTCATGAACATATTTGACAGTGCAACACTTGTAAATGTGATCTTTCTTGTAGTAATAATCTACAAAAAATCTTATTAAAAATCTTATTCAATAAATGTTGTTAACTTATTAGTATGTACATAATGTTAATACATGATAATGAGTATTAAAATATCCAAAATTATTTTATTCCTATTTTTGTGACCTCTAGCATACGCTACGCCCGCGTAGGTGCTTACGCGGGCGTAGCGTTGACAGACGTCTGGATAAAGCCGGACACAGCCAGGCTTTTTGGTTGTGTGTCCGGCCAAATTAGATGATGTCCAGTTTTTGTTAAGCTTTGTAAATTTGACCATTTCTTTACATTTTTCATACATAATATTGCAATTATAGAAATTAATATTGTAATTAATTATTGAATAATTAATAATAAAGAAGACTGATTTATTCAATTGTTGTTATTTAGTTAGAACTTAAGAACATTTTACAGTAAATGATAAAAAGCATTGTTTTACTTTAAAAAAAATGTCTTGTACTACGAAAAAAAAATAAGGGTGTCCGGCCTTTTTACCAAAATGTCCGGCTAAGTTCACTGGTCTGTCTGACTTTTCGGTTTTAAGACCTGGCAACCCTACGCGGGCGACAGCATCGCCTGGCACCAAAGGGGATTCACCTGTTAGGTCTTTAAACTACTGATACTACTATGTTCAAAGTGTATTGTTTAAAACATTCTAAACAAAGCATGGTTTACATATAACACTGTCATTATTAGTTTGGTATTCAAGTAGAGCTTCATTATGAAACAGAATAAAAAGAAATTTCCCACTTTCATGGTATGTGTCTGTTCATATAATTTTTGCACACACACAAATAAGAATGATCTCTTGTATATTTAATCTTAATATATATAAATTATGTGTTGTTTGTCCACGATGGATTCCTAAACTACTAAACTGATTTTAATCAAATTTGCACACCGTGTGCAGTTTGTTCCAACTGGAGAGATAAGTTTTTTGCCCATGAGTGACCCAAAATTTTGTTGGCGAATTTAAGGATTTTTAATAGGGCATGACAAAGGGTCGTCAAAAAGGGCAGAACAACGTCTGCCTGGCAAGCTAGTGCATTTGTATATCGTGAGTCGTAGTAGCTCAAGAAGGGTATTCATTTGTTGTAAATTTCACAGTACACAAGCAATCTGGGTCTGATCCAATAATATGGGCTGTAAGTAACTTTACTTTTGTATATTTTACAAGACAAGGTCTGTAGATCATATAAAAATAGTTAAGCTTTACTACCCAGTTGGTTTAGTAGTTGTAGGGCGCAGTGGCTTAGCAATGAGTGATAGCAGGGGGGGGGGGGGTTCAGATTTGAATACCGCATGGAACAAGTATTTTAATGGCCTACAAATAATTGTTCCGAATCTGGATGTTTGTCCTTTATGTTTGCAAACTGCCTCCACAATTCAGGAGATAAGTCTAGTGTGGGGGTAACATTTTTAAAAAAGATGTAGTCACAGGTTCAAGTCCCAGGTAAGGCCAAAAATCAGTTATTGGGTTTTTGTGTCAAGAAATTCTCAGTAGCAGCTTGGAGTCAGGAAATTGCCTGTTTCAACCCCGTGCCTCGGGAAGCAAATAGTTGTTGGTCCTACATCTGATCTCTCTCTCTCTCTTCTATCTCTGATCTTCTTCTGGTCGCATTGCATTTCTGTCTTAATGAAACTATGACTGACAGGGAATAGAAAGTGCACACATGCTTGCGCACACAATTGAGCACTATAATCCTGTCCTGCTCATATTGCTAGTATCAGTTGAGAATTGGCACAAAAACCAAAATTCCGTCTAAAGGGCATTATCATGATTAGGAGGTGTTTTATATATATTATGTACACAAAAAATATAACAGAACATGGACAAACAACAAGTCGGCAAACAACGATTAAGCAAGGCGCAAGGCATATGGACGCACACCCACACACATATGAGGAGCGGGGAGGGCCCCCCAGCCCCACATATACTAAAAGAAGTGTTTCCAAAACAAAATGGACAAATGTCCAGAACCAGAATAATTATTTGTAGACCATACAAACACTAGTCATTTTGTGGCAATGTTAGAGATTCCACTGTCAGCCCATGGGCGTTAACAGGCAATAGAGGTAAATCACTTCATACTCCTAGTTTTAGTGTTTTTAGTGTATAATAAAATAGAATGTTTTTTTATTCAACTTAGATTACTACAAAATACTTATTGAAAAGTTTTTTTTACCACTAGTTGAGAAAATACCTCCATCCAGGGCAGAACTAACATGAAAGCTATTACGATTTTTGACATAAAATAACACATACAAAAGACTACTATGCCTGTATTTTTGTAAGTGCCTTCTTAAGTAGGAATATAAGGAACAATTCAAATCACAATACTTCTTTTATTTTCTTTTATTATCAATAGCTCCGACTTTGTAAGCTGATAAGTAGCACTTATTCTTAAGTTAACATTTAGCATGAAAAAGATAACTTTATCCTATGCTCAATACTAAACCTTATTTAGGGTTAGTAATTTGTTATAAGTTAGTTGATTCGAAATATTAGTGTACACCTAGGATAAGACTATTATTTGTTTGTATGTGTTTAAACTTTCTCACGTAAGTAAATAGTTGTAAATTCTTATAAGAAATAAAGTTATCTCGAACTTTTCTTTCT
Organism: Parnassius apollo; assembly: GCA_907164705.1. Lineage (NCBI taxonomy): Eukaryota > Metazoa > Arthropoda > Insecta > Lepidoptera > Papilionidae > Parnassius > Parnassius apollo. Next base: position 696,031 of record CAJQZP010001124.1, read on the forward strand.
TTTTATGCTTACTAAAATTAGTCATAACATACTATACTTTCAAGAATCATTAAAAATATTTTGTGATTTTGATTTATGTTACCTTCAACCATATTATTACAAAAAGTAGTTTATGATCAATCTCAGGTTTTAAAAAGGAAGTCTCATGAAAAGTATGCAAAATAAAATGTAACGAAAGGAATGTGGCATTATGAAAAAGGGTCTTTTAGTAGTAATAAATCTTATTCAAATGCAGGACTACTATGGCCTACAGACTTCTTTCATGGCAAATATGTTACTCAAACCCGAGACCTGAGAAGAGAACGAGAACGAGAGGTATCTAACACTGTTACTCCCAGCATAACTAGGCATGGCATCATATGTAAAACAAATACAAGCAACTCACCAAATGTCCAATAACCATTGTTCTCGACAAAATTGAGCTGAATGTTGTCCACATTAAAGTTCATAGCTGTAGTCATAGTCTTCAAAGTATCGTTAAACTCCGTGGAACTGCTGGCCATGTTATTCAAATGTGTTGTTTTGTTCCCTTCGGATAGTACAAGCTCCTTGACATACAGACGAAGACCATCCAATTTATAATCATTGTTGCTGGAAGATGCCTGACGTCGGACACGAACGTGAGACTCAGGAATTGTCCAGGAAGGGTAGTGAGCTGTGTATATGGCTACAACGTCTTCATAACGCTCCTTCAGCTTGGTGAACATGTCTTCCATGAAGTCGTTGTGGCGACGCAGCAGATCGGCTCTAGAGTCACCTTCCTGAGCATCCTTGAGATTGATGAATAAGAATTTACCACTTTGTGGCTCGATTTCAGCCGATAGCCCATTTTCCAATAGCTTAACATGATCTACCTTCTCAGGGTCCGCTAGGTTATTAAGGACGCGTACAGCGTTCTCTACGTTCGGTAAATACAACGAATCACCAATGTTGGCGCGTAAATAGGGGAAGTATGTTTCACCCTCGGCGTTTTTACGCGAAAAATCTTCCACTGATAGGTTTTCTTCCATAAATATCACGGTAAAAGGATCATCTTCCAACTCCTGTACAAGGGTATCCGCGAATTCTTCGGCAGTGGTCAACGTTAAGGGGTTAGATTTCAATGATGTCTTCGCCAAGTCTCCCCACAGAAATACTGGTACTTCGGATGCATAACTTTGTACGACACATAATACTAAAAGAGGAAATACTAAACGGCAGTACGCCATTGCCTGCGATTTTCTTAACTAAACTAGTAGACGTTTGTGGACTAAAAGTATAGTTTTAGCCCAGAAATTGTCATAAATCGACAGGAAATAGGCGATGACGAGTGACCATCGGTCATGTGAAAAGTGATCATATGATTAGTTTGACCAGTGTTGCCAAATTTTTTTCACCTTCCCCCCTAGATTTTTTCAAAAAACGCCTAGTTTCCCTATGTAAGGGGATAAAAAACCTCTGAATTTTTATTCGGTCAAGTTTCGTGTGAATCAGATTTATCAAAATTAAGTTTCTACTACATACAAGCTACGTACTTAGACCATTAATCCCAATGGACGAGTAATGCGCCTAATGCTATGAATAAAAAATCTGTCACTTATGGTGCGGGGGTAGAAAAACTACATAGACAGTACTGCACTACTACTCAATAAAATTTTGTGTCACTACGGCACACACAAATATAAATATCCAACACTATTACATTTTATGCACACATGTAGGTTAAATACATCAATATAGAAAAGTTATGAGTATAAAACGGACAAATTAATAGCGATACTACCATATCGATATTTTATATCGATAATGAATTGGCGGCACTGTCTGTTTTGAAAAAGAATTCAGAAGTTGGTAAGAGTAGTGAAAAACCTTCAACCACAACCCCTAGACTATTATCTAGATGTTAGTGCTGTTAGTCTATGTGACTCTTACAGCTTCATCTGTCTCAGGGCTCTAATTAAAGAAGGGAAAGGTAATGCGGTGAGGATAATGATGAAATGGTTTATGATTTGATATTGTTACCAATCATCATGTCGCCTTTTTAGGCGTTTTTTTTTTGAGCTATCTAACCGCAGTCCGAGAGGGGGAGTGCGGACCCCCGTCTCTGACTGCTCAGCTCGTGTCGGTCGATGGTCTGGGCGGTGAGAATCGTCCAGTAACGCGGGTGTACGGTGTGTACGCGGTGTGAGCTGGACGCGTTCCATAGATTAATTTCGTGATATTAAAACCTCTAAAAAACCTCAACGTCCTCCAAAAACCCCAAGATTGAGGAAACAACCTCTAGATCTGGCAGCACTGAGTTTGACGCATTTGTTTGTCTATGGATGTTTAACATTGCCAGAAAATAGTCACAAGTTTTACTATTACCAACGTAGATATAAATAAAATGTAATAATGAAACCTAAATAATGAATAAAAGGAAAAATAATAGTATTATTTTTATGTTGTGGTGGGATGATGAGATACGAATGGAAGTTGAGGCAAAGAAGAAAGCATGGCTAGATTTACTAGCAACCAAAGCTTGTATTGGCCGTAAGTTAATATTATCTTTTTACATGCTGTATGCTTAAGTTTATATTAAATAAACAAATAAAGAGGAATTTTCTAAATCGGTTGATAAATGATGGAGTTCTAAGCAGTATCGTCTACACAATAAAGTACATACTCCTGATATGAAGTAGAAACATATTTCGAAACTTATAAGTGGATTAATGATTGAGTAATCGTCCCTCCACTTATTAAAACTGAATTCTACTGAACTACTAAAAACAGACCAGCCATTAAAAGCAATATTCCTTCACTAGTAGTTCAAAAACACCGGTTTGAATGGAAAATCTACTAATTTTATATATCATTTTTTATTACCGTAATTTTATAAACCGTTCCGCGATAACAATCATTAAAAAATACAACAGAAATATGCAATTGAAACCAAAACAGATGGGTCGGTTGCGTCCGTAAGCTTAGACTACATAACCCTATGCTCACCCTACACGTGTCCCCCGGGTATTTCTAAATGAGCGACAAAGCCGAAAGAACAGACTCGGCTCCTCCTTGTATGGTAGCGACGTAAAATCTACCCCAGTTCGCACCATGAGGCATAAAATTAAAGAAATGACCCCGAGTTCCCGGCGCCACTTTAATGGGGCAAGGGTGTTAGGGATAAAAGTGTAGAAATAGTCACGTAGAAATCGTCTTCGTGTAGAAAGAAAAAGAACCCCTTCGTCGTATCTCCTCAGTTTCAAGGCACTCACCTTGTTGCCTCAGCCAGTATCGAAATCCTTGCCGTCGACATATTGAGTGACGTGCAGTTTCGTGGTCACTTGGAAGAGAAGGCCAAATTGGCCTCAAAAAAGCTTGGCGTGCTCAGCAGAGCGATTATTTTATGGTCTTTAATAAAAAATAAATTCATTTCGTAATTTTTTGTTTTAAGTAGAAATATATATTTAAAAAAAAATTAGTATGATTAAAAAACTTTATTTCTTCTTGTAAAAATAATTAATTTAAATTAAAATTGAAAAAATCTTATAAAATCTAATTACTAATAATCAGTCGTATTTAACGTACGTAAAGAGAAATAGATGTGTTATGTATAAATGAGACAAAACTAAAAGAAAAGGATACCACTTCACATGGCATGTAACGGTATGCTTACTGGTCTGGTGTAAACGAGCGGGCATACCAGGGAGTCGGTATCATCCTTTCAGAAAGAGTGGGGGGTCAATGTGTGAAAGAGTATGAATGTGTAAGCCCGATGCTGCTAAGTATATGAATGAAAGTGAGCTTAAAGAAGTTGTTTATGCTAGGGGTTTACGTCCCAGACATGTCTAAAAGCCCACTTATATCCGAGAGCAATTTTGGGATATGATAAGGATGGTGTTGATGAAATAGTATAGCGCTACTCCTATTATATAAATATATAGTAGCGGAAATGTAAAATACTATTATGTTAGGAGGTTTTAATGAAAGGTTTGGGATGAATAGGTCTGGTTATGAAAGGATATTCGGAACGTTTGGTGATGAAAGTATAAATGAGAATAGTGTAGACCTCCTCACCATATGTGTGGAAAATAATCTTTTTGTGATGGAACTATTTCTTCCGTCATAAGTAGATTCACATGTATATATGGGAAAAAAGATGATAGAAGCATGATAGATTTAATAATTGTCGACGAAAGAATGAAGAGCGCAGTGGTAGATGCAAGGGTTTATCGGGGGTCCAACGTAGGGACGGATCATACGTCGAATTAGTAGACCACCTATTAAGACCTTGGCGGTATCGGACATCTGTTCTGTGTCTACTACTGCGACTGCGTTCCAGCTTACAAGAATAGAAGGTTACAAGATGAAGGTGTGAAAGATAAATATAAATTTAGACTGAGGGAAAACGTTAGGGGTTTGAATGAATGATTTAGACTTGAAGACTGTGTGGGGTAATGTTAAGAAAGGTTTGGTGGATGCAGCCACCGAAGCATATGGTGTAAGTAAGAGAACGAATGAAAGGCAAAATAAAAGATTGTGGTGGGATGATGAGGTATGGATGAAAGTTGAAGCAAAGAAGAGAGCATTGCTAGATTTACTAGTAACCAAGGCTGGTAATTCTGGCGGCATGAATGACGAGATAGAACGAAAAAAGGCAGAGTTTAGACGTCTAAATAAGCATTCATTTTACAAGCAAGCACATTACGCATTCATTTCATTCGAACGTGTACCTTTATAAAATATACTGTAAAGAAAGAGGGTAAAGAACTGAGCCTTGTGGAAGACCGAGAATTCGAGACAAGGCTATGAGGTAGGAAGAAATTATTTAGCGATACGAAGGCGTTCCCCTCTGTCAAAGTACAAGTCCACGCGGTCCAATCATATGTACAATAAAACAAATTGCAGCTACACCGCTCACTAGACTAAATGTAGTTAGGCGGCTAAATCAACGTACTACAAAAATGACGAATTGTTTAGTGTTTTGCTGCAAAAAGAGATCTACCACGTAAAATTTACAATAAGATCACGATCACGTCAAATTTAAAAAGACGTTACATTTCATATATAAGTAATTTTAATAACATTATTTCTATTTACTTCTTTTAAACTTAAAAATTACAATGGAAACGATCTTGTTGTTTGGACTTCGTGTTGATCGAGCGACTGATCCATGTCTGTATTGGAGTCGATGCCACCGAGCGATACTTTTATAATGTATCTGTGTGTGTATGAAAGTAAGCTTATTGTTTTATTTGTTATGGGTGAGTTTCATAGTGACAGATGATTGTTTTAGTGTGCGCAGATTTCCGCCTGCAATAAATTATATACAATTCAGTCTTGGGGAAAAACACTATTGCTACTCCTCTCCGGTGTTTCGTTGGTCCGTGTTGCTCTACGACTTACGGTAAAACATATTCTGCCTTGTTGATATGAAACGAAGCATCTTTTTTATTAGCTGAGGCAGACATCAAGAAATAGTTTTTATGATGCTAAACAAAGTTACAATCGAATAGAATAGTTCAAACAAAATTTAATATGCTTGGTTTGATCCTTACGTTATTAATCGTCTACTTGTTATTCGCATTACTAGCTAAAATATTTTAAACAACAACGTTAGAAGCTTTCTAGGTATTCGGATGTTAATTCTATATACATAATGCCCACAGAAATCTAAATAATAAGAATAATGCCACAGAACAACAATACACATCCTTCGAGTTTACGAATAATTTATTAGGTAATTATTTTAAAAGTTACTTATAAATAAAAGACTTTAAAGATCACTATTTAAAAGAAAGATGTTAAGCTAATAATGTGTAACTTTTTCATTAAACTTAAAAAAATAGAGACTTGTCAAAATAATTATATTTCTCTCTTTATTTTGTCATTTCCTATAGAGTCAATAGAATACTTTTAGGTTACGTAAATAAAAAGATGCGTTTTATTTGTTCAATAATTTCCTTTTTAATACTGGGATCCTGTAAAGGAGACCATGGTGTTGTACCAGTATTTTTATTGGATTATGAACGCGTTATGAAACATTTGAAGATAGAACCAAATCCATTCTCGAGAATAACGACTACGTTTTTCACGGATGTGATTCAAGATGTTATTAAATATAGCAATATCGCTGTTATATTTATCGAAAATACATTTTCTCCAGAGGATATAAGTGCGAAAGATAATAAAGGAACAGTATTCTCTCACTTAAAAGATGCGTTGATGCATAATCAAATTAAATATTTTCCAGCCGTCGTAGAACCTTACAAAACACTTAGGCAAACGTATCAATTACATGATTTAAACATTTTCTATATAAAGGATACAAATACGAAGATAAAAATGTACGATGCTAATTATAAGCATTTTTATGTTTATTTCGTTGACGGGCCAAATGAAACCAGGACTGATGTACTAAAAAGGCATGATTCAATTATCAAAGAAGTTTATTCTGCTGTTCAACAACTTGCCTCTGGCCCTGTTGTGGCATTGTATACCGGCAAAACGAATCCGATCAAGATTCAAAGGGTAGGAGTCGCGCCGTTAAAACGACATGTTACTTCTCCGAATCCAGGTGTAATAGTAGAAAGTAGGGGTGCATTATTTCGTTTTATTGGTAAGTGCTCCTACTTGTTTGCGAAAAAAATAACTTTAAAAGTGTTGCCATTTAAAAAGCAAAAACTGACTGCACACATGTGTGCAATTCACGCGCGGTAGAAGTGAGTTTAAAAAAACACCATTTACTATATTATATCTCATTCTCTCCCAATCTCAATCCTAAACATGTACGTATTGTCTCTTTTTCGTGTCATTGAACTTCATACCACAACGATTCTAAAGAATTTTTCACTTCAAAAATAATAAACCTTCCTCCTTTGATATGTATATGTATGATAAGGGGTTTCATCAGTTATATCTCTAATAACATTATTAAAAAAAAACATATTGTTCTTGCCAGTATAGACTTTTGAAAATGAATTAGCCTTTTATGGCTGCAACACTATTAAGTCTCGGACCGCCCGTGAAAGGACCAACGCTCGCATAGCGTAACACCATGAAATATCAGCGCAGTGCTGTTGCAATACGTAAATCCGTAGACTGTAAAACTGCCCAGAACTAAATATTCCCCAGAGTCAAGATGTTTTGCCTCAACACTTAATATTAACCATTAACTAAAAGCCTATCGCTATGTACGTAAAACTTTTGGAACATGTTTGCCTGCACCACGAACATTGACTGAGTGGTACAGTACCATCGATGTCTGACCAGGGTTTACTCAAGAAGCGCTGACGGCGTTGAAATTGAGAGCGGAGAGTAACCCTGATAAAAAAATTGTACCTTGGTCATGGATGAAAAGAAAATTAAACAATTTACGGAATAACATGCGAGCAGTCAATGGCATTATGGCTATGTCGACTTCGGGTTTGATAGGAATCTTTCTAGATGTTAGTGCTGTTAGTCTATGCGACTCTTACAGCTTCATCTTGTCTCAGGGCTCGCGACCTGAGATAGGGATAGGGAGTGATAAAAACGGGAGACTCTTTTTACTCAGTCCTCAAGGCTGACAATGCATCTGCATTTAGATTTTTAATCCAGACGCAGAGTATGTGGCCGTGTAAGGAAAAGGGGAGATCTCCTACCGGGCAAGGTGTTCTACCCGGGGAGCGGCCAACACTCTGTGTGATAGTTCGGAAATGTTCTATATATACTGTTTATGATTTGGAATTTTGATAGCGTGATTTAGGCTTCGGTGGTTTCGCTTGCGGCGCGACGACAGCGTCGCCACATCACCCCCCTGCTCAGACCGGAGGTCGATAGTGCAGCCTCGTTGCCGACGAATGTGCAAGTGCCAGGAGATTGCCTTGTAGTCTGCGGTGAGTCGAGAAGGCAAGTAATCTGCGAGAGTGCTGTGAAGCAGAGGCGAGCAGTGAGGCTCAGAGCCGTGCGGAACACTGTATAGCGCAGAGAGTACCTTGAAGGAACAGGAAGCATTATTATTCCAGTGCTGCGATGAACCTCGTGAAGCTAGATGGCTTGCAGGATATGAAGACTGCAGACGATATCTGCTCGGGAGCGAATGGGTGGGGTATTTTATGACGATGATGAAGCTTGAAGTTTCCGAAGGTTGTTAGTTGCATGTTCAGATCACGTCGGGGTTACCAATGTGGCCGTTTAAGGAAAAGGGGAGATCTCCCGTCGGGCAAGGTGTTCTACCCGGGGAGCGGCCAACACTCCGTGTGATAGTTCAGAAATGTTCTATATATACTGTTTATGATTTGGAATTTTGATAGCGTGATTTAGGCTTCGGTGTGTTTTGCTTGCGGCGACGACAGCGCCGTCACAAGTATATAGGCTACAGCATCTACTACAGATGAAGTTTGTGCTCGTTTGTCATCTTAACGTCACAACCTATATATATCCCAATCTTGGGCACAGATATCTCATCAGACTCATTTCTAAGAGAGTTTTAGGGCAACAAAATGTCCACTACACTTGCTCAGTTCTCACCACACGAAACACAGCGGCATTAAGCTGTTATTTTACGTTGGTATTCTGAGAGAGCGTGGTCCCTCCCCGGTCGAGCGGACCCATTCGTGCTACAACCATAACATGGCTGCAGTATGGCTCTACCACGCAAGGAGACCAATGTTATGAGATGTCTCGCAATAGCGACTGTCACGTGTGACGCATCGCAATCTGTGTGACAGAGCGGGCCCGGCGGGCGCAGCGCCTTTTTCTTATTCATCAGCAAAATAAATTAGCGGGTCGCAATTTGTAATGAGTTTGGGAATCCTCCGTTTTTATTAAGTCTCGTACTGTATACTATGATAATAATATGATAGATGAGATCTAAGGACTAAAGAGGAGGGTGTAAGGCAAGACTGATGACAGATCACAAACTGTCTGCCGTCCGTTATCTGTTACAGCCTATTAAAGTCAACATAGTCCTCCCCCATAGATTGTCTTATAGGGGGGATATTTGCCATAGTTGCCACGCTTAGCAAGCGGGTTAGCTGCCGCAGTTTTTTTAAATTTTAATCGTTATTAGAAAAACGCTACTGAACATCTGATTTGTTTCCCTCTGTCGCCGTTTACGACACCCACGGGATAATATTATGTAGTATTGGATATTCTTACACCGCCACTACACGAATCTGTCTGCAATTCAAATGAATACGGCGTAAAACTAAAAGTGCTGGCATATCTTTTGCTCAGGTGTGTACAGTTCAACTGCAAGCCGTTATGCAAGGTTCAGTCAGATCCCGGTTGTAGAGGAAGAGACCTGGACGCAAAGGCAACTGTCCACGAAAGTCGCCTACAGTGATTTTGATTTGCAGTTCAACTTCTCGTTCAAAAATGACGGCTGGACTGTGGGTAAGTAAACTAATAATAATGACGTCCAGATTGAGCTTCGGTCATGGCGGGCAATCTCAACGGTGATTAGCCATCTGCGCAGAACAGGATTATATTGTACTCACTATCATAGTCCGACACATAGAATACTATAATACATACATAATAGAACGGGGGAGTAGGCGGAGCCCGCGTAGCCACTAAAATGTCACTAACACGTCAATTCACACGTTTAAATGTCAACACGAGATGTGTGTTGACGTAACAATCGTTTCCTAATTTCGCATGCGAATTATTTGGAAAATACCAAATTGCATCCATTTTACGAATAAAAATGTATTAAAATTCAAACGATTTTTTTAATGGTGATCTTGAACATTAATCAAAAGTCTAAAATATGTAAATTTATTCCGTCTGTCAACACAGCTAATCGGGTTTGGCGACGCCAATCATCGTACAAAATAAAGATGACAGCCATTCTATTGTGTATTACAGTATTCTGTGGTCCAACAGGACAGCAATGCGACATGCCAGGAGAGAAATCAGACACAGGATTAACAACTTTACGTGCTTTCCGCTAATATCTTGGCAGGAAAATCCAATTACTGATTTTTTGCCCGACTTAACCCTCTCACGCTTCAGTTTGGTCTAACTGAGGTTGGAAGCCAATCTCTTTCACATTTACCATAGCCGCCTCTTACGTCGCCCACGGGAAGACATGGGTTTTTTCGCCGCCACCCCACCTTTGGAGAACATTGCATGAAGTGATGAACTAGGTTTCACATTTTTCAAAACCAGCAAAATCATCAAGAGGTCCTGCAGCATAAAGCCGAGCATTATCTAAGTTCTACACGTCGAGGTGACTCTTAAGCGCTCATAAAATCATGGTCTCATCGATCCATCCATAAAAGACTTCTGCTGAACTTAGACGTCCCTCCTAGGCTCGCTTATAGGCGAGATTCTTTGATTGACGCGCTTGGCAGGCGCGATGATAACCACAGTTTTGTGTTATCAGGAAGATGCTGCTGCCCATCTCCTGTTTCATTTTCCCTCTGTCGCCTGCTACGGCACCCGCGGGACGATATGAGGCATTGGATATTTTTACACCGCCACTACACTATGTATGTAATGTGGAATTGAAATGCATAATATAATATAATATAATGTCCTCCAGACCGAATTTCGGCCACGGCGGCCTGCCTCAACGGAGGCTAGCCAACGGCGCAGGACAGGATTATAGTGCCTAACTGTATGCGCAAGCACAGGTGCACTCTCTATTCCCTCACTCTCATAATCCGACGGGACGGTAAACCGACACGACCGGAGAGAGATCAGGCGCAGGACCAACGGCTTTACGTGCTTTCCGAGGCACGGGGGAGAGACACCGCCAACTTCCTGACTCCGGGCAGCTACTGAGAATTTCTTGACAGAAAAACTCAATAATTAATTTTTTGGCCCGACCCGGGATTCGAACCCAGGACCTCATGATCAGCAGTCGCACTACTACAGCCGTTAGAGCAACGAGGCAACAAGAGAAATGCATAATATGCAATCTGATAATACAAATTATATGGTTAGATAACGTGGCCCTCCTCGAAGGCGGCGAGGAGGTGGGGCATTCGGAGATGGGTGTAGGAGCACCCTGGGACTGGTCATACGTGTGCAGCGAGCCGTTGGTGGTGATCAATACGCGAGACGGCAGTGCGGTCACTATCTCTCATTACCAGGTTATTATACATTTTTATTTTTAAGAATAATGTCCTCCGGACTGAATTTCGGTCACGGCGGCCAGTCTTGAGACTAACCATCTGAGCAGGACAGGATTTATAGTTCCCGAGTGTACGTGCAAGCACAGGTGCACTTTCTATTCCCTCACTCTCATAGTCAGTTGGGACGGTTATCCGACACCACCAAAGAATAATCAGGCGCAGGACCAGCAGCTTCACAGCGTCTCCGGGCTGCTGCTGAGAATTTCTTGACAGAAAAAACCTAATGATTTTGGCCTGAACCGGGATTCGAACCCGGGGCCACATGATTAGCAACCGCCTTTTCGACCACTAGACCAATGAGGCAATCATTTTATTTTTGTCTACTTTACAGAAAACATACGAGCCGCCATCTTAGGATATTAGCACAAAGTCGATACCCGTCAGCAGCTCGATCAACGTCAACTATGGTTCATAAAAGATAGCTTGATCTCTGCGACAGCTGTCAAAGTAAAATCACGCCTATGAAGTCCTCAATTTCTTAGTAGTACGTACAGTACCTGTCAATGTCATACTTTATGGGCATGCCGACCTAATTAGTGCATGCCCATAAAGTATGACATTGACAGGTACTGTCTGTACTACTGAGAAATTGAGGACTTCTTAGGCGTGATTTTTACTGACAGCTGTCGCAGAGATCAAGCTATCTTTTATGAACCATGATCCATTCTACCTTCGATTGGTGCCATCGATCGATTGATGTGGCAACACCCTAAAAAAGCCTTACCGTCTGTTTACAGTTCAATTAGAAAGCATTTTACTTGTTGAATTTTCAGATTCAACCTTTTCAGCGAAGCGGACGCTCTGACTACAATGAGGATTGGTCCGACTTCATCAGGGCGGATGAAGGCGATGCGGCTGCAGCTTCAGAGAAACCCCCTCCAACCGATCCTAATCCCAAACCCCAACCAGCACCCGATAAAGTCGCGCCAAACACACCGAAAAGTTTCGGTAAATCGGTGAATTGCGGACCGTATTTCAACTCGGTTATCCTTGCGGGACTCTTCGTCACGTTTATATGTCTCGGTATTCTCGCGTGTGCGGTGACCGCTGTTTACAATTGTCACTCGAATGACAAGTATGACGATCCACAGGGCAAGGCGTTAACAATTACCGGCGAGCGTAGGCATTGAGCAGTGCTGGGAGTTTATGGCGCTCTCTATAATTTTTCGCGAAAATTTACCAAACGGAATCATAAACGAGATCACATTGCCTCGGTGCTCGGCGGATTTCTTAGAAAGTATTTTAAGTAGACGTATGACATTCGGCAGTTATAAAATGCAATTTTTGTAATATTTAAAGATCAAAAATGAGGACAATTAAACAGCCTGTATATACAGTATAACTTAATTTATTCTGAATATTTCATTATAAAAATTTGGCCCTTAAAAAATGTGGGCGGCAAATACATAATAAGAATAGGTTTATGAACAGATCTATTGTTGTCGCGCTGTGCCTGAAGCGAGAACCCTGAACGATCAAGCTAGACAACCGACAGCTAGGGTTGCCAACTTTATTTTTGAGTAAATAAAGTATATATACTTTTCTTAGCTAAATTGTTTATTTGATATGCTATCTTATACACACAATATCTTAAAGTATAAGTTAAGATTAGGTAATCTCTGTCCCTTTCATCACATCACCTAACACTCGTCAAAGAATAAACTGTAAATAAAGCTTAAATGACGGGAATGAATATCAAAAATGACACAATATATAGATTTACAAAATCGTTACTACATAGAAAAAAGATTTTGCGTGTATATAATTGGATTTTTTACTAAACATTAAAATAAAACCTTGAAAACTGTCAAATTGGTAAAATAAAATAATCACGTAATATTATTTTATAATATTATTTATCACGTACTTCTTTAGTCTTATAAAATATAAAGCACGTTTTCCCAAAATAACGTAACATACTTTATTATAAAGTACGGGTGGCAACCCTAGAGACAAATACATTTCGGCTTGATTATACCCACAAAGTAATAAGAAGTGTTAGATCTAGATTATAACAATGACGAAATCATCATTTCGTGTTCCCCTGTTTCATTCCGTACTGGACAGATTTGAATTATTTTTTCAAGGACATTATACGAACGTTATTTGTATTTATGTTTCTTTAATTTTTATGTTCGTTATATTGGTTTCCTGGATGTCTATTGGTGATGATTTTTTAAATGGTGAAGTGAACATGCAACACTCTGGTCTCTTATAGATAGCAGCGTAAAACAGCAGAATACTAGAGACCTTTTTTATAAAATTCGGTACTTACAGTCATTTACCATATTTTTTATTATAAAAATATTTGCCGCAACGGCTTTGACCGAGTTTCTATTGAGTCAAAAATTTCAGTCAGTACACATTTTTTTATAAAACGCTTATAACTTGTGCACCAGCTCAAGCGTGACAAACGCATTTCCATTTATATAGATGTAGATAGACGTCTATGAGCCACAGGGCTTTATACGTAGTAGAGCCGTGCTGCAGTTATATTGGTAGTATAGTTGTAGCACGAATGGGTCGGCTCGACCGGGGAAGAACCACGCTCTCACAGAATACCAGCGTCAAATAGCAGCTTAATGCTGCTGTGTTTCGTATGGTAAGTGTAGAGAACCGGCGACCTTTTTTACTGGAAATAAGACATTCCATCTTGGTCCTCATGGGTAACAACGCATCTGCATTTTTATTCGTAATCGAGGATAGGTGTAGATATCTATGGGCCACAGCAACCACTTACCATCAGGAGGACTGTGTACTCGCTCGTCAATCTAATTCCGTAAAGATAGGATCCGTTTTAAAAATTAATTTGTGAAAAATTAACATGAATAATTACATTTGTATGAACTAAACACCATCCTCATATCGTTAAAAGGATCGTTCAGAAAAACTAAATAAAATCACATTGAACGTTGAAAATAGTCAGAATATTATATTAGGTCTTCTTTACCTATGAAATTGCCGTATTTTTATGAAATAAGTAACGGTGCTGTTTTTTATGTTTTTTTAATTCTATTAGTCAATGTAATCACCCATGTAATAGATGTATATTTGAAAACGCAGTGGCAGTTTATTGATGGCGTTCTTAAAGAAATCAGCCGGACGAGAGCCAACAAATTCTTCAAAGGCATTTTGTACTGCTTCTCGAGTATTGATTTTTTTTCTCATCAAAAAGTTATCCAAATTCTGGAAAAAGTAGAAGTCTGTAGGCGCAAGGTCTGTTGAGTGCGGTGGATGACAGTTAGCTTTTAACCCTAGCGTTTGTAACTTGGAGACCGTCTGTTGCATAGAATACTATAATACACATACATAATAGAACGAGGGAGTGAGCGGAGCCCGCGGAGCCACTAAAATGTCACTAACACTTCAATTCACACGTATAAATGTCAACATGAGTTGTGTTTTGACGTTACAATACTTTCCAAATTTCACATGCAAATTATTTAGAAAATGCCAAATTGCACGCTATTTACAAATAAATATGTATTAAAATCCGTCTGTCAACACAGCGAATCGGCTTTGTATTAGTGATTAACTGATAATACGACGTAATTGCTTGTATGTGTGCCCCCGGCGACACCTATCCTTGTACAAAATAAGGTTGACAGCCATTCTATTGTGTATTATAGTATTTTATGGTCTGTTGTGCAGTATGCGGTCGCGCGTTGTTGTATAGGAGCAGCGGGGACAAGCGATTGACCAAAGTTGGTTGGAGACGTGCGTCTCCATCATTGTGTTCAGTTGTTCACAGTACACATTTGCAATGCTCATCCTGTTTGGTAAGAAGCTTTGATGAATCACACCGGCGCTAGACCACCAACCAGTGACCGTCACTTGTCCAAAAGGGTAAGTTTTCGTTTAAGGCATTGTTTAGGTGCTGAACCAGGATCCAACCAACTTGCTGAGCGCTTGCAATTGTGAAACAGAATCCATATTTCGTCGCAGGTAACAATGCGGTTCAAAATTCCTTCGTTATTGTGCCTGTTGAGCAGTGCAAGGTACTTCTCGACGCCTACTTCGCGCTGGCGATCATTAAATTAGTGGGGCACCCTTTTGTCAAGCTTTTTTACCTTGCCAATTTGACGCAAGTGGACCAATATTATTTTAATGGTAACGTCGAAAGCTGCTGCTAATTCAGCCGTAGATTGAGATCATCAGCTTCCACAATAGCCATTAATTCGTCATTGTCAACCAGTTTTCGGACGACATCGGGGTTCATTTTTCAGGTCAAAATTTCCAGAACGGAAGCGGGCAAGTTAATGACAGGAGGAGCGTTCGCTTGTAGTATTTACTCCGTAAACGTCGTTGATGTTGATGTTGCGTGCCACTTTTGCCGCGTTACTGCCATTGATATATTTAAAAAGGGGTTACAGCCACGATGGTATTCATATTCCATAATTACTAGATATTTTAACATATCCACGATGACGAAAAATATTCAAATGCTATAAAAATATAACGCTAATCGATAAACAAACGACTAACTTTGAAAAAAGAATTCTATGTTTTAAAAAAATAAAATTAATTTGAGATTAGTCAACCAAATACATTTTGACAGCTGTCAGACTTATTGCATCAGGCATGCCAATCAAAAAATGGGAACGTATAATATTCGATTCTTAATAAAATCGATAATTTAGATTTGGTAATCATTTACAGTTTGGTTTGAATAATACCAGAATAAATTTAAAACGGATAATTTAAAACACAAGATTTATCAGTTTCTACGTATTTGTCGTTACTGCTTATTTCTAGAGGCACAGTTATAAAAATTTAGGACTAAAACTAGATTAAAAATAAATTTATTTAATCACTTTCAGTACAATTAGCTGTCGCTGTTTAGATTAATTATTATTTGTTTTTCAATAATGCAGTCAAAATTAATATCTCTATCAAAGTCATCCATAATAAATTTTTTTGTGTTTTTTTACCACTTTTGCCCAAATATCTTTTGTAACATGGGCACATGCTTCAACGAATATAGAAGAAACAAATTTTTTGTGTTTTTTTACCACTTTTGCCCAAATATCTTTTGTAACACGGGCACATGCTTCTAACGAACATAGAAGAAACAGTCCAAAAAGTTAAAGCCGAATCACAAAATAAGAAGACAAACACAAAATCACAAAATTAAGCATAAGTAGTAAGGTCACGAAATAGCAAAACAAATTTACGTAGACAAATTTAAAAAAACAAACTTGTTTTATTCATGATTCATGTAATTTAAGGAATTTAAGGAATTTTAAAAATAAAAATTAAATTAAACAAATAAAAATAATACATTAAAAAATTAATGATTCGATTATTTGAATATTTTTGCCGATTATTCGCATAACAATGAATTTTAATCATCCAAACACTACGGTAATGTACATAGCGACATATTATTGAAACGACGTCAAGTAAAAAAAGTTGATACCGGTCATTTTTTTATTATTTTGCTTTGTTTGAAAGATTCAAATTTAAACTAGTGGTAAAAAACTATACACGTTGTAAAGATAACTTCATAATTCTTCGGATTTGCGCAAAAGGTTATTTTAAATCGTGTGAGTACGCTTGTGCAAAGTTATTGCTGAATGATTAATGTGAAACGTCAAAAGGTATTTCTTAGATTTGGTTGACTATAATAAAGAATTCTTAAGCCAAACAAAAATTATTTTGATTTGAAATGGTCAGTACCGCAAAACGGCAAGGTAAAAACCAAATTCTATTACAACGCATATTCATTTTGATTCTTAATAGGAAATAGGTTTATTGTGGGCTAGCATTTTAGACTGTTTGCCTGTGGGTCAACTTTCACTGTATAAAAATACACTGGGGGCTATAATTGTGGTACGGAACACTAGTAGTGCAAATATTATTAGCTTGCAGGTTATATTATTTACTTTAATGGCTTCAGTATGTCAAAACTTGTTTCTTTTAGTTATTATAACATTAACTTTCTTTGTAAGGTATTATTATTATTTTATGTTAATGAAAATACTGATAAATAAGAATATAAAATTACATTACATAAGAATATGTTGTAATTAATATCCAAACTTGAAATAATAAATTAAATTAAGTATGTAAAATGCTTTTTATTATTTTTAATAGTTTTGATACTGTGGTAGCACAGACACTTTAAATGGGAGCAGAAAGTTTAATATAGGTTAGTTTATTATAGGCTTATTAGGTAATAAGCAGATACTGTGTAATCTATGACAGGAGTTTTGGCGAGAATTTACCGCCGGTGGTGTTGTTTTTGTTTTATCGTTTAGAAAAACAAAGAAAACTGGACTGCCAGTCACCCAGGTGGTATAGCTGGTATGGTATCACGAGTTTTGTTGCGATGTGCGATGGTGAAATTGTGTGGCTGGAATTAGTCCAAATAATTCCTCAGAGGACTCCTCGTGGTAAATGCGATAAAATATGCAGAGATACAACATCTCTTCACAGTGCCAGTGAATCAAACCGATCGGAAAGAGCTCGGTCGCCGGCGATTCGAACAGCTCTGCGCTGGATGTGATCAAAATGCAAGGAGCTGGCACTGAGACAGCATACTATACTGTACTTTTTATTATTAATTAAGATTTTTAGCGTGAATGCCATGTCTTCATTTTATTCGGGATCTTCGTTTTTTTAAAGATGTTTTCTTTACATGCTGATGTTTTTGGGAGATTTTTAAGGCCGTTCAAGTCAGCGGACAATCGATGACAGTCGATGAGTCACTCAAGTCATAAGGAGCTAAAGCGACCATAATAACTTGAGTGTTATATCAACATCAAAGCACTTGTGTCGTCGTTTTCTCTAATAGTTCACATACTTATGCCCAAAAAACTTAATTCACAAAATCGGATCACTTTTACGTATCAAAATCCATTTCAAACCATTATTTAAATGATAAAACAGGAGCAACAATCCGCCGACGGGTCAGTTTCCGTCAAAACTCTTGACAGTACTTAAGTTGTCCTGAACATCGATATCAGAGTTCATAATGTGACACATCAACATACTTATCGTGAAGAAATTTTACAAAATAATTTTGAGGATAATTTCCTATTACGTGACGTTGACAAAAGTATAAACGTACGCTATAAGCAGGAATGCTACCGGGCCTGGGCTGACGCATCAACGTCCCGTGTTGTAAACACCAGCGCCCTTAAAAAGAAGTATAATTCCGCCTCCAGGTCCTTCAAAAGAGTCATTGCCAAGGCAAGGTCAGAGCACGTAGGCAAAATTGGCGAGAAACCAGTTGGCCTTTCCTCGGGAACTCGTGTATTCTGGTCTTTCGCCAAGACTGTCTAAGGGAACTTCTGCCAGCCAACTCTCTCACCTCTGCACAGGTCCTCTACACACTCCATGTCGGATGTGTGGTTTACGCAGCGCTCGGTTCGCAAAACACTCCTCTCCCTGGACGTCAACAGGTCGAGTGGGATCCCTCCAATTGCGCTGAGCATGTGTGCTCCAGAGTTGGCACCGGTTCTAACGCATCTTTTCCGGTATTCTTACTCGCTAGGCGTAGTCCCGAATTCGTGGAAGACAACTTTCGTGCATCAGATCCCTAAAAAAGGTAACCACTCCCACCCATCCAATTACAGGCTTAATGCTATCATCACCTTGTTCTCGTAAATAATGGAGTTCATAATTAACTTCAACCTCATGCTGTATCTTGAGGAGCACCAGCTGCTTAGTGACCGCCATTACGGTTTCCGTCGAAGTCGCTCAGCTGGTGATCGTCTTGTTTACCTAGCTCATAGATGGACGGAGGCAGTAGACTCCAAGGGCCTCCCCCTTACTATACCATTGGCCGTTAGTTTGGACATTGCAAAGGCCTTTGATCGGATTTGGCACAAAGAGCTTCTTGTGAAGCTACTTTCCGATGGGCTTCCCGAGAAATTGTGCAATGGTGTCACCAGCTTTCTTGCAGCTCGGAGCATCAAGTTCGAAGTATACGGCGCATGCCACGATTACAAGCCTATTAATGCTGGTGTTCCAGAAGGCTGCGTGCTATCACCGACGCTGTTTCTTGACGCTCGGATTGGGGGCAACTAAATCTAGTCCAGTTCAATCACCAGAAGATACAAGTGTGCGCGTTTACCAGTCAGTTTCAAGGCACTCTCCTTGTAGCCTCAGCCAGTACCGGAATCCGTGGCGTCGACATATCGACCGATGTGCAGTGGTCACCTGGAAGAGAAGGCAAGGAAATCGGCCTCTAAAATGCTCGGCATGCTCAGTAGAGCGGGATAGTATTTCAAGCCGGCACACCGTCTACAACTTTATAAGTTGCAGGTTTGGCCTCACATGGAATGCTGTTCCATCTCTGGGCCGAGACTCCCCAGTGCCAGCTCCTTCTACTTGGCCGCAGAGCGTCTCGATACATCGATGACCGTGTCCTCCACGGTCGGCTCGATTCACAGGCGCTGCGAAGAGATGTTGCAACCCTTTGCATCTTCTATCGTATATACCACGGGGAGTGCTGTGAGGAATTGCTCGGATTAATCACAGCCGCCAAATTCAACACCCATCTGGATACTTGGCGGTTCACCAATGTACGTTTCACTAGGAGTTTTTTTCTTCGTACGACCTCTCTGTGGAATCATACCACCGGCGATTTTTCCGGACCGATACGACTTAGGGACCTTGAAGAAAAGAGCTTACTCCTTTCTAAAAGGCCGGCAACGCACACCCTGGTGTTGCGGTTGTTCATGGGCGGCGGTAGGCACTTAACATCAGGTGAGCCGTATGCTCGTTTGCCCCCTATTTTATAAAAAAAAGTCCATAATCCAAGGGAAAAAATCTAGAGCAGGAATAGGTCGGTTTAAATGGGAAAGGACCAACTATGCTCGCACTATCGTTGTAAAATGTGACCAACAGGTACAAGATACCCTTTTATGGGTATCTTGTACCTGTTGGTCACTCGATGGGCGATTAACACTATTTAGTCGATTGTTGTATCAGGGTTAAGAGAAGTACTCTGTGATAGCTTAAACGTTAAAGTTACAGCCTATATACGTCCCACTGCTAGGAACAGACCTCTCATTTCTGAGTTTCAGGGCAAGGAAGTGCCCGCCGCGCTGCCCCAATGCGTGCTGGGGAACATCGCATGTCTGCGAAATATTTTTCTTATTTCTCAGACATGCAGGTTTCCTGACGATGTTTTCGTTCAACGCCGAACACGTGATAAATCAGCACTTAAAATTGCTATTAACAATTTCATTGGTGCCGGCGGGATCGAACCCGAGTTGTTCGCGTACTGTGAAATTTAGAGCGAGCGTTATCTGAGCCACGGTTCTCACAGCCTTGATAGCTTAGTTGTACTTATTTACCTACATAAAGTATTCCGCGATACCACAGTTTAAAGAATAACAGTTGGGAAACGAATGTACTTGTGCACAGCAACGGAGGGGGCCTTGGGGAGGGGTACAATATTTGCCAGCGCACTGCACTGAGTGGTTTTCACAATGTTCTCGAGTAACAGCCACGTACCGGCAGGCGAAGTGTAGGGCGTCCCCCCACTAGATGGAGTAACGACCTGGTAAGACATGCAGGAAGTCGATGGATGCAGGTGGCTCAGGACCGTGCTTTGTTGCATTCCTTGGGGGAGGCCTATGTTCAGCAGTGGAACTTGTGAAGATGATATTGGGCAGTCATGACTAAATAATAGTGGTTATATATAGTTTTTGGGCATAACCTTAACCTTAGCGTAGAGTAGAGTGTAGAGTTCACGTAAGGATTCATATCGTTACTGGTTTGTAGAAAGAGCGAATATACATTGTACGCAGTTTTGTATAACAAAATAATTTGATGATTAAATTAGTAAATTGCATAATAAAAGCGAATATGACATATCAGATTATTCTTCGTAACAAATAGGCGATATTCGCCGTTACACATTTATTTTATTTTTTGTTCGCTGTTACTACAAATCGATTGAAAACAACGATTTCAAAAGGAAGGATAGGCCCTTCTAAATATTTTACACATAAGGCATGCCGCGCACTAGGCAGCCTGGCTGCGCAGCCAGGCTGCGACGGCCGTTTGACAGCCAATGGACAGCGAGTTGCTATCCTTTTTTCGAGGGATATGGACGTGGAAGAACTTGTAATTTTGTGCGTATCTCGTAAAAAACGCAAAGTTAAAAGACATTGGATTCATCCTCTTTTTCTAGAACGGCACTCAAAAGGCTTATTTTATACCTATTTTAAAGATGTTCGTAAATACCCAGACCGGTTTTTTAACTACACGAGAATGTCAGTGCAATCATTTGATAACCTTTTGGAAAATATAATAAATTCAATCAAGGGCACTGATACTCCTATGCGAGCTTGTATAACTCCAGAAGAAAAATTGGTGATTACATTGAGGTAAGTGCTAAAATAAAAAATACTGTTAATTGTTTATAACATTTATTTTTTATATCTTACATTTATGGTAAAGAATTTTCCTGAAATAGTTCAAGTAATTCAGAATTCTGAGACGTATCTGTCACATTTGTGTCAGATGGAGATAACACCTCAGTATATCCGGTATTGTCTTGCTTGTCTGGAACAGACGCAGAATATGCACGGCGGTTTTCACTGCTCGAGGCTTCTGGCCCATAACTTGACTGTGTCGAGTATCCATGGCGATATTGCCCACTGCTCGAGACCGGCCTATATTCATTTATATTTATGGCGATATTGCCTACTGCTCGAGTTTCCCGGTCCATATTCAGTCGAGTATACATGGCGATACTGTCCACTAACCGATGTTTCTGGTCTAAATAATCTGGCGGTTGATGTCCCTGGTTCATAATCAACATGACCTTGGCGAAACACACCAAATTCGGAATTGTAAGTTTCCATAAAAGGCATTTGAGCTGTTTTTATTACGTCAATTAACTCCATTCTCGTAGAAAGTTTACGACGTTCCGGAATGTTTTTAAAATCTTCTAGAAGCGAAAGCATAAATAGTCTATCTGAATCAGATTCTTGCTTTCTTTCACGCTCTTCCCTTATTGCGATACTTTCCTTTAATACTTGAACCAAATTTTCGTCGTCACATGTGTTCTTCTTTTTGGAAACGGGTCGTTTATCTTGAATACAATCGCTGTCATCGTTGGTTTCCGCAGGGCGCGTTTCACCCATGCTATTTTGAGTTTCATTATTTATTACAGTGGCCTTAAGAAACTGTAGTTGTTCGAAATATACGTAAGGACTCTTACACGAAGCTCTACTTTTAGCACCGGCTCTGCGTTTTACTTCCCTGCTGTAACTAGTCCTGATATTCTTCCACTTTTGCTGTAGAGATTTACCTGAAAATTAATATAAGTACTTTATTACAGATATCTTGCTACAGGCTGTTCTATGATGGAAATTTTCGTATTGGACATACCATTGTCCGAGATGTCATATATGAAATTTGCATAGCGACTTGGGAGAACATGAGACAGTCAACGTTTCCAGAATTAAATGAAGAAAGGTGGCTTGAAACAGCAAAAGGTTTCAATGAAAATGCAAACTATCCCAATTGTATTGGTTCCATCGACGGGAAGCATATAAGAGTAATGATTAAAACTCATCATATAAGAGTAATTAAACCCAGCAACTCAGGATCACTTTATTCCTATTCACTTTATTCTTATAATTATAAGAATTGTTTCTCAATCGTTTTACTTGCTGTATGCGATGCGGATTATAAGTTCACATATATAGATATTGGGGCATATGAAAATGTAGTGAATCATCTATATTTAAACAATCTATTTTGTATCAAAAAGTCGTCAATAACGATATACCTCCCATATAGCGCCCGATAGAGCCCCATATCAAATATTGGTGTACCGATGCCATACGTCATTGTGGGAGATGAGGCATTTGGTTTATCTGAAAATTTAATGCGACCTTATGGAGGAAGGGGTTTAACAGCCAAAAAAAGAATCTTTAACTATAGACTGTCTCGGGCAAGGCGGCACATAGAATGCACGTTTGGGATTCTGGCAAACAAATGGAGAATTTTTCACCGTCCACTGGATGTCCGACAAGAATTTGCAATTGCCATAGTACAAGCATGCTGTGTCTTACATAATTACGTGCGCGAAAGAGATGGTTATAGATTTAAAGACACACTGTACGTTCCTCCAGACCTCGAAATAACCCCAGGTCCCTTAAATAGAGGGAGCCGATCATCAGCATCTTAAAGAGATTTATTTGCGGATTATTTTATCAATGAAAATCCGCTAGAATGGCAAAACCAATACGCATTGGGATAGTATGTACCTACCTACTCTATACTTTTAAGTGTATAAACAATAAACTAAAAATATATCCATAGAATAATAAAATACTAATTAATAAAAAACATAACGTACCAAATTCACTTTTTTCATTTGCTGTTAAATTGTCCTCGCACATTATATTTGTGATTTCTTCCCATTTTCTTTTCTTTACATCACGATCACTGTATTCTTCTGAAGATGTATCCCATATTGCTTTACGGTTTTCAATTTCGCGAATAAATTTCTCCGTATCGAAAGTCATTTTGTGATTTCAGTAAACAAATTACGTCTGGCTGCTACAAGTGCGCGGTGACTGACGGCAGCCACATACATTCGCCCTACTCGCTCTGGCTGCGCGCAGCCAACGGGCTGCCGTGCAATCGGGCGCGTTTTTATGGCTGCCGCAGCCGGGAGTTCGTGGCTGCTTAGTGCGCGGGCGCCCGTACACCGTCATATGTGCGACTGGCTGCCACCTACGTAGCGGTATACCTGAACGGTATACCGGAACAGAAGGCTTGTGCAAGTATACCGGAGCGTGTGTGTGACAAAACTTGCACAAGTTTCCTGACTTGCACGAGTCTGGTAGGCAGATTAAAACTACGATCTGTATACCTGCGCAAACTAGTTTGTGCAAGTATGCATGTGCGTGTGTGTCTGAACACTTCAGTCGCCTAGAACTTGAGGTGATGTTATTGTAGAAAACTTAAGATTTTCGTAACTTCTACCAGTCGCCAGGAATCTCAATGTTGCTGTTAACCTCTCATGCGGTATTATCGCTGGGCGCATTATCGTGTCATTCGTTTGTATCAATGGCGTTACTAAGGACAAGAGTTCCCAAATATGTGTTTTCATCCATACGCAAATAACTATGCCAGTCCTTCGCAGCAAATTTCAATTCATTTAAAAGGTTGGTGTGGGAATACTTATTTCTTTTTCAGTAACCATTATTTACACCATACAGAACGTTTCTTCTTACACTTCTCTTTTTTCTTAATAGCTAGCACCAAACCAACAATAGCCAAACGTCATCATTTGTGGGTGCCGGTGGCATATTTCACAAAATACTTATTGCACAACACGACTTCTTCGGTTTGTCACAGGCGCAGAACTGTGACTGCACAGCCATACATGAATCGTGTGTGGTCACTATGGACGTTAGGTATACTTGCACAAGCCTTCAGTTCCGGTATACTGTTCAGGTATACCGCTACGTATGTGGCCGCCATTAGACTGGCTGCCGCAGCCTGGCTGCCTAGTGCGTGGGGGGGCTAACTGTTTCATACAAGAAAAAGTAGCGCATCTGTCATAATACAAACGTCATATCATAACACGACGTAATCAGGGTCGGATTTCGTAGTATAATTATCCTAATTGTATAATTATTTCATAGTTTGTAGTATATAGTATCGTAATAATACAAAGCGAAAATACCATAATTTTACCTAATATTGGGTCCTTTTAAATTTTGATATTAACTCTACGATATCGAGAATTTTTGTACCACGTTTTTTTTTTAAATAAAATTAGAATAAAAGTAATGAGGGGCTACCAAGATAAAAACTCTATGCTCCAGAAGCAATCGGTTTGAAAATAGAATTTCAAAATATTTTATGAATAAGATTTTTAGATTCAATTAAGCAGATATGGTTTCTTTTGTACTCTTTTCGTTTTACCCTAATTGAATATAAAATATATTAGGTACAAACATTGAAGTAATATGTACTTACGTACTAGAACAGCTATCTCAAACAAAAATGTGCGCTACTCTGTGTTCGCGCGGTTGGTTTTTTTATCATGGAATAAACATAGGTAGTATGACCCGTAGGTTATAGTAAATTGTATTGTTAAATAGGTAAATTATATCGAGAACAGTATTTAAATTTTGTCATTTATTTTGTATATTATATTTGTTTATTTAATATAAATTTTATAAATGGTAGAGCCATGCTGCAGTTATATTAGTAGTATAGTTGTAGCACGAATGGGTCGGCTCGACCGGGGAAGGAACACGCTCTCACAGAATACCAGCGTCAAATAGTAGCTTAATGCTGCTGTGTTTCGTATGGTGAGTGTAGAGAACCGGCGACCTATTTTACTGGAAACGAGGCATTCCATCTTAGTCCTCACGGGTGACAACACATCTGCATTTTGATTCGTGATCGAGGATGGATGTAGATGTCTATGGGCCGCAGCAACCGCTTACCATCAGGTGGACTGTGTGCTCGATTGTCACCCTATCCTATAAAAAAAAATTAATATAATATTACATAATATTATATCACAATTACATTTTAATGATATTTTTATCTGAATATTTTAAAAGGTATCTATGTCAAATATAAAAAAAAAACATACTAAATGTATGTTTAACAAAACTTATTAACATAAAATTTAAATATATTATATTTAAATTAGAATCATAAATGCTGTAAATAATCGTTCATAAATGCTGGGCACGCGAGAGTTAAAAATGGACGAATTTATTCCACTTTGACTTTGAAGTGGAAACCTAAAAATAAAATAAAAGAATAGTAAGCAGATTTAAATATGAAAAATTTAGCCTAATTATAATAACTTATATGTTTCTACAAAAAAAATGTGTATAATAATATATTGACCCTAAACTAAGTACCCACAGAAATGTCACATCTGAACATATTAATTTCATAATCTATATTCAATGATACGAGATGGCGTCTTAGGAATATTTTTTTTTATTATTAATTTATAATACTTTTTTATTGAATAAGTATCTTATTAACCGATGAAAAGTAATTCCTTGGTTTTTACTGACATTTCTTTAAATTATTCGTGCAATATCTAAGTACACAAGACGGCATATTTTTTTTAAATCAGCACAACACGTGACAACTCTACAAGCGCCTAGCGAGTGACTGAGTAAAGTGCAGTGCATGCACCGCAGTTGAGTGGAACAGAGTAGCTGAATGCAGTGTCTCCTTTAGTACGTAGTACATAATAGCTCAATGGGTACAAATATTCAAAATTTAACTTACACTAAGTTCTTTAGATAAAAATTAAACAGAAATAAAAATAAAAGCGTCATAAACGAAACGTATTGATAAACTAAACGCGTGACGCCAAAATCCGGCACATGGGAAAAAAGAAACATGAAACGTGATATAATTTTTTTTAAATAGTATAATTTTAATTTCCATGTACAATATTTTGAGGGTCTGAATCCAGCCTTGGCCTAATCTTGGTAACGTAACTAAACTAACCGTGAAATAAAACTTTAAAAATGCATTTATATAATTTAATTGTAACAAAATTAATATTAGGTACGTTATTTACCGATGATACGATATCCCATCTTTTTTTTAATCTTTGTTTCGTAAATTTTGCATTCTTTTACCATGCAACTAGACATATTTGTGACAGGCAAATCTGTCCTGCCCGCGCACCACTGTCGACCGATTCGCGTTGGCCCTAAACTGTAATTTTAGGGTCAGCTGGACCAGTGCGCTGACTGCTTTTAGTTGTTCGGTCGGCCCGGTCCTTACGCTGGTAATATTATAAGTCAATTATTGAAAATGACTCGGGCAAATGTTCTGTTACGAAAAAGGAAATCATAGAAAAATGGTTTATTCGCCCTTTCTACAAATCAGTGACGATATATTGATTAAGGACGCAGACACATATTATTCTCCCACGAAATATCGACGTCTTTCAAAAAAAAATTATTCAAGCAAATGTCGACATTACTGACATGACTTCATTTTTTTTTTGTTTAATTTAATTGAATTTAAATTGTGTAGTAGTTTAATGTTTAGTACACGAGAGAATTAAATACTGAGCCCTAATTGTCTTCCGTGTACATAACTTGATTCACCAGTTTATAGAACCAAACAACAAACTAATGTCATGAGGATATCATCTCACCAAATAAAACACAAATTATTCTCGAAATTATATATTTCTACTAACTAATAGTCGGACATACATACAATGTGCCGCGCCCGCCGTACAAACAAACACACAGACAAGCATACACGCGAACAAACTTAAAAATCTAACTCTAAAATCCGTAAACGTTACCATCAACAATATTAAAAATGCATGTGTTTTTATAACCCAAAAAAGAAATGCCTACACCATGTGGAAAGATAATATGCAATATTTAATACAAAAGGGTGATTTAAAAATTATTTTTCAGATATAAAAAGCACATACATTTCCAATAGACACTGGAACTTCCACATATCATGCATTGAACAAAGCAATAACAAAAAAATTGTGAACACAACAATCAAAATGAGTCTGTGAGCGCGTTTCAAAGATTTGTACTATGTACCATTAATTTAAAAAGTAAAGACACGGTCGTCTGGATACTTGGCTGACGCGCTTAGCGTATTAGAAATGTTAGCGCCATAACGATGTGGCCTGTTTTTTTTAAACGCTCCCCCCCCCCACTAGGATTTTGTACTGTATCGTGGAGGCAGTTTACAAACATAAATTACATTAGGACTAACATCAAGATTTGGAAAAATATTAGGACATACAAATACTTGTTCCGTGCGGGATTCGAACCCGCGGCCCTCACAGCCGCATCTTATTGCTCTACGCTACTGCGTCACGGAGGCGTCTAAAAGACATCGCTTTGTCTCCGTCGAACGTTGAGATAATTCGGAAACAAAGTTATTTTAATGGTGTAATCACGTTTTTGACTACCGGTGCGGTGATTACTAGCAAAACTACAAACTTGTAAAAAATAATGATATATCTTATATCATTATTTTTTACAAGTTTGTAGTTTTGCTAGTAAAATCTACGACCGTCTCATTCATTCGGTGTAAAGACCACCATATTGGGACCACTTTAGCACAGCCTAAGAACAACATACAGTCAGTCATCGCGTTTGATGTTGCCCGAAAAGCCGACACACACAATAAATTGCTAGGGTTGTCAGAACGGGAAGTAGTAAAAAAATAAAAAACTGATTTTATTTCATTTCACGCTTAAACAAATTTCTGCGTATGTGGAAACTAATGAAACTTTAATTCTTTATCTTGACATAAGGACAACACGTTTTTTACCGCACATGTAGTGTGAATCATTTCAATTTATTTGCGTGACAGGACAACCCTAGCGGACGACTTCAATGACCAACTGTTAGTAGTAGTTTGACTGTGACTTTAATGGCGTAAAGTTCGGTCCGCCCACTCTTTAGGCACAAATATTAACACATAAATGCACAATAAAGATGGAAAATGTTTGTACGCTAACAATTTCTAAATCTAATCATCTAGAAACTCGCTCACAGATACAATTCGCCAGCATCCCATTCTATTATTTAAAAAATATATATTACATTATTATGTATTGTTAGAACAACAATCTACGATATACCATTCCATACATTACACCAGCCTTCAAGGACCTAATTACATCTGTATGTACTAAACAATCTGTAACCAATATCAAATACCTAGTTCCAAAATAGTACAATAGATGGCGTCATTAAATGTGTTCTGTTTAAACATACATGAAATAAATATTAATAAATCGAGATTGTAATTATATATAGAAAATACTTATTGTAAATCGTATGGATCAACCTGGTAGTTCTCAATCACCTATTTTACAAATGGCCTTAATATACCTACCTTCTTTTCAATAAACTTCTTTGTTTCAAAAACAAAATAATCAAGATATATCCTTGACACCTTTTCATTTTTAACTGAAACTTACGTAATAATTAAGAAGACTGCAGTCTTCTTCGGTGAATGCATTGTTTAACATTTGGTGTAAATTTAAAAGTGATTGCACTGTTTCTATATGTTGAGTTCTACGGTTGTGACATGTCCAATTTTAAATCACAGAAATCTTGTTAAATATCGCTAAAACTCGAAAATGGCTCAACTGCTTTACATGAAAATGTTTGTGTGCATTTGAGTCCCTGGATGGTTTAGATTTCAATGGGATTTGGTAAGTGGTGCTGTTGTCGAGGTCCAGAAATCACTTCTGCGAAGCTGGTATTAACTATTATCTATTGTTCAAGAGGAAGTAAAAATTAAATCAATTCAGAAACGAATCAGTTTGGTAGCCTACAAGAGGAAAAACCACCACATACTAGTATAAACGCAGAATACATTTTTATAATTAAGATTTATGGCTTGGATACTTGTCCTTTAAGCCATGTCTTCATCTCATTCGAGATCTTCATTTTTATAGATTTTCTAATGTAGATTTAATGTATTTGTAAATAATAGGCAGAAAATATTTCATATTCTTCAAAAACACAGTCAAGTGACAAGGGTCACTATTTGCGTTGGGTTCATTTTCACCGTCACATACTTCACTAGCTAATAAAAGCTGTTGAAAGTTAAATTGGCTGTAATCAAAACACGCAGCATACAATTCATTTATGTGTAGATATAGTGCACATTTTGTTTAGACACGTCACAACCGCACAATACAAAACATATATATATTTACAGTTTAGTATAACATAACTAAATCGTCTTCTCTGTAGCGAGGCTCAACATTTAGTTCTTTTTCTCTTCTTTCTTTTCTTCTTGCGGCTGCTCAGTTTGCTGCTGTTGTTGACCTTCACGTTCAGCTGCCATCTGTTGGAAGAGTTCAGAGATTAATACTTACTTAATAATTTTATACATGGTAGAGCCACACTGCAGCGATATTAAAATTAATATCACTGTTCAAAACGTAAATCGTCCCACATCACAATAATGACATAGGGTGATAACTCGTTTCAATTTATATTGCACAATTGCTTGACCAACCGCACCATGGGATAGCGTGAGCTGGCTCAAAAATGTGCATTAACTTCATTTTTTTTTATAGAATAAAATTGACAAACAGACACAGTCCTCCAGATGGTAAATGCATACTGTGGCCCATAAACATCTATATCTATCTTTTTTTTTAATAGGATAGGATTACAAACGAGCACAAAATCCTTCTGATGGTAAGTTGTTGCTGTGGCCCATAGACATCTACATCTATACTCAATTATGAATCAAAATGCAGATGCTTTGTCACCCGTGAGGACTAAGATGGAATGCCTCATTTCCAGTAAAAGGGTCGAAACACAACAGCATTAAAGCTACTATTTTAGGCTGGTATTCTGTGAGAGTGTGGTGCTTCCCCGGTCGAGCCGACCCATTCGTTCTACAACTATACTACTAATATAACTGCAGTATGGCTCTACCACGTATATCTTCAATTAATAATCAAAATGCAGATACATTGTCACCCCTGAGAACTAAGATATAATTGTCTCATTTTCAGAAAAAAGTCTCTCCAGATTTTTACACTCATCATACAAAACACAGCAATATTAAGCTACTAATTTACGGTGGTATCCTGTTAGAGCCTGTGGTCCTTCCCCGGTCGAGTCAACCTATTTGCTACAACAATAATATAGCTGCAACGTGGCTCTACCCATATAAAATGTGGTATTATTTAGATTGAAGATAATTAAAATTCATTTAATATTTAATTTTTTTAAATATTTTAGACTTATGTATATATTACAGCCCAGATCACTCCTGATATTGCCCTCTATCTATTTCTGAAGTTTCATTACATAATGATTTCTTATATTTACGCAAACACTATTCATTGCATTGATTACAACTACTTTTACGGATTTTATGGCGTTTTATTTTACAATTAATATATTACAATTAAGATAAGCCCAAACAGATAGACATAAATTTATAAATGGTTTATTTATGTCTTGGTGGCATGCAAACAGTCAATTCAACATCTCGATACTACAGACGGACATTTTAATTTTATTTATAATAAGTTTACTTATATTATCGCGCCGTCTTTGCATGTAACTGTGGAAGATAAATACTCTACTTTCTAATTTCTTACCACTTCTTTTCTCAGTCTCCCACATGATGTTGGAGCCATGGCGTAGCTTTCTTGTTTTTCATAAAGGCTATTTATACTAATATATAAAAATTAATGTTTGTATTTTATGCGCTGATACCGTAGATTGCACCAACACTTTGTCAACTTATTGCTGACTTGCTAACTCGAAAGTTATAGCCATAGTAGCTAGGTGGCGCGCGTATTACACCGTCAAATGTTTTTGAGTCATATATCATTCAATTGCAATGAATATGTTATCATTCCTAATTAAACAATATATCCCTTCCAAATTTAAAATGATATTTCCAAAATTATTTCTTTTGCGGCACCATGCGCCAGATACCAGCTGGTTTTTAATAAAATTGGACGTTGACTTTAAGACACTAACCTTCTTATACGCCTGCTCGAATAGCTTCAAGCTCGCTTGCTGAAGTTGTCCGGTGGCAGTGCGCAGTTCCTCGGGGTCAACAGAGTCCTTCTTGGCAAGCAGATCACGTAGTTTGGCAATTTCTTCGCGTAGTTTGTCGCACTGAGGATTTGAAAGATATATATTATACATAAAGGATCATAATCATCAATCATCTTTTCATTTGGTCTCAGTCCGATGGCCGATTATTTAATCATCAGATAAATGTTATTTATTAAATAAACTGTAACCTAACTGAAAATAAAAGTAAAACAATTCATCTACTTGAATCGTGTTACAATAACCTTTTCTCTTACAGTATAAGTGTGACAAAAGAGCGCACAATTCACCTGATACCAGCGTAAAAAAAGTTGCTTAATGGGATGGTGATTAAGAACAAAATATGCATTTCTTAAGGAAAAAAAAAAGTAAAATGGGTCTCCAGTTCTCTACACTCACCATATGCTGGTTGTATCTTGAGAGAATGTGGTCCCAGTTGAGCCAACTCATAATAATGCTGCAGTGTGGCTCTATCAAAGATACAAATTTTTTGAATAATTTTTATCTGAGGATTGAAATATCAGCCTTTAGTTATCCAACTGTAGGACAACGTATCGTATCCACAACGCAAAAGTAACGTGGCGGGTCGTGCGACAGTCCAACTACTCTAGCACCTTGCTTTACCACACAACTATACTAGTTGTATGGTTTAGAAAGGTGCATAATGTGAGCATTAACTCACAATATCATTCATACCATCTGATTTACAAGAAGTTCTCTTTATCCCACAAATTCATGGTGGAATCGACTAACAGCAGTGATTTTTCCAAACTGATACGACTTAGGAGCCTTCAAGAAATGAACCTACTCTTTTTTAAAAGACACCTGCAATTACCCTGGAGTTAAAGTTGTTCATGGGCGACGGTAATCACTTAAGTTCAGGTGAGCTCCACCATTACAGCCTTTTAGACATGTGTCAATGATGCATGATTCGTTCGTTTAAGCTGGTACACTTAAAAAAGTATTGACGGTTCATTCTATGTTTTTGGATGTACCAGTACAACCAATCACAAACAATTGACGGTACCTTTTTAACCCGCGATTTGTTTGAATTGTGAACGAGCCGCAAACCGACCGAATGTCGAATGATCTAAATAAACAGGCGAATCGTATTAACAATGCAGACTGCAGAGTATCAGGAGTATTTATAATAAACGACCCCCCAACTACAAAATTAAAAAAACCTAATCAGTATTTAAGATAAAAATATTTTAAAAAATTAACTTTCATTTATTCAATAAGAGAAAAAAATTGTTTTCTTATCGGTCACCTCGCTCAAAAAGAACTATAATATCAAAGACTTAACTGCAAAATAAAATAAATAAATAATTATAATTGCATAAGTATAAAAATGCTATGCAATAGCTTTACCACGCATAAGAGTATTTATTATTTAAGGGTTTTTGTAGTATAATATTGTCACCTAAATTAAAAATTATTTTACATTTAATTATATTTATTTGTTAAATCTACGAGTTACAAATATCATTTCGTAGAGTTTACTTTAAATAACACTTCGAAAGATTTTATGATAAATGATTTATTTAATTCATTGATAATTTTCAACCATCTTATATAAGTATAAGATAGGTAAATGTTTAATTTTGTGGCAAATAAATGTAAAAATTTTCGGTTCCCAATGGATCTCACAAAGCACTGGAGCCTGAAATGATCCATTTGAATGATCGATCCTAATGTACCAGTACGCGTGACGAAATGTACTAGTATGATTCGGTCGCTAGAAATAAATGATTGACACATGTCTACAGACTTTTATTGTTCATCAGCAAAACAAATTAGCGGGCCGCAATTTGTAATGAGTTTGGGAACCCTCCCGTTTTATCAAGTCCCGGTACTGTACCCATGCTATGATAATAATATGATAGATGACGGCGTAAGGCAAAATAAAAGTTCACGAACTGTCTGCCGTCCGTTATCTGTTATAGCCTGTTAAAGTCCACTACTGAACATAGTCCTCCCCCATAGATTGCCATGTAGGGGGGATATTTGCCATAGTTGCCATGCTTATCAAGCGGGTTGGCAACCGCAGCTTTTTTTACTTTTAATTTAATTATAAATCAGGAAGGCACTGCTGCCCATCTCCTGATTTGTTTCGCTGGAATGCTAATTTGCTAGCTCTTATATAAAAAATTAACATACAAGATGGTGACGGATCTCATACAATAAATGATCACCATGTTTCGTCCCAATGTGATCTGGGACTTACAAGTGTATGTGGGACATGTTTATGTGAGACCTATAATAAAAAAGAATGTGCCAACTGTATCGTTTGTCTAACACGTCGTAAATGGCAACCAATGGGATAATAGGTTTGTGATGGTGCACGTTATGGACTAGCCAAATATCTCTTCTTTCACAATTTTCTAGTTATATCCATGTTTTGGCTAAACAAGATCTGAGCAGTTCACTGCTCCTTGGACTCTGCCCACCCCTTCCGGGATTACAAGTGTGACGCTGTGTATATAAATGATACAACTTACTCTTTTTATCACCAATCAAACACATTTGGTAGGTAGTTTAGTCACAAATATTTTTGTTTTAGTTATTTTTAAACATATTATAGATAACAAAATTCCAACGGGCGAAGTTCGAATAATTCAATTTATAAACTGTACCCACAAAATTGTAAAGTTGTAGCTCTCAATCATTTAAGGTATATGTTGTTATTAGTTTCAAAACAATATGTATTTGTTTTGTTCAAATTAATAGTATATTCATTAGCCGCTTTCTACGAGGCAAGTAACACAGTTGGCACATTATTTTTTGTTGGAAGTCCCAGAACAACATAAAATAAAAGTGAAAGTAAAGTTACAGCCTATATACGTCCCACTGCTGGGCACAGGCCTCCCCTCATTTCCGAGATGGTTTTAGGGCAAGGAAGTGTCCGCCGCGTTGCCCCAATGCGTGTTGGCGAACTTCACATGTCTTCGGAATATTTTTTCTTATTCCTCAGACATGCAGGTTTCCTCACGATGTTTTCCTTCACCGCCGAGCACGTGGTAAATCAGCTCTTAAAATTGCAATTAACAATTTCATTGGTGCCGGCAGGGACCGAACCCAGGTTACTCGCGTTCTTCTGTTATATTTACAGCGAGCGTTAACCATCTGAGCTACCACGGCTCATTACCATGGCACGGCACGGCACGCAGAACAACATTTATTGTACTTCAAACGCATTTAGAGGTTATTCATAAAAAATTTGCTTCATTCAACATTTCCCTTTCTCCTATAGATTAAGGTTGACAACCGAGCACACAGTCCATCTCCTGGTAAGTGGATACAGTGTCCCATAGACATTTACATCTATCCTCGATTAGGAATCAAAATGCAGATACATTGTCACCCCTGAGGACTATTATGGTTTCGAAGTATATTGGAAATCATAAAACGTACCTCATCTTGTGGTAATTGTGCTTTGTACTCGTCCATCTTTGTCTCAGTATCGTGCAGCACGCCTTCAGCCTGGTTGGCAACCTCCACTCGTTCTCTTCTCTGCTTGTCTGCCGCTGCAAACTGCTCGGCTGCCTTCACCATGTTCTCGATCTCGTCCTTGGATAGACCGCCTGATGACTGGATAACAACTGTTGGGAATAAATACATAAGTGGCAAATATTTCTGTTGTTTTCACTTACAGGATAAGATAGGAAATTAAACTTCACAACACTGCAGTCATGTAGCCCAAACGTACAACACATTTTTGTCATGTAGAGAAAGTGAATTATGTCTTTATACTGGGTGATCTTTTTTACCGTCTGGAAAAAAATAGGGTGTAACAGATGAATGGAATAGAAGCCTATGGCACTGATATTTTACATTTTTTATCTTTCACGTTATCATATGAAACTGATCTATCAATAAATACTACTAATTGGGTGCATATTATTTTAATTTTGATAGTTTTTAATTTCGGTACCGAAAGATTAGTTCAAATTGGTAGGTAGTATTTATTGATAGATCAATTTCATAATATGTTAATGTAAAAGAAAAAAATTGTAAAATATGCCATAGGCTTCCACTTCGTTCACATGTTACATTTAATTTTTTCCCACATGGTAAAAAAAACATCCAGCTTCGAGAATAGATGTAGATGAATATAGGCCTCAGCAACCACTCACCATCAAGTGGGCTGTGTGCGCATTTGTACTTCCTTATTCTATGAAAATGTTTCAAAATTTATCAAAATAAATGTTAGCTGTAGGTATAATGTGTAGGACAGCGTATCGTTCCGAAACGCCAATAAAACGCAACGGTTCGCGCGACAATCCATTTCCTCTGGCACTCTGATTCACTATTCTGCTATGTTAGCTGAACGGTTTACGTAGAGTGCTTGTAAGTACATTCAAGTCAATTTAAAGCCAGCCAGTCTCAACAAACTTCTCTGAAGTAAGTGAAGGCCATTTGTGAAGAGCAACATTATAACACAAAGGTGTGTGTGCAAGCACATGTATATTAACATAGTCCGATGAAACGGCAATCCAACACAATCAGAAAGAGATCAAATGCAGAACAAAATACTATTTCATGTTGAATTTCTTGACAGAAAACCCCAATAATTGATTATAGCTGAGCCAGGATTTGAACCCAGAACTACATGACCTTCAGTCGCGTTTACTACTACAAGACTTTTAGTCAGTCAATCGAGACTACTCTGTGCTGAAGTATCTATCTATTTACCATCAGGTAGACTTGTACAAAAGTAGATAGGGTAGTGAAATAACGTACACCAACACCATACATTGGCAAGATTAGTTAAATCTAGAACACTATGACTCACTCTGTTGTTCTTTCCCAGTTCCCTTGTCGCGTGCAGACACGTGTACGATGCCGTTGGCGTCAATGTCGAAAGTCACTTCAATCTGTGGTACTCCTCGGGGAGCTGGTGGGATCCCAACCAAAGAGAACTGTCCGAGTAGTTTGTTGTCCGCTGCCATTTCACGCTCACCCTGGTGCACTTTGATCTCGACTTGTGTTTGTCCATCAGCGGCTGTAAATAACGATTATGGTTAATTTTATATATTTACATCTAAAAAAGTCAACGGCTAGACCTAGGTCTCTACCGCTGTAGGAAAGTATATCTTCATGATCGCGGTAAACATCTCTGATGCTGCTGCTGATCCGGATATTTAAGTCTCGAACAAAAAACAGGCTTTACGTGGTAGAACTACGCTGCAGCTATATTATGGTGGTAGCACAAATGGTCGACTCAACTTGGGAAGTGACCTCGCTCTCACAGAATACTAGTGTACAATAGCAGTTCAATACTACTAGAGAACTGGAGACCCTTTTTACTGGAAATGATGCATCGCATCGTAGTCATCAGGGGTAATAAAGCAACTGCATTTTGATTCTTAATTGAGGATAAATGTAGATGTCTACAGGCCACAACATCTACTTACCATCAAGTGAACTGTGCGCTCGTTTAATATCCTTACTCTATAAATAAATATATCATTTCTGAACAGATTTCAGGGCAAAGAAGTGTCCACTGTGCTGACTTCACATTATCTTCAATGTGTTCTTTTTTTCTCACAATATTTTCCTTCACCCATGTAACCATTGCAATTAACAATTCTCCGTTGGCATCATTAATTGATGGGATCGAACCTGGGTTGTTACCATACAGTAAAATTTACAGCAAGCACTTAGCCCTTACTTAACACAGTGGTGGTCCCATATAATTTTTTTAATATTCCATTTTGTCACTATTTAGATTGTGTTATTGCTTAGTCATTCAAAACAGTAAAATGTTCGTTAAAAAAAGTAATTATTATACATATTTTTTTACATGGAAGAGCCACGTTGCAGTTATATTATGGTTGTAGCATGAATGGGTCGGGTCGGCTCGACAGGGGAAGGACCACGCTCTCACAGAAAACCAGCGTAAAATAGCATTCTAATGCTGCTGTGTTTCGTATGATGAGTGTAGAGAACTGGAGACCGTTTTACTGGGATCG
The DNA here is from genome assembly GCA_907164705.1 of Parnassius apollo. Taxonomy (NCBI): domain Eukaryota; kingdom Metazoa; phylum Arthropoda; class Insecta; order Lepidoptera; family Papilionidae; genus Parnassius; species Parnassius apollo. The sequence continues at coordinate 733,657 of CAJQZP010001124.1, forward strand.
AGGCATTCCATCATAGTCCTCAGGGGTGACAATGTATCTGCATTTTGATTTTTAATCGAATGTAGATGTCTATGGGCCACAGCATCCACTTACCTTACACCCTTATCCTATATTAAGAAAAAATTAAAAATATAGCTAACTTTAAAGAAGTAAAAGAATATAATAGTTTAACATTCTGATAATGGGACTTACCATCAGTCTTTTATACTCTTATGCCCAAAAACTAAAATGCTGCTCAATTTTAAGACACTTAAGTCTCATGCTGTCTCTATAACTTTTAATCAAAGTGACTGTGATAGACGAGACTTAATGTCATCATAAAATTTAGTAGTATTTGAATAATTAACCGTTGGTCTTATAAACTTAGCCCTGATTTCAGGATGTTAGATTATTATAATAGTTTGCTTTTAGTTCTTTGGAGTTGGCTTTAAATTTTTATTAAAACCTAATTTTTTTCACCGACTTCATAAAAGGAGGAGGTTCTCAATTCGACTGTATTTTTTTATTGTGCGTTACCTTGTAACTTTTTTCTAGGCGAACCGATTTTGATGATTCGTTTTTATTTGAAAGCTGTTGCGTCTCGTGTGGTCCCATATAAATTTGATTTCAAGAACTGACCAGTAATTTTTAAGTTATGCTTAATAATGCGTATTGAATTGACTGCGACTACATTGACGATGTCACTTTATTAATAATGAAGTCAGTTGTACAAATGTTTTAATTTTACCACTCGTCTATTTTAAACAGAAATGTACACAATATTGTATATTTGTCATTGCAAGTGACTGTAGTGCGTGTAGGACAGCGTATCGTACCGCGACGCTAGCGACACGTAGCGGTTCGCGCGACAGTCCCTCTGCTCCAGCACCGTGCTTTACCCCACGACTACACAAGTCGAGTGGCTTAGACAGGTGCTATGATATATCGAGTGGCTTATACTATGCGAACACTTCAAAACAAGGTGTATAACTAGTGCGGGTGAGTACAACTAGGGATGACAATTGTTTTATTTTTTATTTTATTTATTAGGAAACTCACTGCATTTAAGATGTAACATGTTATTTTATGTATGTACCTTAACATTTTATTATAACTATATTGACAACATGCTTGTCAGATTGAGAATTTACAGAATTTAGATAAAAGAGATGCAGTTAGTAGAGTAGATGTACGAAAAATGCCATTCCCCCCCCAAAAAAAAAAAATATTGTTATGGATCTGAAACGTGGTCCTTTACTGCTGGCCGTATGAGGAAGCTCAAGGTCGCTCAGCGAGTTATGGAAAGGTTTGCTTGAAGTTTCGATGCGACATAAACTTATAAATGAGGATATCCGCAGTAGAACTAGAGTCACCGACATAACCCATCGGATTAGTAAGCTGAAGTGGTAATGGGCCGGCCATATAGCTCGAAGAACCGACAACCGTTGTAGGACGACCCGCCCCCCTAATAGATGAAGTGACGTCCTGGTAAGATATACAGAAAGTCGATGTATGCAGGTGGCTCAGGCCCGTGCTTTGTGGCATTCCTTACGGTAGGTTTATGTTCAGCAGTAAACTTGTGAAGGGCTGTGATGATGATGATATTTGTATGTGTTTGAGTGGGTTTCTAGATGGAGAGTCCAGCAACCTGTGCGAAGTCGAGGTGGATCGCTTGTAGTTCTATTTAAAAAAAAAATCATCCCCTACTTTTCCATCATTTGGGGCTGATTTTTTCTTCAAATTGAAGTGTTACCACCCTTGTGGTATATTACCCCTTAAGGCTTATTTAATAGAATAAAGAATTGTTTGAATGGTCAGCAATTTCCGAGATATCTATGAACATTTATAACAAAACTTGTGTTGAGTCTAGAACCTCTATGGAGTCAGTTCCAAATATCAATATTATAACGTCCATGGTATTATAATATGTTATCACGAATAGGAACCAATAATTGATAGAATCAGGCGTTACTTTGCGGAAATCCATTATTGGGATTAGTGGTGACGGAGTTAGTACATGCAATTGAGGGAGGGCGGGAGGTGCTCTTCAATCCAGGTAAGACACATCATTGTATTTAGTTAGCAGAAGGTTGCGAAGTAATTGATATTTTTATTTATTAATAGGAACCAAGTTTAAGACGCAACATTACTGACCGGTCGAGAACACTTGACTCTTCTTGGTCGGTATGGTGGTGTTTCTGGTGATAAGCTTGGTGAAGACTCCACCAAGGGTTTCGATTCCGAGCGACAGCGGAGTTACGTCCAGCAAGAGAATGTCGGTGACGTCTCCCGCCAGTACTCCTCCCTGGATTGCAGCTCCCACCGCCACGGCTTCGTCGGGGTTCACAGCTTTCGAAGGCGCACGACCGAAGATCTCTTGGACTGTTTGTTGCACCTGTGAAAACATTCCAGTAATGACAATCTGATTGCAGGTATCACTTTTAGAACAAGGGTAACAAACGAGTGCACAGTCCAGCTGATGGTAAGTCAATGCTGTGGCGCCTAGATATTTACATCTATCCTCAATTAAGAATCAAAATGCAGATGCATTGTCACACCTCAGGACTATGATGGGATGCCTGGTTTACCAGTAAAAAGACATTGATATTTTTAGTTTCCCGCGTATTCAAATATTTTATGACCGTTCTGGATGTTTAGGAAAAAAAGACCCATATATCCGTCCAATTGTTGAGCACAGGCCTGCTATAATTTCTAAGAAGTATCCGCCGCATTGCCACTATGCGTGTTGACTTGCAGGTTTACTCACGATGTTTACCTTCACCCGTCTTCACCGAATTGAACCAGGGTCGCTTGTGTATTGTGAAGTTTACGCTTATCCCCTGAACTGTGAAGTCCCTTACTACTAGTGTCCGACCGAAGCAAAGAGCAGCGTTAAGATACTTTTTACGCTGGTATTCTGTGAGCGTGTTTTATAGTACCTATTTAACTAATTTTAAATGCCGTTTTCAAAAAATATAATATCTGTAATGGTAAATTACTGTTATAGTTATATGAGTTACTAAGTAAAAATGAATTCAAATGACGGCTATGCTTATGTTTTCCTAATTTTTTTTTGTTGATAAAGTTGTTTATCCGAATGCGAATACATTATTAAACGAAAATTAAAATCAAAAACTCAAAAAATCTATAAAAAGAAAGCGTCACGAAAATATTTGGCAGTGCATCACTGAAATATTGTGTTTAATTTGTTTTATGTTAAATGTATTTAACTTATAAGCATGTACTAATATACAAAATTATTTTATTTCCAATTTCGTGACAACCCTTAGCATATACACGCTGGCCGGAAAAATACCTACGCTGGCGGCGGCATCGCCAGACATGAAAGGCGTTTCACAACTAAAGTTACGTGGCAAGCTTGGCTTCCGCGGAAGGTTTCAAAAACACGGCCAAAATCCACCTTTAGTCGTACACTACTTAATACCAAAATTTTATGCTTTAATTGTACTTCGCTGGTCAGGTTTTTTCTGAACCAGTGGTAATATTGTATATAACTTTCAATGAATATAACTTATCATACATATCAGATAAAAATTATTCTATTCTAAGTTTAAATTTGTCTGTGAGTTAATAACCCGAAATCGCACAAGCAAAATCGGGGAATATGTCTACAAGTTAATCTGGCACCAGTCTCTATGGACGGCCTAGGCAGCCATGTAAAGACTGGCATCGGCTTGTGCTATGGTGCTGGTGAAGAGAAAACTTCATATGGTGAGTGTAGAGAACCGGAGACCCGTTTTACTGGAATCGAGGTATTCCATGTTATTCCTCAGGAGTGGCAACACACCTGCCGAGGTTAAATGTAGATGTCTATGGGCCACAGTGTCCACTTACCATCAGGTTGGACTGTGTGCTCGTTTGCCACCTTTATTCTATAAATAAAAAAAGTGGAGTAAAGCTCACTTAACATGCTTGTTTTTGTCTGCAAGTGTCATCTTAACGTTTTTTTAAGCAGTTTGTTGGTTAAAGACAATAACTTTTTTCAAACTGCTTTTAAGCAACGAAAACCATAATTTGTTTCTGATAACGATTACTAAGGATTATTACTACTTAAGAGTAGTGGTTCATAATAACTCTTGGTAACAAAGTGATCATTACTAACCCTCTCTAAATGTTTTTTTATAGAAGAGGGGGCAAACGAGCATACGGCTCACCTGATGTTAAGTGCCTACCGCCGCCCATGAACAACCGCAACACCAGGGTAATTGCAGGTGCGTTGCCGGCCTTTTAGAAAGGAGTAAGCTCTTTTCTTGAAGGTCCCCAGGTCGTATCGGTCCGGAAAAATCGCCGGTGGTAAACTATTCCACAGAGAGGTCGAACGCGGAAGAAAACTCCTTGTGAAACGTACAGTGGTGGACCGCCAAGCATCCAGATGCTGTGGATGGTATCGGGCGGTTTGCCGCGTAGTGCGTTCATGAAATCAATGTTAATTAATATCTTTAAAAAATGGGCCACTGGGTTTCTCGCTGGTTCTTCTCAGGATTTATTTTGGGCCATAACTATAATCACATGGGGTGATAAGTGGTGATGAAGACCCAGATGATAAATTGCACAGTTTGAGCGAAACGGTAAATATCACAATACGCGAGCAACCCGAGCTCGATTCCCGCCGGCACCAATGAAATTGTAAGTTGCAATTTTAACGCTAATTTACCACATGCTCCGTGGTGAAGCAAAACATCGTGAGGAAACCTGCATGTCTGAATAATTAAGAGAATATATAATTTGGAAAAGATGTTGGCGAACTTCACACACGCGCTGGGCAACGCGGCGGACATTTCTTTGCCCTAAAACCCTCTCAGAGATGAGAGCCCCACTGGTGGGCGCAGGAGGCTTGTACATAGGCTTTAACTAATAATAGAATTACTAAACGAAATATACAATATAATGTTATTTATACTAAACTATGTTTCTTGCTCTTTTCAGTTTTATTCTGTTTTTATTCTATACCACAGTAGTTGACTCACCTTGGGCATTCTGGTCATTCCACCAACGAGCAGCACCTCGCCAATGTCAGACCTCTGAACTTCGGCGTCTTGGAGAGCTCGCTGACAGGGGCCAACTGTACGCTTGATCAGGTCACCAACCAGAGACTCCAGCTTTGATCTTGTCATCTGTGTGGGAGCATACGGTTTATTGTTTAATATAAAAATTCAATTTCAAATAGGAAAACCGTCAAGACGAGATGAGACATCTGTAAACAACTTTTCTGAGGTTTCGAGACTTTCGTTTATGGATTTATGTTTATTTACCTGGATTGCAAGAAATTTGAAGCCTATGTAATTTCATAATTAATCATCTGTGCTTGAATGGAGATAGAGGGGAGCGATGGAGAGGGGAGAAGGAGAGGGGCGAGAGAGGAGAGAGTGAGAGGGGAGAGGAGAGAGGGGGAGGGGGATGACAACTGCAGCTCTAAACTGCTTTTACCTATGAATAATTAAACTTTTAATAAGAAGTACAATAAACTTTAAAAACGAATCCACTTAATGTAGATAGTGTAATAAAGAATCACGAATAAAGCCTCAACATCAGAAGGTATCATGTGGAAATTATATTTCTTCGTAATATTTGACATTGGCTTCACTTTTTACTAAATGCCAATTATTTTACTCTTTTACTTGTACTCTGCTGTACCGGTCTTAAAGGTATAGCTAGCTAGTATAATAAAACAGGTTGTGGAGGCATTCCATCTTAATCCTCAGAGGTAAAACAACGCACCTTCTTTGCAAGTTGTCCATGGACTGCTATTTAAAATTAGCGTGCAATGCATATCAAAATGACATTTTGACATTCCTATTCCTAGTGTGCGCATCATAGTCCGAAACCCACAGTATGGGTTCCTTTCCAGAAGAATAAGTAGTTTTCTTAACGTAGTAGAGATATGCTGAAGCTATATTAATGTTTGTAGAATGATTGGGTCGGCTCAACCAGGCTAGGTCCACGCTCTCACAGAATATCAGCGTAAAATAGCAGCTTAATAGTGTCGTATTTCGTATGGTGAACTGGATACCCTTTTTTCTGGAAATGAGACATTCCATGTCAGTCCTCAGGAGTGTCAATACATCTGCATTTTTATTCTTAATCGAAAATGAATATAGATGTCTATGGGTCTCAGCATCCATTTACCATGAGGTATGGCTCCTTTGTCATCCGTATTCTATAAAATAACCTTGAAATGGCAAATGTTCCAAACTTCTTTGACCTTTCCCAGCACAAGGACTAAGGGCAGGTGGTTTTGTATTGTAATTATCTGGCACTTAATTCCAATTCAAGCGATATATCTCTTGAACAATAAAGAATTGCAGTGCATCCTAGCTTATTAGATGTAAAATTAAACTTTCTTTTGTGAATCTTTTTTAAATAGAGAAGTTGCATGTTTTTTAATGTTTTTGAGTGTACTAAATTTATTTAAAAAAATGATAAAAAACATGCAAATTCAAACGCCAGTGACATCATTATATTGCTTTAGTAATGCCACCGCATGGTGAAAAAATACAACACTCATGTTTACATTCTCAAAAGAAATTGTCATTGCGTTATATAGGTTATATATAATTTATTATGACGCATGGTAATTCGAATATAGAAAATACAAAAATATAGCATGATTGCGATTGGCTCACAACTTCAACGGATATAATGACGTCACAAACAGTCATTTTTTCATTCAAAACTTTAACTATTTTTTATTAATAATTAGTAATTACTAAAAAATGGAATTGTTAATAAAAATATATTTAAATATCATCATCATTACAGCCCTTCACAAGTCCACTGCTGAACATAGGCCTCCCCCAAGGAATGCCACACAGCACGGTCCTGAGCCACCTGCCCATCCCGTCCTTCATGACCACATTCCCACTACTTGGGTCGGCCGGACCCCCCCACCCCCCCCACCGGCCCCCCCCCCCAACCCTTCCCCCTCCTCCTAAAAAGAGGAGCAAGTGTTGCGCCCACCCCCCCCCCCAAAAGCCCCCCCCCCCCCCCCCCCCCCCCCCCCCCCGCGGGGCCCCCCCCCCTTTATTTTTCCACAGAGGACCCCCCCCCCCCCCCCCCATTATTTTTTCATTTATATACAAATTTGTGGCAAAAAATAATGCAACTTCTCTATTATTAAGGTATTTCAATATAATTCGGAAATCTTGTGGTGTAAAAAGGTTATGAACAAAATAGTCCCCAAAACTAGTAGTGCTAAAAAATTGCTATTTTATGCTGGTATTCTGTAAGAGCATTGGCCTTCACCAGTCTAATCGACCCATTTGTGCTGTAACCATAATATATTTCCAGCAGTTTCTCCATAAAAATTGCTGGTGCTTACAGAAGTAGTCATACAAGAAAAAAACTTAGAAATAACTTAGACAGTGATGGACTTTGCCAGCATTCAGGTGGTGTGGATTCATTCATCCACCAACCGGCCAAAGACCACAAAGCACGGGTCAGAGCCACCTGTATCCAACAATTTCCTTTATCGTTTTTTATCCTGGAAGTAGGCCAAAGACCGCAAAGGACGGGTCAGAGCCACCTGCATCCAACAATTTCCCTTTTCGCTCACCAGGCCGCCCTACTATCCAATAGGGCCCCCTTCACTTTCCTTAGTAGTATGAGGCTGAATCTTTCTTACTTATCGGTTTCCGGTTCTTCGAGCTATATGGCCGCCTCATTGTCACTTCAGCTTACTCGCCCATTGGGCTATGTTAGTTACTCTGATACAGTTGTGGATATATATTTTCATCAAATTCTCTCATGCAGAAAAACTCCAATGATGTGGATGGTATTGAGAATTTTGTGGAAATGTACAATGGTGAATTTTGAATGAAATTAATTGTAACAATTATAATAATAAAACATACCTTAAGGTTCATGTGCTTAGGTCCTGAAGCATCCATAGTCAGGTAGGGTAGATTGATGTCAGTTTGAAGGGAACCAGATAGCTCGATCTTTGCCTTCTCAGCCGCCTCCTTGAGCCTCTGCATTGCCATCGCATCTTTGCGGATATCGATGCCTTGCTGTAAGAAGAACAAATATATACTAACTGTGTGTTATACTTTGACCGCGTAAATACTGGATAAGAATATAGGTTGCAATGTTATTTTGCCAACTCATTTTAAATTCATGTTGAGTCAACTATTTTATAATAAGAATCAGTGTACCTGGATGACTGGACTTTGCTCGGTATTTTTTTTGGAAATTGTGTTTGTAAATTATATTTAGATACAAATGACATACTGATGAAATATAAATAAAAATTTTCGATCTTCTCGGTCTATATTTTTCGTATTTTAAATAAAATATACTAAAAATGCTAAGAAACGGGTGAAATCAGATGGTACGAAATGCTAAACGCCGTTACATTCATGGTAACTTAACCAATACTTCGACCTCTGATATGTGGAAATTCTTAAAATCTCTTGGTATTACTAAGCCACTGTCATCTGATAATAGTTCTCTTAATCTGGATGATATAAATCGTCACTTTGTCTCAACTCCTACACTGGACTCTTCTGTAAGATCACGAACCATTGCTTCTATGCAACCTCTAACTATTCCTTTTTTCGAATTTTCTCCTGTAACTCAAGATGAAATAGCTAAAGCTGTATTGTCTATTAATTCCAAGGCTGTAGGTTGTGATGGGATTAGTAAATTTATGATCAAACATTGCTTGATTTCCTTCTGCCAGCTATCACTCATGTTAATAATTACTCGCTGGACTCAGGTCAGTATCCAACATTGTGGAAAAGAGCTTATATAGATCCTCTCCCAAAAATACCCAATCCTGAACTACCAAATCACTATCGTCCAATTTCTATTCTCCCATATCTCTCTAAAGTTCTGGAAGCCTGTGTGCATAAGCAATTATCTATTTTCATAAAAAATATAACCTACTGAATAACTTACAGTCAGGGTTTCGCTCTGGTCACAGCACCACCAATGCACTTATTAAGATCACTGACGATATTAGAAAAGGGATGTAGGAACGGAAAGTTACAGTGGTAGCGCTTGTTGACTTTTCAAATGCTTTTACTAACATCCTTAAGATTGATTTACCTCAGCATAGTACTGTTTTCTTTTATAGTTCAGGCAATACTTCTCTGGAACGCCTTGCCCGTTAATATAAGAAAAGCATCGAATAAGTTCACGTTTAAAAAACTAGTCCGGCAACACTATCTTGAGGAAAACTCCAAGGCATTAAGTCCGCCCATTGTAAACCTTAGATTAAGGTGTAAAACAATAAAGATTAAATAAATAAAATGGGGCTCCCAATAATACATTTTCTCAGAAAAGAAGGAACTCGTAAAAAAAAAAGGAAAAAAGAGTCAGACCGGAGTTATTTGGACTCGAACCAGCGTTCCATAACGTCAGGACCGCCCGATATCTCATTTGAGCTGTTATAACCTTTTAGGCACCGGCAAAATTTACTTTCGTATTCTAATAATATTGTAGCAGTTTTTCATTGCCTAAAAACATGGATAAAACGATATTTTCTAAAAATGAGTCCTAGCTAGATCGATTTATTGCCCCCGAAACCACCTGCATACTAAATTTCATGAAAATTGTTGGAGCCGTTTCCTAGATTCCGATTATATATATATACAAGAATTGCTCGCTTAAAGGTATTGGATAGAAAATACAGCAGCATTAAGCTGACATTTTACGATGGTTTCCAGTGAGAGCGAGGTCTTTCCATGGTCGAATAACCATTTATGCTACGTCCATACTATAATAGCGGCAGTGCGGCTCCACAATGTATTATCAGATATTAATGTTATGAAACACAGCAGCCGTATGCTACTATTCAACCAACTTCAAAAACAAAAAGAGGTTCTCAATTCTACTACTTTTTTATGGGTATTACCTCAGAACTCTTTTCTAGGTGAACTGATTTTGTGGATTTTTGTTATTCGAAAGCTGTTGCTTCTGATGTGGTCCCATATAAATTTGATCAAGATCTGATCAGTGGTTTTTGAGTTATCCTTAATAATACGTATTTAATCGACTCTGAATACATTGATATTCTCATTTTATTTATATAGTTATCTTTCAATTATAAAGTAAAAATGGGTACATATAGACGAATGTAGCGCGATTTCTAGGAAAGCCAACGGTATGAACCGAGGCTAGCTGGTGTCGCGCATTTCTCTTGCACCGCTGCAAAAGCGAACGCATATGGACGCGAACGCTGATCGACGGTGCCAAAGTAATTAAATACTCTCTAATCTCTTTTATATACCAATATTAGGTTAAGATACTGTGTTTTTAAAATTCGGCTCTGGCAGAATATCAACGGTGAGCTCAAATCACCACATAGTTGAGTCACAGACCAGTTTGTCTCATTTTATGTTACTTAAGCACATTTTTGCAAATTTTAACTTTTTATTTTTTGTACTTTTAACCCCTCAAACCCCCTAAAAATCCCGTGCAGTCGCATGCGCCCGACAAATCCCGAGCGCTCGGAAGCGACCGCACCCACCCACAACACATTAATCCCTTAAAACTTATATTTAGAGACTACTTTTCTATGAAGAAGTTTAGCATTATAAAATCTACACAAAATTCTCTATCTTATGGTCTAAACAAAAGTCAGGTATTACTTCATTACAAAGAAATGTTATTGTATTTTGATGACAAAAAGAAAATATACAGAAATATATATATATTGAAATAATTGTGAAAATCACATTTCAATATATATTACTCGAAATTATTTACGTAAATAGATAAATTATATTCACACAAAAAATTTAATTACAATTTTAATCGAAAAACTAACACAATAACATTCACGCGAAAATGGCGTACGAAATAAACGTAGATTATAAATAAATATTCATAAGTTTTTTTTATTCTGATGATAGAGTATTTCATATTGATTACATAATGCCAAACTTCTTCATAGAAAAGTAGTATATATAAGTTTTTATGGGTTACGGTGCTGTGGGTGGGTGCGACCTCATGAGACCGCTAGGGATTTGACGGAATAAGGGGGCTGAGAGGTTAAAGAACATCCGTAGTTTGGTTTATTAATTTCTAATCACATGAGGGCATCCACGACTTTTTCTGCCACCAGGGAGGTGCCACTTTAAAGTGAGGTGTAACATTTGACTTTTTGATTTCTCATCGGGGAAGTTTTTTTGTTCAAAAAATGTAAAGGTTAATGTTTCTTTCAGTACTATAAGTTATCATCATCATAATCATTACAGCCCTTCACAAGTCCACTGCTGAACATAGGCCTCCCCCAGGGAATGCCACAAAGCACGGTCCTGAGCCACCTGCATCCATCGACCTCCTGCATGTCTTACCAGGCCGTCACTCCATCTAGTGGGGGGGGGGGGTCGCCCTACACTTCGCCTACCGGTACGAGGCTGCCACTCGAGAACCTTTTTTCCCCAACGGTTGTCGGTTTTTCGAGCTATATGGCCGGCCTATTGCCACTTCAGCTTGCTAATCCATAATGATATGTCGGTCACTCTGGTTCTACTGCGGATATCCTCATTTCTAAGTTTATCACGCAGATAAACCTGTTAGTTATATTAAATATTAATTAGATTAAAAATAAATAAACCTAACTACAAATATTCACTAAAGTAGCACAATAAAAATAATGTTAAAATGTGCAAGAAATTAAAGAGCAAACCACTGAAGTAATGTTTTGTGTATTAACATTATACATTAGAAACTGATAAACGTTTATTTAAATCTAACTTCTCAATTAAATGTTGTGTATCAAACGTCACCTCAGTGTCAACAGGCGACATCTGGCGAGCGGAAGATTATTAGTCCTCATTAATATAAAATTTTAAGTCAAAGCATTGACTGCATTTGGCAGAAAAAAGCGCTAGGAAGCGCTTGTAAGCAAAATGGCGATCGTAAGCGGTAAGCACTGTCAAATCGTAAGTAGCTATTTTCCTCTAGGACACGAAGTTAGTTTTAACCGGGGAACCTAACCTAATTTAAATATATGTTTGTAAAGTATTCATATTAAAAACTTACCAATCATGAATTTTTAATAAAATGTATAATATGCTTATTCATGTCATTATATTAATTGAAACTAATATTGCACAAAACAACTTGTTACAAACTCAAGTTAGCAAACTTGTCCTGGACGAAAACTGTTTAGTTTCGCAATTTTGCTTACAAGCGCTTCCTAGCGCTTTTTTCTGCCAAACGCAGCCATTAAGTTGTGGCTTGTTCTTATATATTACGTAAGTAACCAATACTTAAAAAAATCTATAGTTAAAATGCATTCAATTCAAATGGCTAAAAAAAAAAAACTTAAAAAAAAAAAAAAAAAAAAACAACAAAAAAAAAAAAACCTAAAAAAACATTAAAAAAAAACCCCCCCCAAAAAAAAAAAAAAAAAAAAAAAAAAAAAAAAAAAAAAAACGAAAAAAAAACAAAAAGTTAAAAAAAAAAAAAACCCCCCCCCCCCCAATTAAATGTAATAAAAATCTTATTTTCATACTCACATCACGTTTAAACTCGTCCACGAGGAAGTTCACAATGACATTATCGAAGTCCTCTCCACCAAGCAATGTGTCCCCGTTAGTGGATTTCACCTCGAACACACCCTTCTGTATCTCGAGGACGGAGATATCGAATGTGCCACCTCCCAGATCGTAAACTGCGATACTGTGGGCAATATAAATAGATTCAGACGTTACTTTGCGAAAATCCTTTATGTTTATGGCGCATAGAAAGAAATAGCAAAAATTATTTTTACTAAATGGTAGGGACACTTTTTTTTAAATTATGTGCGAGCAGCTATGCGGGTCTAGGGAAAGAGACCAGTATCACTGCGACCTAAAAGATCTATTGTGATCGCTGCTATGGCTATAGTTCACGGCTAAGCCCTATGTCTTCAATGAATAGAAGGAGTTGCTTAGCCGTGAGCAATTTCACTTCTTCTGGGCGGAGTACATAGTTTCCCAGATGAGTGTTACGTTTGCGCATTAAGGGTCCGCAATCAGTTAGGATGTGTAAAGGCGTTTCTTCCGTTATGGAACAGAACCGACACATCCTTGAGTTGACTTTCCAGATGACATGTGTGCTTTTTAAGACAACAGTGTCAGTTAGGGCTCTTGCCAGAATGCGCAATAAGGACTTTTCAACCGACATTAAAAAAGGAGCAGGTTCTCAATTCGACTGTATTTTTTTGTGTGTTACCTCAGAACCTTTTTAACTTCTTGCTATGAAAATCAATGATTTTCAAAAAATCGGAGTTATTGGTTTTGACACCAGTTATTGCAAATAGGAGTTCTGATCAGATCTCGACGTTTCGAGGTCCTAGGAAGCTATTCTGGCTATTTTTGCGATGATGTCCGTATGTCTGTGTGTATGTATGGAAACACCTCGTAACTTTTTAACGGGAGTCCGATCGAAAAGCGGTTTGCGGCATCTGAAAGGGCCTGGCTGAACTTAGATTTTCTGTGCTCTATACTCTAATCAGTTCTTCTATTCTAAAAACAACCTCGATTGTTGTAAACTGTATCACAATCGGTTAATTCGTTCGAGAAATACAGTCGAAAGAAATCTTATGTGATGTTTCAAAATAACTTGAAACATTATACGAGTATCTATCTTATCGTCTCTATGTCTCTGTGTACCACAATGAATTGGCCTAACTATAAACCAAAAATAAACGAAATATTCACCAATTTTATTTTTCAATATAATCACCATGAATACTAACACACTTCTGACATCTGTGAATCAACATCTCTAAACCTTTATAAAAATAATCACATTTTTTATCCTCAAAATGACTGAAGACGGCAGGCGGCCGTCTTCAGTCATTTTTATAAAGGTTTAGAGATGTTGATTCACAGATGTCAGAAGTGTGTTAGTATTCATGGTGATTATATTGAAAAATAAAATTGGTTTCGTTTCATTTCCTTCATTGGTTCATAGTTAGGCCAATTCATTGTGGGACCGCCTACGTATATCTCGTATCTTGAACCTGAAGCTCTTTGAGCTCAAAAACGTCGTATCAGGTGAAATTTGAAGCGAATTGCAAAAAAAAGCATTTGAAACTAGCGGTAAGTTGCAGGGATGACCTGTATAGGGTCAACCGTGTTTTCCTAGGTGAACCGATTTTGATGTTCTTTTATTTGAAAGCTGGTGCTTCTGACGACCCATATAAATTTGATCAAGAGGTGACCAGTAGTTTTTGAGTTATCCTTAATAATGCGTATTTAATTGACTTCGACTACATTGATGATGTTCCCATTTTATTTACGTTGAAGTCGGTTGTTAATTTTACCAATTGTTACACCTAGATATCTACAAAAAGCAGTGCTTGCACTAGTATAATTAGAGGCTGTAGGACATTCTATCTCAGTCCTTTTTTTATATTCTAGTCTACCTGATGGTAAGTAGATGCTGTGGCCTATAGACATCAAAATTTTTCCTCGACTAAGAATCAAAAAGCAGATGCGTTGTCACCCCTGAGGAAAGAATAAAAAGTGTCTCCGGATCTCTACACTCACCAAACTAAACACAGCAGCATTAAGCTGGTATTCTGTGAGTGTGGTCCCACTCCGGGTGAGCCGAAACCACATTCATGCTACAACCATAATATAGCTGATGAGATCTACCATGTATGCATTGTTCTCAGAGGTGACAATGCAGAAATCTGTAAGCCTTCATTGTGAAGTTGAAACAAGGTTTCCATGAGCTGCTGTAGCTACTTTCTATCAGTAACTGCGAGTTCCTTTGTCATATTTCCTACGTCACATTCATCAAAATTATGAAAAGACCCGAGTGAAGAAAAAAGGACGTCATGCCTAATGATGCCTCGCTTAGAGGCGAAATACGTGTCGATTTATCAATGGTAGTTAGGTATTCCCTTCCTACTTTAATAATGAATGGAGTAGTGGTGTCGGCATGACCGATAAGTCTAGTGGTGATCCTTCGAATTCTGTGTCCGGCCAAAATTATTAATTGTTTTTCTGTCAATTAATTCTCAATAGTAACTCAGAGTTAGGAAGTAGGTGATGTTTCACCCTTGTATCTCGATACGTAAACCCGTTGGTACTCCACCAGATCTTTCTCCGGTCGTGTCAGATTTCCTTCCCATTCTCCGTAGAAATTGGTATCCGTGAATTAAATTCGTTAGGATGTTATTTTTAATGATTACAAACCTATCTCTAATGGGAAGCCATAAAATTTTTTGGCATTTCCCATACCAAGCTGTTAAGACTCACATTTTATCATCAGATTTGTCCAGTCCGTAAGCGAGAGCGGCGGCCGTTGGTTCATTGATTACACGCAGTACGTTGAGCCCAGCAATTTGACCTTTACAAAAGAATAAAATATATTAGAACTTTAAAACTTATAACGTACTAAATTAGTTGAACTTGACATATTTAATGATCCTTTTATCATTTTTATAAAACAACTAAATAAAAGATTATTATTTATACATATATTTTTTTGGATAGTTATAAACATTAACCCCCACACTAGGATTTTCTCCTGTATCGTGGATGCAGTTTACAAACATAAATTGCATAAGGACAAACATACATACCAGAAACCATTATTCGTAGGCCATATGAGTACTTGTTCCGTGCGGGATTCGAACCCGTGGCCCCCAGCGCAGCCACTCATTGCTAAGCCACGGAGCCGTCAATAATAGAAGATACACACTACCGGACACAGGCAGGACTATTCTTGCGAATAAGCCTGTATTGTGCTGATGGACCGGGCACAGTCAAGGATACTTTCGGTCGACATTACCATTCCGTATGACGAGAAGAACCTCGTGACAGCCGCAACAGATAAGCAAACAAAATATCTGGACCTGGCTCACGAAGTGACCGACATGTGGGGTGGGTCTGCCGACCGAAATTATTCATGTAGTCGTCTCTGCGAATAGGCTAATTCCAGTCAGTCAGTCCCTCGAGTCATCTGAAGCGACTGAGACTCTGTGACGGACCGCACCGGGCAAATGCAGAAGGCGGTGCTCCTCGATACCGCCCGCATCGTCCGCCGGTTTCTTTCCCTTTCCCCCTAACCCTCGGCCGTTTGGTCTCCCCTGCCGAGGGCTTCCATCTGGTTGGGTTTTTATGTTTATGTATTTTTTGTATTTATTTTATTTGTTATATTGTATATTTATCATTTCATTTTCATTTATAATTATATATTTATGGAACCCAACCATATGAGAAAACTACATGAATATTGAATACCCATAAAAGTAAAGTAAAGTTACAGCCTATATAGTCTCCGCCTCCCCTCATTTCTAAGAGGGCAAAAATTCCGCCGCCTCCAATCGTATTGACCAACTTCACATGTCTTCGAAATATTTTTTTTCTTATTCCTGAGACATGCAGGTTTCCTCACGATGTTTCCCTTCACCGCCGAGCACGTGGTAAATCAGCACTTAAAATTGCAATTAACAATTTCATTGGTGCCGGCGGGGATCGAATCCGGTTAACCACTGAGCTACCAAGGCTCTGTTTTTGAATTCCCATAATAATAAAAAACTGCGGCTGCAAACCCTGCCAAGCGAGGAATCCAAAGCAAATATCCACTTATGAGACAATCTATGGGGGAGGCCTATGTTCAGCAGTGGAACTTTAGATAATCAAATCCCAAAGTTGTTCATTACCAGTTTCGACGGCTCCGTGGCGCAGTGGCTTAGCAATGAGTTGCAGCGCTAAGGGTCGCGGGTTTGAATCCCGTACGGAACATCGTAGATTTATAATTTATATGTAGTAGTCACGATGCAGCTATGTTACGGTTGTAACACGAATGGAAAACCAGCGTGAAAAAATAGCAGCTTAATGCTGCTCTGATTCGTATGGTGAGTGTAGAGAACCCGAGACCTTTTCTACTGGAAACGAGGCATTTCATCTTAGTGCTCAGGGGGCGACAACGCATCTGCATTTTGATTCTTAATTGAGGATCAATGTAGATGTCTAGAAATGAAACTAAGTATGAAAATAAAAATAAGTATATGGTAAAACGATTATTATTTGTTGGTTTCAGACCAGGCTTAAGCTAGAACTTTCTTAATTTTGGCAAATAAGTCGGCGTGAACTAAGTGAACTAAGTGTCAACTAAGTCACTATGTCCATTGACAATTTGCACAACCCTGGAATTGGGGACTTTGCACCTAAGACAGATTTTCTAAAAAGAGAGTTAAGTGGAGTAATGGGAGCGCGAGGAATTCTCAATGGAACACGAAATTAAAACTTTTGGAGCAAGAGGAATGGACAGTTAATTTTTTGGTTACAAATTTTAACAAGAGATGACAGGTCAAGCAAATTTCTCCGATTTTCCAGGGATAAGATTTTAAAGAATCTTAATCTTTGCACACCTATCTTCTAATCATCCTGTACATGATAGTTATGCTGCAGCTATATTGTTCGTAGCACTAAAGGGTTGGCTCGACCGGGGTAAGACCCTGGTGTACCTAGAGAAATAGCACCTTAATGCTGCTGTGTTTCATATGGTGAGTGTAAAGAATCTTGCTTGTAGGATTTTGGAGGAAAAAGATTTTAATATACTTTTCTCTTATGCGGTACATTTATATTTTAGATATTATATATTTGGTTTAAAACTATAATTGCATTTCTATTAAGAAATGTTAATTAAAATCATTTACAAAAAAACATAAGTGTCTCAAACAATAACCAAAGAAAAGGTGCAAAATAAAAAGAAGTGTAGCTTGATATATAGAACAGTTTGCGGTTTCAAACCGAACCATCCTAAATCGAGCGTCTCTTTCGCACCGTGGGAGAAACTCGCCACGCATGAGCGGGACGGCTGATCTATAGTGCTCTATAATGAAGTGAAAAAGAAAACATTCAAAACATTAAAAGAGCACACACAACAAAACGTACAAAACATGCCAAGCATTTCTACACTACAGCCAAAGCATGCGTAGCTTTCGTTATTAATATCAGTGAATTAAAATTACTTTTATATAATATTACAGCCTTATGCATTTGAAAATTAAAATGACAACAGACTGGCATGGAGTGGAGACCGTACCTAAGCAAATGTAAAGTGGGACGAAAACGGAAGTGGAATCTATGACTTCATGGAGTAACATTTTGCAAAGAATAAAGACCAGGTTAAGAGGCGCGTCCTGGGAGAGGCCTATGGTCTATGGTCAGCAGTGGACTGCCGCAGGCTGATGATAAAGTTTCCTGGATGAATTTCTACCACTAAATTTTAAAAAACAGGATGGGTACCATGGGACAATTTACTTAAAATCTCTCAGATTGGTAAAAAAATTACAAAACCATAAAATTATTTAAATAAAATTCAACTGTAAGTCATGCAAAATATTATTTATAATTATTAGAATCAAACGTTTGCGGAAATCCGAAATATTAAAAAGGGACTCCGGTTCTCTAACCTAACCATACAAAACATCAGCCTAAAGCTGTTATTTCATGCTGGTATTCCGTGAGAGCATGGTCCCACTCCGGCAGAGCCGACCCATCCATGCTAGAACCTTAATATAGCTGCAGCGTGACTCTACCATAGATAAGTTATACATTTGTTTGTGTCTATTATGATGTAATTTCTGAACCCCTTCCTGATTCAATTTATATTCAGACATTATGTTTGTTTTAAAATTTATGGCTCAGGATCTGATGAGACATTGCAGTCAAGTTAATGCTTATATATTCACAATATAATTATATAGGTTTAGTGCTATCAAAGAAAATCACAAAATCTGGACCCGATAGATGGCGCTATTGACGAATTAAATTTAGTAATAAAGATTTATATTTACACAGTAAAAACTACAGAGTAAATTCGGAATGAACCTCATCGCGCCATCTACCGGAAAGGGCAGAATAACGTCTACCATGCAAGTTAGTTTCATATAAAACAACTCACCGGCATCCTTAGTGGCCTGTCGCTGTGAATCATTGAAGTAAGCGGGTACTGTAATAACGGCATTCTTCACTGAAGTGTTGAGGTAAGCCTCCGCAGTCTCCTTCATCTTTATGAGGATGAAGGCACCAATCTGACTTGGCGAGTAGACCTTACCATCACTGCCTGTAAGTTAAAAACTGCTAAGTTACTGTACCTAAATATTATATTCCACACCTGGCAGGAGGTAGGTAGCTGTACTAATGCGATTTATATTGTAAACTTAATGATGCTCTAGGTTTTATTTTAACTATATGTACCTCAGCAATAGCTATTCATTGTCGAGCTAAAAGACGTCACCAAAGCTCACAGAAGATAAAGTTGCCAATACTGGCTTAACTTAGCAACACAATTTGTCATTTTGACTTGAGATTTAAAAAATGTAAAGGTACATATAAACGAATGTAGCGCGATTTCTAGGAAAGCCAACGGTATGAACCGAGGCTAGCTGGTGTCGCGCATTTCTCTTGCACCGCTGCAAAAGCGAACGCATATGGACGCGAACGCTGATCGACAGTGCTTTAGTATGTAAAAATATAATAATGGCTCAATATTATTAGGCCTAATTAAGTGGTGGCAGTGGTGAAGTATTGTGTTCTCGGCGGTGAAGGAAAACATCGTGAGGAAACCTGCATGTATAAAGAATAAAAATATTTCAAAGTCAAAATTAGCATGTCCGAAATATGTAGAAGAATGGAGTAGAGCTACAGACTCATTGCTTCCATGATCCCTTCAGAAATAAGGGTACACATGTGCCCAGCAGTTAGACATATAAAAGTTGTTACTAACTGTTGCCGTTACAGGCTTATTTAAGTCCACTGCTGAATATAGACGTACCACATAGATTAACTCATTGGGAGGATATAGTTGCCATGCTTGACAAGCGGATTGCCAACCATTTTTAGGGTTCCGTAGTCAACTAGGAACCCTTATAGTTTCGCCATGTCTGTCTGTCCGTCTGTCCGTCCTCGCTTAATCTCTGACCGTTAGCACTAGAAAGCTGAAATTTGGTACCAATATGTGTATCAATCACGCCGACAAAGTGGTGAAATAAAAATTGGAAAAAAATGTTTTCTCAGCCCCCCTATATGTAAAGTGGGAAGTTATTTTTTTTTAATTTCAGCCTTAACGTGTGATATATTGTTGGAAAGGTATTTAAAAATGAATAGGGGTTTACTAAAATCATTTTTGATAATGTCAATAATTTCGGAAATAATCGCTCCAAAAGTAAAAAAACAATGTGTCCCCCCCCTCTAACTTTTGAACCATAAGTTTAGAAAATATGAAATAAAACTGAAAAGTAGAACTTTATAAGGACTTTCTAGGAAAATCATTTTGAACTTGGATGGAAACAACAGTACCCACTACCGGGAGCAGTTGCAGGAGCGCGGAGCGCTGCTGGAGCGCGAACATAATGGATATCCACCTTTAAACTCATAAGTGGGAACACTTATGGACGGGAAACTACGGAACCCTACACTGAGCGTGGCCCGACACTTTTTTATTGTTAATAGGAAGATGCCGCTGTCTATCTCCTTATTTGTATCCCTCTATCGCCTCTTATGACACCCATGGGATGATATGGAGTAGTGGATATTCTGGCACTACCACCTTAATTATAAATTTATGTTAAAAAAGTTCCACTGGGTTTCTTGCTGCTCTTCTCAGAACCTGGCTGCATGTCCGAGATTTTAAATATTTTGAGGACATGCAAATAGCACGAGATCCCGCTGCAAAATCACTATGTTCATTACGTAGTGAGTCAAACAAACATTTTTACATACTTTTATGAATAGGAGAATACACTGATAATACCGCAGCCAGTCAAAAGTGGCCGCAAGTAATTTTAATTAAATTAATGTTAATTAATATTCAAAAAAAATTTCGTTCGCCTCTCTTTTAACACACTTAACGCCAAAGACCATTTGGTCGAATGTCATGGACATGTTAAATTTTTTTTTGTAAAAATGGCTTCTACTGGTCACAAAATATGCACTGTTTTTTTGTTTCTTTTTTTTTAATAGTTTTATTTACCCCTCTTTTTTTTAGGTGTATACTTTAAGATACACCGGCCTGGGAATTAATCCTAGACGAAATTTACGTTCCCAGGCCAGGTGTATCTTAAATGATACACCACATGATTTTGTAAAAAAAGACTCATACCTCACTAAGTTCCTCAAAAATCTGAAACAAAAAGGAAATAATAGATTATTTCCTTTTTGTTTCAGATTTTTGAAGAAGACAGAAGATGAATCAAGATTGCAAAAAGGAAAAACTATAGCGAGAATTGTAAGCTCTTGCTATAATTTTTCCTTTTCTTTGTTGTTACAATGAAGTGAAATTTTGTTTTATAAAAATATCATGGATTTCTCAAGCTACAACTCTCTTGATGATCTCAATTACGCACCTGACGCATCTGGTAACTCAACTTCGGAATACGATAGTGCAGATGAAGAGCCTTTAGCCAGATGGAGGATCCATCACTCGACCAACAGACCAAGTTCAACTGGTTCAACCCAGAACTTTTCTAAAGATGAAATAGTTAGGCAGCAAGTTGCCAATATTGATTGGGGTATCCCCAAAGATCATATGCCTACTGAAGACTTCTCAGGTGTGGCATGCATGAAGGATATACATCAAGGAATTATGGCAGATGGTACACCACTTGATTATTTGGAGGTGTTTATGACTTTTGATATAGTTCAAACGATAGTTGATCAAACTAACCATTATGCCTGCCAACATCTAACAGCAGGCAATATAGATGTTGGTCCACAATCAAGACTACATAATTGGAAACCTGTGACCATCAATGAAATGTATAAATTTCTAGCTCTCATTGGATGGATGGTGAAGCTACCTTGCATTCTTGATTACTGGAGGAAGCATAAGCTGTATGGACTACCACTGGTCAGAACAGTTATGCCACGTAACAGATTTGAGCTTATCCTGAAATTACGTCATTTCTCAGATAACGAACAAGACCCCGGCGATGACCGTTTGTATAAGCTAAGAACATTGATGGATAAGTTCATACATAATTTTCAAAACGCTTTCACACCTGGTAAAAAGATATGTATCGACGAAAGTCTGATCCCTTGGAGAGACTTATTATGAAGCAATACATCCCGAACAACTCCACAAATATGGCATCAAATTGTTCACAGTTTCGAATAGAAAACGATCTAGAAAACGTCAAAGAAATATGAATGAGTGGAAACAAGTTATATCGAAGCGTTTAAAGAACAGTGGCCTAGAGTATATAACAAAGAGAGGAAAAGTTGTAGCAGCAAAATCTATTCTTCCTCCTTGCACTAACAAATGCCGACTATCGTGTTCCACTAAAGTGTTTTCTGAAAAGAGGAACATCATTTTTAAATCCAACTGGGAACTGGGAACACATTAAAGACAAAGAGATTTTCTTGCGTCCTGTGTCAAACAAATTCATCCAGCAACCCGAAGAGTCACAGTCACTGTTAATAACACCTGTAAGGAACCAAGAAAACCAAACTCGAGCTTCTACTTTATAATAGATGGAAAAGAAGTTAGGGTTTGTCGGACATTTTTGCTAAATACATTGGTTATTGGTGAAGAAACTTTACGAAATGAAATTGACAGTGTATCTATTCATGCTTTGAGTGTGAATTATACTGATAAACGTGGAAAACACGGCAAACATTGTAAACTTACTGATGAAGAAATACAATCAGTTCATGATCACATAAATTCGATCCCACGGACGGAGAGTCATTACTTAAGGGCGAATACAACTAGAGAATACATAGATGGAAGTCTGACTATAGCTGAGCTCCATCGTAGTTATCAAAGACTCAGACAAGAATCTGGCAGACCAGCCGTCAATTACGACGCTTACCATCGAATCTTCAACACTGATTTTAATTTAGGCTTATTTGCACCTCGTAAAGACCAGTGCGATGAATGCGAAGCCTACAAAAACGCTGTCGACAAAGAACCATTGAATAAGCATAAATTACACCTTGAGGAAAAATGTATGGCCCGATTGGAACTTGAAAAGGACATAGAACAAAGCAAACAGATGGATTCGAATAATATAGTAACCATATTCGATCTACAGACAGTGTTACCATGCCCATTGGCCAATCGTCAGCTTTCTTTTATAAATCAAAGCTTAACTGCTACATTTCACGGTATGAGTTGCTATTTTTTAAATATTAACATTTATAAAATTATAACAAACGTCATTCTTGCAATAAATTAATTATTTATTTTTGTTTAAGGTTTCAAATATCAACGATGACACAACATTATGCTTTTTCTGGCATGAAGGTCTCGCAAAACGTGAAGCTAATGAGATAGGGATGTGCGTCTACAAGTTTCTGGAAGAACTTAGTTACAAACAACCTGATAAAGACATCGTATTATATTCTGATAATTGCTGCGGGCAGCAAAAGAATAAGTAAGTATCTTGCATCACAAGTTTATCTCCAATTAGTTGCTTGTTTGTTACTTTGATCGTCACAATTACAATATTTTTTTTTTCACATAAATGTCAACTTTAATTTCAGATTCATTTTCGGAATGTATTATTATGCTGTTAATACATTGCCCATCAAATAATTACTCACAAATTCCTCATTAGAGGACATACTCAGAATAAAACTGACTGTTCATTCCGTCATTGAGAAGAACATTAAACAGGTCAAGAAAGCAGGTCCTATATACTCTCCAGTCGAATATATAAGCCTCATCAGAAACACAAAAAAAAAAGCGGCGACAAATTTATAGTCAAAGAAATGAACTTCGATTTATTCTTTGATTTAAAGCTGTTAGCTGATGACGTCAACTTGAATCTTAACCCTCCGTGCACCATGTGGGGTTTAATACACCCCAGCCATACAAAAATCTTTGTATCTTTTCTAAACATTGTGCGAAAGTTTTGAAATCTCGTGTAGCTGGAGTTGCGACGTTGCCAGACCTCTTAGCGACAGCGGTTTAGTAGTTGCGTCGCAGACGCGGTGAACGGACGCTGTCAAAGTGCAGCTGGGTGTCCACGTAGTTCGGGACGTCCACTAAAAGGTGAACAGTATGGTGTGATAAAATACGACTATTTTTATATAAATATTTATTTAATTTGTTTTTTTATTATTTAAAATTATCTGAAATTGTTTCTAGGGCTCATTATGGCTCATCACATCAATGAAAATGCAATATTATCCGCACTTATGGAAGAAAATGATAGCGATACGGAAGAGCTGTTTCTACCTGGAAGTGAAGATGACTCGGATCACTTGAGCATTCAGTCTGAAAGTGAAAGTGAAGAGGAAGTACAGGATATTACTTCAGGTGGTGAATCTTCTTGTTCAAATCAGTTTTACACTGGTAAAGATGGCAAAACAAAATGGCAGAAGGAGCCACCGAGAACTAATGTTCGTACAAGATCAGAAAATATAATTACTCAATTGCCGGGAGTAAAGAGCCAATATAAAGACAAAAAAACCAGTTTAGAATGCTTTGAAGTATTTATTTCCAATGAAATTCTAGAATCAGTTGTGAAATATACGAATGCAAAGATATGTCTTTCCAGACCACAGCCACCAGACGGCGAACAAATAAATATTATCTATAATGAAACAACTACATCTGAAATGAAAGCAGTTTTCGGGCTTTTATTTTTAGCAGGATTGTACCGTTCTGGGAAACAAAATCTCAATGACCTCTGGGCTTCTGATGGTACTGGAATCGAAGTGTTTCGCTGCACGATGTCTAAAAATCGGTTCTCTTTCTTACTCAATAGTATGAGATTCGATGATGCTACGACTAGGGTAGAGAGAATAAAGACTGATGGTTTAGCCCCAATTCGAGACATATTCGAGCTCTTTGTTCGGCTTTGCCAAAATGCTTACACACCATCCGACTACCTTGATGAAGAATTGGTTGCCTTTCGAGGGAGATGCGGGTTTCGCCAGTATATCCCGTCTAAACCCGCGAAGTACGGAATAAAAATTTATGCCTTAGTAGATGCTAAAACATTTTACACCGTAAATTTAGAAATCTACTGCGGTAAACAGCCAGACAACAGTCCGTTTGCGTTCAGCAACAAGCCCTTTGACTTAGTTGATCGTATGGTAACCTGCATTTCCGGCTCGTCGAGAAATATTACTATGGATAATTTTTTTACCAGTCATGAAGTTGCTGAGAATTTACTGGAGAAACATAAACTAACGATAGTTGGTACTTTGAGAGCTAATAAAGCATGTATTCCGCCTTGTTTCAAACTACCACTAAAGGAACATACTTCACGGTTTGGCTTTCAAAAAAAATATTACACTTGTTTCGTATATTCCAAAGCCACGAAAGTTCGTTTATTTGATGTCATCTCTTCATCATGACAATGAAATTGATCAAGAAACGGGAAACAAGCAGAAACCGTCTATGATAACTTTCTATAATCAAACCAAAAGCGGAGTAGATGTTGTTGATAAACTTGCTAGAACATACGACGTGGCTCGCAACAGCAAGCGCTGGCCACTCACTTTATTTTTCTCAATGCTCAATCATGCAGGAATCAATGCAATGATTTTACATATGTTGAACAATAACATTGAAGCAAAGAAAACTAACAACCGGAGAAATTTTATTCGCGATTTGGGAACATCTTTGATTGAAGAGCACTTGAGAAACCGGAAAGATAACCCACGGATTCCAAGGGATTTTCGAAAGCGCATACATGGTTTACTTGGGGAAACACCTGCAGAACCACCAAAGAAGATACCAAAGTCTATAACAAGATGTTCGGAATGTGATAGAAGGAAAGATCGAAAGACCAAGTACCGTTGTGAGCGATGCGAAGTACCGATATGCTTAGAGCATGCTCACTTCTTTTGTAAAAATTGTGGTGATTTGAACCAACTTGGATCTCAAGAAGACTAATTAGTTTTAGTAATTTTTGTTTCCTACTTTGTTATGCCTCCAAAGCATAGAATTAAGAAGTTCTTAGTTAATTTTTTTTTCTTAAAGTCTAACCCATAGAACATAGTCTTATTTTAGTTGGTAAAAAGTACCATTTCTGTTACATAGCCTAAAGATATAATAAATGTTTATATTTGATAAATTTATTTTATTTTTAACCTCTTATAGTCAAGGGATAATAATAATATACACATTACAAATTTACAATAAATACTAGCTATAAAAACGTGGAAAGATTATTGGGTCCAGGAAACCCCACGTAGTGCAGGACGTAACTTTTATCCACGTGGTTCACGGAAGGTTAACAAAGATATTGAGAGAAATAATATCAAATTATCCGAAATGAAAGCCATAAAGTTCACAAAAAGTTCAGAGACATACCAATTCAGAAACAGCTATAAATCAGTCATCTGGACAAAAGCGAATGTCAAAATAGGCCGGACTGCTAATGGAAAACAGCTGAAAGATATTACATTAAATGTGTTGTACACTTTATAAAGACTTTCTAGGAAAATCATTTTGAACTTGGATGGAAACAACAGTACCCACTACCGGGAGCAGTTGCAGGAGCGCGGAGCGCTGCTGGAGCGCGAACATAATGGATACACACCTTTAAACTCATAAGTGGGAACACTTATTGTGACCATATATTTATGATGACGATGATTGATTTATTTATCTAGTTCAAAATGTTTGTTTTTGTTTTTTTATTACCGCTAGTTTATTTCAAATTAGTAGTATTTATTGATAGTTCAATTTCATAACATGTTAATGTACAAGCATAAAAATTGTAAAAATTGTAAAATACCAGTGCCATAGGCTTCTATTCCGTGCATGGGAACACATATTACAACGAAAAGTTGCCGATCCCCGATCGGAAAAAAGAAGACATTCGTCAACTGATTGCTTCAAACATTGTTCCAAAATTCTATGAACAATTTTATAATGGTTTATTTTAATGACACATTCCAAGAAAATGTTTCTTGTTAGTTACGTAAAATAAGGTACTGTAAGTAAGGATTAAGAAAATATTACTTAAATATACGATTTTTTCTAAATAGAGTATTGTTTTATTACACAAATCATCCAAAAAGAATGTGTTACTAAATTCATAATTACAAAATGATTTAAATTTTGGTGTACAAAGGGCAAAAGTGCACATCATAATATTATTTTTTTAAATTATAGTACAAATAATAAGTTATTTACTCCTGTAAAGTACCTACCTAAATTCGCAAAAGCGTAAAGCTTAATTCACTCAAAAAATATATATGACCTAAAATCAATTTAAGCAGACAAACTCGATATTATTCTACAAAAATCTTAGAATGTCTCTAGTGAAAAATTACAAAATATGCATTTGTGCCCTTATTCCACCGATGGTGCGATATGATGATATATTTCTGCCTGTGAGAAAATAGCCGCAAATTAGGAGTGCTATCTGTTAAAAACGCGAGATATCAGAAATAAAATGAGAGAGAGTTAGCGCGCAACGCCACTTGTTAGATGAGGATGGCGAATGCCAGCTGTGTGAGTATTTAAAGCCATTACGCATGCGTCGATAGTGTTCTCAACAGTGCTACTGAATTATTATATTATAACCACGTTTTGGAGCTCGTTATATACAACGCTGTTGATATTATTTATTTATTAACATTGATCAATGAGTTAACATTTTAGAAAAATGAAGTGTTTTTTGTGTAGTAAAACGAATAATGTATTTATTGGATTTTAATAATTCATCTTTTAAGAAGTGTTATTCAATGTTAATGTTTCGCCGCAAAAAAAATATTTTGATATAATTTTAACCGTTGAATCTACTGATGATTTTGGATACCATAGGGAATGTGTGAAAAAAATAACTGTGTTAAAAGCAAAAGATTAGCAAGAAATTGAGGATTTTTGTAAAACTCTCACCGTAAGCACATTTTTTTCTTGAATTCAAAAATATATAAGGTTATAGTTACTGCATGTAAAAATGGGACGACTTAGTATTTTCTAGTAATTTCTGAGGTATTACATTGTTCAGGCAGGTAGAATTTATCAGGTAGTCGGACGTTTTGAAAGGGACGATGAAATCATTCGGCTGACTTGAAATATGGACAATTCTATTTTTGAGAAATGTCACATTTAAATTAAAAATATATTGAATTTGCTGCTTATAAATCATGTTTAAACTAATAATAAACATTTTAATATTCCAAGCATAAATTAATATTTATGAGTGTATAAGTAACACACGTAAGAAAATTGAATTTCTAAATTATTTAATAAATTTCTGCATGTGCACATTTATCATTTTTGGCAAATGTAAAAAGAACATTTGGTTATGAAACAATATTTATTTTTTACAGATTCCAATGCTGTCTTCAAATCTCGATAAACGAAGTACTTCTCCAATAAGTAGGGATGTAAGTCATAAAACAGAAATATATGTGAATCTTTTTTTTATTTTTAATCGGATTTTCTTTTTAGGAAGAACCAAGTACTAGGATTGACGATCAACCAACTACAGTTTTGAATGACGAACAGCAAAGTACGGCTGCTTTGAACGATCAACCAACTACATCATCTGCTGTTATCGAACAACCAACTGTTTCATCTGCTGTTATCGAACAACCAACTACCTCATCTGCTCCCAAGGATAATCATTCTCAGTCTACTTCGACGTCACATGACATTATTTCAACCATAATATTAAAAAGTCAGTGTCTTTTTTGCGGACATGTGGAAAAAAAGGTTGGTAAACGTCGTGCTTATGTTATTTCCACAATCCGAAGCAACCGTTCAAAAAATAAAAGCAATAGCTGAAAAATTAAATGACAATGAAATCCTTCAAAGGCTAGTGAACTATAAACCGATTGCTTATCACTCAATTTGCTTCTCAGCGAATCAAATGGCGCTGAAGCGACAAGCTGAGGAACGTCCACAGCCGACAGATTGGCATAAAAATAGACAGTTGCATCAGTTAGCTTTCAACTCTCTTTCTGATATCATAAAAACAGAAATTATAGCTAAACAACGTGTAATGTACCTCACAGATTTATTATGTCAATATAAATCCTTGCTTATAGAAATTGGTCGATGTCAAGTATGCACTGAAGATTTCCAAGATTACCGAGCTGAAAATTTGGAGGGGAAAATTTTCAATGCTTTTGGCGATCGAGTAACAATTGAGTTATCGATGGGTACACCGAAAAAAAAATCGTCTATCTGCGTGACATTGACACCGCGCGATTAGCTAGTGAAATCGTAATATTGGAATCAACGCAAAAAATCGTTCTCGAGACGTCGCTTATGAATTGCGGAATAGCATAACATCTCTGCAAAGTACTAAGCTACCGGAGAAGAATTTGACTGCGTAGGATGTCATTCGTGGAGAATGTAATATTCCCGAAGACCTATTCAATTTCATGTGTGATTTAGTACAGGGCCCTGATATACGTCGCAAAAATTCCGATGAAGACCTCGTAAAAATTAAATCAGTGTATAGTGATATACTAATTTATATTGTTTCTAAAGGTAGAGTAAAACCCACGAAACATCTTACCCTTGGCATGTCGATGAAGTCCATGACAAGTTCAAGAACAGTTCTCACCATCTTGAATAGTATGGTCATACCATAGGCTACAATTTAGCTGAAGAAATCGAGACTGAAATGACGTACAGCTCTCAAAAAACGAATTGCATAATACCTACTGGAATTAACAGTGAATGGACTGAGCACGCATGTTGCTTTTGATAATTTTGATCACTTTGTGGACACATCTACTGGAAAGGATACTTTGCATGACACAGTCGGTATCATTTATCAGTTTCAAAGCGAAAATCATGAAGATTCTGACAATGATTCAAGTTCGGGTTCATACTTCCATGCAGATGACGATGAACGTCTTCCTCGCAAAAGACGGCGTTTTGAAGCGCCTACAAGAAGTATAACTCCTTACATTAAAACACCTTTCACAAGTATGACGTTTCTTCCAACGGAGGCTATCACGGGAGCAATCAACGGATGTCATTCTGAAAGGACCATTGCAAAAGATAAAGATTTAATTTGGAGCATGTCTTTGTTTCGGGTTGATTCAGTACCTATGTGGTTAGGTTATAATTGCAAAAATGGCAATGATCACAGCAAAATCCAAACAGTTGTACTATTTACCACCAATAAACGATTCTCCGACATCACTAGCTGTTGTTCAGGAAACTTTAAACATAGCTAAGAAAGTTGTGCAGAACTGCCATCAAGAACAGATTATTGCCACGTATGATTTAGCAATTGCCAAACTAACAATGCAAATTCAATAAACCCAAAAACCTAAATTTGATGTTTTTATAAATTTAGGCGCATTTCATACACCCCCCCCCCCCCACCCCCTTTTTCCAACCAACCCACACCCCCCCCCCCCAACCCTTTTTCCCCTTTTCCCCCCCCCCCCCCCCCCCCCCCAACCCTTTTCTTTTGCTACCCCACCCCCCCCCCCCCCCCCCCAACAAACACACCCCCCCCCCCCCCCAAAAAAAAAAAAAAATGCAAATGGCATATTTTAAAGCCATTGGAAAGTATATTGAGTCCAGTGGGTTAATGGAGATTCTCGTTGAAGCACTAGCTCTAGCAGGAGGATCAACCAACAGCTTCTTGGACAGCAAACATTTTAATCGCTGCAAGCGGCTACATCCTTTGCTTTCCGGTGCTTTACAGGTTCTCCACTTCGAAGAATATTTATCACAAGCAAAAAGAAGTTCTGAAACATTGGATGAAGATTCAGACGCGGAAAATGGAAATAACTTTTCCGACAGTGAAAATATTTTTGAGACATTGAATGAAGATTTAGAATCAGTTATGAATAATTCATGTGAGGTCAATGAGCGCCTTGCTTTGCCTGACTCACTGCAAAACTTGCTTAAAAATTACAAAGAGTTCCGCGAAGAAACACTCCGAGGGGGCCATGGAAGGACAGCTCAATATTACTTGCAGTATACCGAGCTTGTCAACTTATATCTTCGATTTTCAAGAAGTATTCGCTGTAGTAACTTTGAGCTTTACCTGGATTCAATCTCTAAAATGTGTGATTACTTCTTTGCCTTCAACCTGCCGAATTACTCAAAATGGGCTGCCATGTATCTAAATAATTTAATAAAGCTAGATTGAGAATTCAGCTTTGATTGAAGAATTTCGTGAAGGCGCATTTGGTGTTAGACGCACAACATCTTGTCTAGGGAGATTACCAGTGGACTTAACCTTAGAGCAGACAATAAATGGTGATGTCGGTAATACTCTAACTGGTGTTAGTTAGTCACTTTACGAACTTAATATGTGCAAGACAGCGATGGGCTTTCAGTCACAGCATCAGGACTAAAATATTGTCATTTGTCAAGACCGAAATTGGGTTATCACATGCAGATGCTACTTCTCATTCGTTACAACAAAGTCGAATTAGAAAAGACTAGCAAACGTTGAACATCATAATTGAAGTTTTTGGGAAAACTATGAATCCCTTCTCTAAAGACATCGACACAGATAGCTTGTATAATATTTCTACTGGTAAAGCGGCATCGATGAATGTCGCAAATTGGTTACTCAATATAAAACCATTAGGTCTAGAACAAAAGTTCAATTTCTTTTCCGAATGCTTTGAAGATTCTAAAAGATTCGTAAGGCCAATAAAACGTGATAAAATATACAACTTTGCTTCAGACTGTGTGAAAAGAAGTGTTAAGAGTACTGTGGGAGATAAAACAATTATTAAAATGGAACGAGATATTTTCGGACGACTGTTAGAAATTGCTATCGATCAAAAAGTCGACATTGAGTATTGCCTATCATTTCCTCTTGCACCTATACCTCCTGCACTATTCAGCTGCTCAGGTGACATGCTGAAGACAGATAAATCTGCTTTGAGTAAACAATTAATGTCCAAGACTACACCAGCTAATCCTGGACAAGTTGATATAGAAATTATTGATGGTTTTTATTATATTTATCAAATCGGCTCTACTTTACCACAAGCTTTTGGAAAGCTAGCTGAATCAATATTAATGAAGTTTTGATGTAAAAATGCTCGTGAAGTACATTTAGTATTTGATCGATATTTAACACCTTCTATCAAAGATTGTGAAAGGCAAAATCGAGAAGGTATCGATATACCGTATACAATCAATGATCCGCTGCAATCAAGACCAAGTGATTTTTTGAAAAGTTTGAAGAATTTTCGCTTTAAAGAAGCCCTGGTTAAATTCTTGAGTATTCATTGGGAAGACAATTCTTGTGCTTCAATATTGGAGAACAAAAACATTTTTATTACTGTTGGAGAGCAATGTTTTTCATATTGTTCTGTTGGAAATATTGCTGTAAAAAATGAAGAACATGCAAACTCCACGCATGTAAACATGAGGAAGCCGACACAATAATTGTATATCACGTGAGCAAAATGCCGGAAAATTCTAAAATGTTGGTGAGAGCAACAGACACTGATGTACTTGTTATTTTATTAGGTAATTTGTACAAATTTCCTAATTTACAAATTTGGTTGGCAAATACTACATCAAAAAGAGGTAAAGGAAATTATGAAATCTGTATAAATTGTACAGATTTATGGAAGCAATTAGGATCATTTAATTCGTGAGGCAGCTACTTATGCAGCCCCCCCCCCTCTTGCTATCGAGTCCGCAGGCCGAGAAACTCTCACTCGGACCCGCCTAATAAACTATCAAACGACCTGAACTGCCTCCTGGCGGCTCAGGCCAACTCTAATTAAATTAAATTATTATTCACAATTAATTTGCCTTCGTAGGCACTCCCTCAGCGGCTCGTAGGAGCCTACCGCCTGCGCCCCGTTTTCCCAAAAGAGGGTCGCTCACGATAAGGCACAATAAAGCTTAATCAGACAGTTGCCTGTCCCTAAAGGCGGTTTTTAGAGGGCATCACTTAGGTTCCCCGGTAGGATGTGAGTCCCTCATAACCACGATAGACCGGCTATCGTGGTATGCGTAATGCATTTTCCGCCTCCCTACGTATAGGGTAGCACTTTATTGGCTTCGGGCGCAAAAAAAAAAAGGAAGCAATTAGGCCCAACTGTATGTCTTGCGCTTCCAGCATTCCATGCTTTTACAGGCAGTGATTATACGGCCGCTTTTTTCAACAAACGTAAAGTTCTAACTTTCAATTTATTTTTGAAGCATGAAAAAATTCAACAAGTCTTCGCGACGTTAATTGACCTGAACGACATCTTTGATGAGGACAAAATAGAAAGTGTTCAAGAATTTACATGCCGAATGTACGGAATGAACAATTGCCAAAGCGTTAACACTGGACGATTTATCATGTTCAACAAGATTTATGCGGCAAAAGAGAATAATGAAAAATTCATTAAAAAAATCAAAGGCTTAGATTCAACCCATATTTTACCGTGTTGGAAGTCATTAAAACAAAAGATGCTACGCACCATTTTCGTCAATTATATGTGGCTCAATGCTACTGAGTTCGACTGTTTAAAGTTTAGTGCGGAAAATAATGGTTGGCTTTTTTTGGATGGTTTCCTGAAACCAACATGGTTTCTGGGAAGTTCAACTCCGATACAAGTTGAAAATGTGTTATGCAACTCAGCTAACAAATCTTCAGATGATGAAGAACATTCAGATTGCGACGGCGATAGTGACAACTGCGATTATGAAAGCAACGAGGAATCGGACTTCGACTAGATAATAAGAAAATGTAATACACTGATAAAAGATATAACTCGATTCAAGAGACGGATTTTGAAGTAGCTGATATTTTGAAGTCAAGGAAAAAATTCTTGAGCCAAGAAAGTATTCTTGGTCTGAATTTATTTTTCTGGGTTCAAGAATTTATTTTCTTGACTCCAACATATCAGTTTCTTCAAAATAGTTCTCTTAATTCAAGATTAATTTTCTATCAGTGTATGTATTGTATTAATTATTAAATGACTTTTATAATTTTTTTTACTTTCTAAAAGTTTGATAGAGCTTAAAAAACTGAAGGGTCAACTCTTTTCCTAATTTATTTTTTAAATATGCTGGTTTTTTGAACTAATATTCAATGACTAATTAATAATTGTATTAACGAACTGTAATAAAAACTAATATTTCTTCAAATATATATTTTGTAAAAAAATAAGACATAACCAAAATTCT
Organism: Parnassius apollo; assembly: GCA_907164705.1. Taxonomy (NCBI): domain Eukaryota; kingdom Metazoa; phylum Arthropoda; class Insecta; order Lepidoptera; family Papilionidae; genus Parnassius; species Parnassius apollo. The sequence goes on from CAJQZP010001124.1 coordinate 767,656, forward strand.
ATACTTCATAAATACGCTTTATTCATTTTTACTTGATCAATAAACAATTTTTTATTATAAAATAAATTTCTTATTATTTTCAGTTTTTTTTTCCATAATATTCATTACGTTATTACAATTTTAGTATATACAATTGTAATATAGTGATACTATAGTTTGAGCCGCCGGGTGAGAACCCTCTATCGACGCATGCGCAATGGCTTTAAATACTCACACAGCTGGCATTCGCCATCCTCATCTAACAAGTGGCGTTGCGCGCTAACTCTCTCTCATTTATTTCGGATATCTCGCGTTTTTAACAGATAGCACTCCTAATTTGCGGCTATTTTTTCACAGGCAGAAAAATATCATCATATAAAAAAAAATTAGCTTTAATTTGATATAAAGAACATCCGTGTAAGTCATAAACGTGTAAATATATCAAAATGTTACCTGCTTACACCTGGCTGCGAGGTAGTTGCGGCCGAGTGTGCAAAGGCACCTATGGATTTTATAATTCTTTACATGCATTGTTATGATGTGGATGATATTTTATTTAAAAGAGAGGTGAACGAAATTTTTTTTGAATATTAATTAACATTAATTTAATTAAAATTACTTGCGGCCACTTTTGACTGGCTGCGGTATTATCAGTATATTCTCCTATTCATAAAAGTATGTAAAAATGTGCGTTTGACTCACTCACTACGTAATGAACGTAGTGATTTTGCAGCGGGATCTTAGACTAAAAGTCTGAAAAATGTTATAACAGTGCTGTTGGCGACGCGCCTATAAAAATGTTTCAGTTTATTAAATCAACCGATGACGTTGCTATGAAAAAAGGGGCAGTCACGAGCAACGACGCTCTGATAAGAGAATGCTTAGTTAAATCTTTAAGAAATGTCGAATTAATGATATGAAGGTCTTGGGTTCGACTCCCAGGCCGGACTAGTTTGTTTGTTTTCCTAAGTAATATCGCTTAATAAATTCGTAAGGAATTTAAGATATAAATTATGTTACCGGATTTGTTCCCCGGTTGAAATCATCTTTCAAATGATGTAAATTCATAAGAATATTAAAGTGAAGTTAAAGATCGGATTTGTTCCCCGGTCGAGATAATCACTCTGTGCATAGGCAGAATTAATGGATATTAATTGCATAAATGTTGTTTTGTATAAGTTTGATACGTTTTGTACGAAAACAAATGCCTATTTGTTATGATTGATTAATGAGAACATTCATTTATATTGTTATCTGATTAAAGATAGTTTCATACAGTTCGAAAATTGTATAAAAGCATTTAATTTGCCTAATATGGTCAAAATTGGTGTATTTCATAATTTAATTTTTTCTGATAGCCGAGAGCCGTGCAAAGTTAGTTGTTCACATAGCGTGAGTACACGGAAGCACGCTGGCCACGCCCTTAGGAGGCCGAATATGTAAAAATTTAAAATGTTTGTAATTCAGTGATTTATGTAAAAATTACTTGTAAAATATTTCAGGTCAATTGTACGTGCTAAAAAGGTAAATTCTGTGTTATTTTCATGTGAAAATTCCTGTGTATAAGTGAAATAATGATAGTTTTGTATAAGAAATTTAAAAGTGTTTTAAATAGTGAAATAAATAGAAAAAATGTAAATTAAACTATTGTATTGGTTAGCTTATGTATAAATTCAAGTGAGAAACATTGTTTTAACTTTCTGTGTTAAATATTTAAGAAATTTCGATTTCGAACTTGTGAGTAAAATAGGCAGTTTTCGTTTAATAAATAAAAGGTTTTTTATGATATGAAGATATGATGTATATCATGGTGTAGATATTGTTTTGTACTACCTATATTGATAAATTGTATTTGTATATGATTTGAATAAATAAAGATATTGAGTGAAACGTGAGAGAGTAATAGTACAAATTCATGTAATTAAGTTGCGCAAGCGCGCAGATGGCGCGGCTCACTTTCGCGTTTAGCTTAGGGGTAGGATAGTAAATTGATTTTATTGCAATTCGTTCGGGAATCGTTCGGGAATGGTTCGGGAAATATTCAAGGAAATCGTTCGGGAATGGTTCGGGAAATATTCAAGGAAATCGTTCGGGAAATATTCAAGGAAATAGTTCGGAAATAAATAAGAAAATCCGGGAAAAAGTTCAAGAAAAGTGAAAAACCAGCAGTATAGGGAAAAGTGATTACTCTCTCACGGAACGGTTTGAAGATAATTGCTGTTTCATTCCCAAGATCCTTTAAGTTATACAGTCCACATCGAAGAATTAAGGCGTCGGGACCGGGACGACTTCGGAAGACCCGTAATCCCCGTCTGAACCTACTTGCTGAAAAGGAAGAGGTTATCGCCCTAGTGTGTTACTCCGTTGCGGAGATCACATACGTTGTTCCCGAACCCAACGTAGGCGTGATAGGAGGCCGGATCGAGAGAAGCCTCGATTCCTGTTTCTTAGTACCCGATCCGCTAGGTCCTTTTCAATTGGTCCTTTTCAGGATCAAGAGGGACACCGACCTGGTCCTTTTCAATTGGACCTTCGGAGCCGGATTGAAGACCACCCGAACCCCGCCAGCTGGATCAAGGAACCAGCTGTGGACTGCTGGTTGTGGAAGAAGAAGACCTTCGGAAGCCGAGTGAAGATCAGCAACCGAAGGAAGCCAGAGGTTTGAGCTGAAGCAATAGGACCAAAGGCCTGAAGACCAGGACGGCAGCACTGAAGGGCTGGACCTGGAACTACCGGAAGAAAGAAAACCGGGATTGCAGCTTGGGGCGTGTGCTCGCATGGGGCACATATCGCAGCCGGGCGCAGGTGTCTTGTGAAGGCACTCATCGTGGCCAAGCAGGGCTTGGCATTTTTCCTGTCGGGCAAGCGTGCTCGGCATTTCCTGTCAGACGATCGTGTCTGGCATTTCCTGTCGGACGACCGTGTCCGGCATTTCCCGTCGGGTCATCAGGGTGCAAAAAGCATCCACCGCTGCTGCTGCCGGGCGAGGGTGCGCGTGGGCACCTGACTGCATCGCGGCCGGAGGAGGGCGCTTGGACGAGGCGTCACCGGCAACTGGGCGGCGAGCACAGCATACATCCCGACCACCTAACGGTGCCAAACGGTTGGGCTCTGGCATAACACCTTCGGGTGGAGCAGTTCTCTCGAGCGAGACTGCGCTTGCACTACCGCTCGACTGTTTCGTCATATTCCTTGGCGGGACAGTTCCTAAACCTTTCCTCCATTCCATTCCTGCACGACTCCATCCCTGGACGGCTCACCTCGGTAGGCCCCGTTCAGGATTGATAGGGCTGATAGGGCTGTTAGGGTGGTAGTAGGGTTGTAGGGTTGGGAGATAAAGGGGGGAGGGGTAGTGGTGTTAGGTTGGGGTGTAGAAGGGTTGTAGGTAAGGGGTTGTAGGGACCGTAGGGACTGTAGGGACAGTTAGGGACCGTAGGCCAACAATCACCTTCCTGCAAGATGAAGAAAGCACAAGACCAGACAGGGAGAAGCGAAGGGAGCAGGACAAGGACAGGGCTCTCAAGAAAAGCTAAAGAAGCGGAATCATCTGGAGCGACCACAGCTACTGCGTCAAATGGAGCAACTCCTCCAAGTGGAGCCACCACAGACACGTCCACATGCACGTGGGACTCAGGGACGTCCATGGCAACGACAAGCAACCGGACGGACACCAGTGGTACACAGGCCAGCACCGCACAACAATCCGTTATATCCAGGAGTGAAACGGTGGTCGAAAAAGTAGGTCAAAGGACCGAAGAAGCGGCATCGTCAAGGACAGTAATCGGGCACACTAGTGATAAAGGGTCACAGAGAGGTAGTAGGTCATCGCGATCGGCGAGGCTGAAAGCCGAATTAGAGGCGCGGATTAAATTCGAACGCTCAGAGCTCGAACGAGCACAGGCAGCTGCTGCCTTAGCCAAGTCTCAATTGGAGTTGGCACGACTCAACCGAGAAGAGGAAATCGACTCGAGTGAGGATGATGAAGAGCGGAATACTCAGGTGGAACCTTTCGTAAGGAGTTGGGTTCAGCAAACCATAATGAGCGCGCCGGTTAGTGTAGCACAACCCGATATTACTGATAAGGAAGCGTGTAAAGGATCACGCCGCAAAGGGGCGGAGGTCGAGCGCAACCTAGGAAATGCACAGAAAACACACGCGAGTGAGGTGTCAGAATTGACCGAAGCGATTGTGAGTGCAATAAAAATAGCTGGTAAAGATAAATCTTCCCAGCTTCATTTCCTCCAGGAATTACCGGTGTTCGATGGAGACCCGGGTGAATGGATAATTTTCAAAACGGTGTTTGAAGACACAAAAGGCCAATTTTCAGGGGTGCAAAATGTCGCACGCCTTAGGAGGGCATTAAAGGGCACCGCTAAAGAGGCGGTTAAGTCGCTGTTATTTACTTTATGTGAACCTGAAGAAATAATGAACGCTCTCGAAAGAAGATTCGGTAGGGTTGAGATGCTCATTCTAGCCGAAATCGAGAATGTAAAGCGTATGCCAAGATTGGCAGAAGATTGCCGAAATATAGGATCTTTTGCAAGTCGTATTACGAACGTGGTTGCCACAATACAAGCGTTGAATCAACCACAGTATTTATACTCACCGGAGTTAGTGAGCCGCATAGTGGAGAAACTTGGAACTATGATTAAATTTAAATGGTTTGAATATCGAGCTCAATATCCTTTGGAGCCAGAGTTACAGAAGATGGCCAAGTTTTTAAATTTATTGAGTGAACAATTTGGAACGTCCTTAAGCAATGAAAATGCGCCTGAAAAAAGGAAGCGTCCTGAATTCAGGAAGCAAACTGTACACACTGCAAAGGGAGGTGTACGCAGCTGTGCCGAGAGCGAGCGCTATATGCGCCGAAGTAATATGAGCGAGCGTTTAGAACGCCGAAATAATAAAAGGCACAACCGACAAGTGGTTATGATAACCCAGGACAAGCCTGTAAGTCGGGTAACACATAAGTGTGTTATATGCAACAAGGAGCACTCTATAGTGAGTTGTTACAAGTTTAAGGACATGAATATTCGCGAGAAATGGGAAGCCGTCAAAAAGGCCAAAGTATGTTTCCAATGTTTGTCACCTAACCATAGGAGGTTAGAGTGCAAAGCGAAAAAATGTGGTGTAGAAGGATGTAGAATGTCACATCATCGAATGCTACACCGATACCCCAATGAAAATACCTCGCCACAAGGGGACGAGGGGGGGTAAAGATGCTCAGATTACAACTGTTAGTACAGTAAATGCACTGGCATGTGCATATTTAAAGATCATACCGGTCGAGTTGCATGGGCCTAGAGGAAAGGTCAAGACAACAGCTCTTCTGGATGAGGGATCGACCATGACACTCATAGAGGAGTGGATGGCTCAGAAGTTAGCGCCTCGCGGACGTAAAGAGGGATTACGTATCGAAGCCGTGGGAGGTAAGCGAATTAACGACGATAGTTCGTATCGCTTAAACGTTAAAATAAAAGGCATTTATTCGAGCGACTTAGAAGAGATAAGTGTACAAACAATTAAGTCACTTAACCTCGCTCCTCAGTCGGTAAGCCGAGAATTATTGCAACGGTGTTCTCATTTGACACCGATCAAGGATGAGTTGATGTATGAGAGGTCCAAGCCTACCATATTGATTGGTCAGGACAATTGGCATCTCATAGTTACTCGTGAATTGGTTTCGGGAGGTAAGAACCTACCTGTAGCATCGCTCACCAAACTGGGGTGGGTTTTGCATGGTCACATATCGGGTGGCATTAAACCAATCAAGATTGTTAACCACATTTCCACCAAGAAGGAGGAAGATATGGATAAATTAATCAAGGATTATTTTAGTTTGGAATCTCTGGGAGTATCGGCTAGAAAGCCCGTGAACGACCCAGAAGAACGAGCTTTAAATATTTTGAACAAAACGGTACGTCGTATACCTAATAATAGGTACGAGACTGCTTTGTTATGGCGCACAGACAATGAGTGCTTGCCATCGAATAGGGCACAGGTTGAAAGTCGCCTGTTTAATATTGAGAAAAAGCTCGACAAAAATAGCGAGTTGAAAAAGGAATACGAGAAGCAAATTGAAAATCTCATCGTTAACGGTTACGCAGAGAAAGCGAACCATATTTCCATTTCCCCACGTACGTGGTACCTTCCTCACTTCGCAGTGACTCACCCACAAAAGAAGAAAATAAGGATAGTTTTCGACGCCGCCGCAAGGACGGGCGGACGTTGTCTTAACGATGCGTTGTTGACCGGACCGGACTTATTGAAGTCGTTGTTCGGAGTTCTGCTACGATTCAGAGAAGGAAGCGTGGCAGTAATGGCAGACATTAAGGAAATGTTCCTGCAAGTGAAAATCCGGGAAGAAGACAGGGATAGCCTTCGATTCTTATGGCGGCACAATCGTGACGCGCCACCGGAAGAGTATAGAATGACGTCACTCATATTTGGAGCGGCATCATCACCATGCATCGCTATATATGTAAAGAATAGAAATGCGCAGGACAACGCACATATCTATCCAGAAGCAGCTTCCGCTACGGAAAGCAATTTTATATGGATGATTACCTACAGGCATTTCCCGACGTGACGACGGCCGAAAGGATAGTAAACGATATGTATGAATTACATAAGCATGCTTCTTTCCAACTGAGGGGATGGGCTAGCAACCGACCCGAAGTTTTAAGTAATATGGAAAATAAATATAAGAGCGACAGTGCTTCGCTTGGAGATAAAGAGCACACAGAGCGCACGTTAGGTTTGATTTGGAATATCAAACGGGATATAATAAGTTTTTCCACAAGTCTTCGTAGCACACCGGAAGAGGTGATGGAGGGTTTACGACCGCCTACGAAGAGGGAGATAACTAGCGCTGTGATGTCAGTCTTCGATCCTTTGGGACTCGCATCACCCATAACGATTCAAGGGAAGTCGCTGATCCAGCAAGTATGGAGGACAGGCATCTCTTGGGATGAAGAAGTTTCACACGAGTTACACGTGTTATTTTGTAAATGGATATCGGAAGTGAAGAAATTAGGTCACTTAGAAGTACCTAGACCCGTTGCTGAAGGCATCGGCAAAGGAGAGTTACATACTTTCACGGATGCTAGTGAAAAAGCATACGCTGCCGCGGTGTATTACGTCACCACGGACGAGCAAGGAATAAGGCGGATTACGCTGATCGCCGCAAAGGCAAGAGTAGCGCCATTGAAACCAATTTCGATTCCAAGGCTTGAATTGCAAGCAGCTCTTATGGGCAGCAGACTGGCTGCTTCGGTTAGTGAAGAGAGCAAGTACGAGATGTCCGAGAGAGTGTTTTGGACAGACTCACGTACAGTGTTAGCGTGGATTAAGTCGGATCCTCGCGCTTTTAAACCATTCGTTGCTCATCGATTGGCTGAGATCGAAGATCACAGTAAGCCATGTGAATGGCGATGGGTTCCAACGTCACAAAACGTGGCAGACGACGCCACTAGAAATTTTCCTTCCACCTTCGATGTAAGTCATCGCTGGTTTCAAGGACCTGAATTCCTCAGGAAAAGTCCTGATTTATGGCCCAAACAAGTGGACACCATAAATAGCTTAGAAACAGGTGAAGAAAAATCGCCAAAGGGCGTAAATACGTTAAGAAAGCAAGAACCGTTAAGTCTACCCGACTACGGACGATTTAGCAGCTTTAAGAAATTCCTTGGAGCAACTACACGCACCTTACAAGCGGTAGAAAAATTCAAGAGTTTAAGAAAGTCGGTTAAAGGACCCGACGACGCAACCGAAAAGTCGGTTATGTGTTCCAACAAAGTTTTAGCAAAGTCGGTTAAAGGACCCGATAGCGCGTTGGACACAGCGCTCTTGAAAAAGGCGGAAATATTAATTTGGAAATTCATTCAAGACGAGTGTTTTCATTCGGAAATAAAATGTTTGAAAGCAGGCAAAAGCGTTGAAAGAAGTTCACGCTTAAGTAAATTATCTATGGAAATAGGAGAGGATAACTTACTCCGTTTAAATGGACGTTTACCTTTCAAGTCTAATTTGACCGAGGAAAGTAGAAAACCTGTCATATTAGACGGTAAACACGAAATCGTTAAAATGATGATTAGAGAAGTTCATCATCATTTTGGACACGCCAATCACCAGACGGTGATGAATGAGGTGAACCAGAAATTTTACGTCTTGAACTTGCGTAATGTAGTACGAAGTGTGTCACACCATTGTCAGTGGTGCAGGACATACAGGTCAAAGCCGCAAAACGTGCCACAAGGAAATATTCCTCTGGAAAGAATAGCTCATCATGAGCCACCTTTTACATGCTCAGCTGTAGATTATTTTGGTCCTATGAGTGTGACTATAGGAAGGCGACACGAAAAACGTTGGGGCGTTTTATTCACGTGTCTGACCACCAGAGCAGTACATCTGGAATTAGCAGCCTCATTGACACCAGCGTCAATGATAATGGCGTTAAGGCGATTTATCGCCAGAAGAGGAAAACCAGCCGTTATATACAGCGATAACGGGACAAATTTCAAAGCTGCAAATAAAGAATTATTGAAAGCATGCGAAGAATGCTATGAGGGCATGAAAAACGAGTCATTTAAGAAATATATTAAATGGAAATTTATACCTCCGGGAGCACCGCACATGGGTGGCGCCTGGGAGAGGTTAGTAAGATCGATTAAAATTGCGTTGACCGCTACGCTTAAGGAGAAGAGCCCACGAGAGGAGGTTCTACATACGTTACTTTTAGAAGCAGAGCATACGGTAAATTCCAGACCTCTGGTAACATTCAGTATGGATAGTCCTGAAGAGGGTTTGACACCCAATCATTTTCTTCTGGGACGCTCATGTGGTGATCGACCACCTGGATTATTTTTAGAGCGACATCTGACGGGTCAACTCAATTGGAAAGCTGCACAGAGGTTAGCCGACCATTTTTGGACAAGATGGCTGAAAGAATACATGCCTACGTTAATACCTCGAACAGGTGATAACGGCAAGTTCATGGAACCTAAAGAAGGCGATATTGTTTTGATAATAGATCATTCGTTGCCACGAAATACGTGGCCAAAAGGTAAAATTAGTAGAACGTTACCGGGACCAGACGGTCACACCAGAGTGGTTGACGTCATTACTAGCACAGGTATCTTGAGGAGACCTACATCCAGAATAATAGTCCTGGTACCCGCGACGCCTCCCAAATGATGGTGCTAACGCACGGGGGGGAGATTGTTGGCGACGCGCCTATAAAAATGTTTCAGTTTATTAAATCAACCGATGACGTTGCTATGAAAAAAGGGGCAGTCACGAGCAACGACGCTCTGATAAGAGAATGCTTAGTTAAATCTTTAAGAAATGTCGAATTAATGATATGAAGGTCTTGGGTTCGACTCCCAGGCCGGACTAGTTTGTTTGTTTTCCTAAGTAATATCGCTTAATAAATTCGTAAGGAATTTAAGATATAAATTATGTTACCGGATTTGTTCCCCGGTTGAAATCATCTTTCAAATGATGTAAATTCATAAGAATATTAAAGTGAAGTTAAAGATCGGATTTGTTCCCCGGTCGAGATAATCACTCTGTGCATAGGCAGAATTAATGGATATTAATTGCATAAATGTTGTTTTGTATAAGTTTGATACGTTTTGTACGAAAACAAATGCCTATTTGTTATGATTGATTAATGAGAACATTCATTTATATTGTTATCTGATTAAAGATAGTTTCATACAGTTCGAAAATTGTATAAAAGCATTTAATTTGCCTAATGTGGTCAAAATTGGTGTATTTCATAATTTAATTTTTTCTGATAGCCGAGAGCCGTGCAAAGTTAGTTGTTCACATAGCGTGAGTACACGGAAGCACGCTGGCCACGCCCTTAGGAGGCCGAATATGTAAAAATTTAAAATGTTTGTAATTCAGTGATTTATGTAAAAATTACTTGTAAAATATTTCAGGTCAATTGTACGTGCTAAAAAGGTAAATTCTGTGTTATTTTCATGTGAAAATTCCTGTGTATAAGTGAAATAATGATAGTTTTGTATAAGAAATTTAAAAGTGTTTTAAATAGTGAAATAAATAGAAAAAATGTAAATTAAACTATTGTATTGGTTAGCTTATGTATAAATTCAAGTGAGAAACATTGTTTTAACTTTCTGTGTTAAATATTTAAGAAATTTCGATTTCGAACTTGTGAGTAAAATAGGCAGTTTTCGTTTAATAAATAAAAGGTTTTTTATGATATGAAGATATGATGTATATCATGGTGTAGATATTGTTTTGTACTACCTATATTGATAAATTGTATTTGTATATGATTTGAATAAATAAAGATATTGAGTGAAACGTGAGAGAGTAATAGTACAAATTCATGTAATTAAGTTGCGCAAGCGCGCAGATGGCGCGGCTCACTTTCGCGTTTAGCTTAGGGGTAGGATAGTAAATTGATTTTATTGCAATTCGTTCGGGAATCGTTCGGGAATGGTTCGGGAAATATTCAAGGAAATCGTTCGGGAATCGTTCGGGAAATATTCAAGGAAATCGTTCGGGAAATATTCAAGGAAATAGTTCGGAAATAAATAAGAAAATCCGGGAAAAAGTTCAAGAAAAGTGAAAAACCAGCAGTATAGGGAAAAGTGATTACTCTCTCACGGAACGGTTTGAAGATAATTGCTGTTTCATTCCCAAGATCCTTTAAGTTATACAGTCCACATCGAAGAATTAAGGCGTCGGGACCGGGACGACTTCGGAAGACCCGTAATCCCCGTCTGAACCTACTTGCTGAAAAGGAAGAGGTTATCGCCCTAGTGTGTTACTCCGTTGCGGAGATCACATACGTTGTTCCCGAACCCAACGTAGGCGTGATAGGAGGCCGGATCGAGAGAAGCCTCGATTCCTGTTTCTTAGTACCCGATCCGCTAGGTCCTTTTCAATTGGTCCTTTTCAGGATCAAGAGGGACACCGACCTGGTCCTTTTCAAGTGCAAAGAACTGAAAGCTCCAAAACCCTCTTGAAAATGAGAAGAGGGAAAGCAGAAGTAATTTTTTTTAGCCAGCAGATGTAATTCTTCTATGTACTTAATTATACTAACCTTGAACCCAAGCATCACCATTTGAAGCCCTGATAACTTTATATGAGAGATTCTTCATGTCTTTCTGGACTTCGGGATCGTCAAAGCGGCGGCCGATCAGTCTTTTCGTTGCGTAGAAGGTGTTGCCACTGTTGGTGATAGCCTGGCGTTTGGCAGGCATACCCACGAGCCTCTCACCGTCCTTTGAGAACGCTACGTGAGAGGGTGTGGTCCGAGAACCCTCGCTGTTTTCCACCACCTAATGAAAATATTGGATATTGAAGTGCAATTTGATACACTAAAATAGCTGCCCACTGCTGGTGTTTTAAAACTTCTCATGCCAGCAATGGAAAAAACATACTTTTATATTTACTCCTACTACTTATATGTTATGCAAAGGATAACAAGTGGTAAAACTAAAAAAGTTGTACAACCAACTTCAATATAAATAAAATGAGACTTCGACTACATCATCGATGTAGTCGAAGTCAATTAAATACGCATTATTAAGGATAATTCAAAAACTACCGGTCAGGTTCTGATCAAATTTATATGGGACCACATGAAAAGCACCAGCTTTTTCACCTAGAAAAAAGTCTAAGGTAGCACACAAAAAAAATGCAGTCGAATTAAGAACCTCCTCCATTTTTTCAAGTTGGTTAAAAAATCTGTAGCACGGTTTCTAGGAAAGCCAACGGTATTAACCGGGACTAGCTGGTAGCATGCGTTAATCTCGCACTGCTGCAAAAGCAAACGCATACGGACGCGTAAGCTGATCGACGGTGCGAAATTTTATCTCGGACCTTCAGGATCTGACGTTTACGAATAAATATATTAGATAATGGGGATGGTTATTGGCTTCTTACTATAGTTTTATATCTGACTGAAGCGGCAAACAAACTTATAGCCCACATGATTGTAAAACCGATTGCAGCCGGTGGACACCTTATATGTGGTAGAGCCACACTGCAGCTATGTTATGGTTGCAGCACAAATGGGTCGGCTCAACCGGGGAAGGACTACACTTTCACAGAATACCAGCTTAATACTGCTGTGTTTCATATGGTGAGTGTAGGAGATCCGGAGACTCTTTTTCATTGGAAACGAGGCATTCCATCTTAGTCCTCAGGGATAACAACACATCAGCGTTTTGATTCTTAATTGAAGATAAATGTAAATGTCTATGGGCCACAGAATCCACTAACCATCAGGTGGACCGTGTGCTCATTTGTCACCCTTATTCTATAATAAAAAAACCAAGTTCAAGCAAAGGTTATGCATTATCAACTGCGGGTTTAAAATAGAATTGATCATGACCTGTAATTGTACTGTTCCTCTATTTCCTTTAGATTGGAACAGTAGCACTCTCACTGTTGCTTGGCAGCATAGGCAAAGGGGAGGGGGGGGGGAGTAACTCCCCAGAGAGACACAGGAAGACAACTCCTACCACCCACTAATAGTACAGCAGTGCGTACCATGTAAAAACCGTGAGTTAGTATTGCAGTGGGTACCGTCTCACATCAGTTTACAGGGCAATGAGGAGGCTGATAAGCTGGCGAAATTGGCAATCACCCAAGGAAGAGAATGTAATATTTATCCAGATTATTCAGAAATTTTAATTAAATATAAAGAGAAATGTTATAAAATTTGGAAAGAATATTTTGATAAAAGATCACAAGAAAAAGGGATTTAATACAAAACCATCCAAAGTCAGCCTCCGAAAGTGCCTTGGTTTAATCAATGTCTGTTGAATAGAAAATATATTGTATTAGCAATGCGACTTCGTTCCGGACACATTCCGTGTAACAAGTTTGCTTTCATGATGAAAATGAAACAATCTCCAAATTGCGATACATGCAAAACAATAGAAGATGTACAACACTTGCTCGCGGAATGTTCCAAAAATCATCATGAAAAGAAACTATTAGTTGCCAAAACTGATATTAAAATTTGTAACCTAGGGGAATATCAAAGCATTCTGTCTGAACCATTATCTAATGCTGCTCAAATTGTATATAACTTAGTTAATATTTTTTGTAAATAATTTAAGAAATTGTAGTTTGTTATTTAGTTATAAGGTACAATGGGACTGACATGTTTAAAATAACCTAAGTCCCTAAATTTAAAAAAAAAATTTAAAAAAAATATAGTCTCCTGTTACCGTATAGATCTCTTACGTGGTAGAGCCATGCTCCAGTTATATTACTAGTATAGTTGTAGCACAAATGGGTCAGCTCTACTGGGGAAGGACCACACTCTCACAGAATACCAGCGTCAAATAGTAGCTTAATGCCGCTGTGTTTCATATGGTGAGTGTAGAAAACCGGAGCCCTTTTACTGGAAATGAGGCATTCCATCTAAGTCCTCACGGATGACAACGCATCTGCATTTTGATTCGTAATCGAGGATAGATGTAGATGTCTATGGGCCACAGCAACCACTTACCATCAGGTGGACTGTGTGCTCGTTTGTCATCAATCCTATAAAAAAAGACCACTGTCGGTAAAATACGGTAACATATAGACTCAGGTGTTATGTCATAAGCTCTTTATTTAAATTCCTAATTAAACTTAAGAAAATAAAAATAGACTTTCGAAATTGGTTGATGCAGTAAGCAGTTGGATAAGTATTAAATAAAATATTAATACTCATAAAAAAAATATTTTGATACAATCAGTCTCGTCATTGCAACATTAAAACAAAACAACAAAAAAATTCACTGTTTAAAATAATGTCCTCCAGACAGAATTTCTGTCATGGCGGCCAGTCACAATGGAGACTGCCATCTGCGCAAGACACCGTTACTGAGTATATCCCTAACTCTCATAATCCGATGGGACGGCAATTTGACACGACTGGAGAAATATCAGGTGCTGGATTTATGGTATCTGCTTTTTGAAGCACAGAGATGTAACAACATTAACATTCTGAATTGGGGCTGCTATGGAGAATTTTTTGTCTAAAAAACCTCAATTACTTAGGTTTATAAATATGTACATAAATCAAGAAATGTTAAAACATATTCCTAGTTATCATCTGGATGCTTGGACGTCCACCACTGTGCATTTCACTAAAGAGTTTTCTTCCCCGTAGAAACTCTTTGTGGAATAGTTTACCACCGGCTATTTTTCCGGACCGGTCCAACTTAGAACTTCAAGAGCTTACTCCTTTTTAAAAGGTTGACAAAGCACCTGCAATTTCCCTGGTGTTGCAGTAGTTCATGGGCGGCGGTAGTCACTTACCCCCCTTTTTGCCCCCTCTTCCATAAAAAAACAATTTTTTCCTTGCGCATTTTGTGTTATTTTATAGATAGAAATTAACTTACTACATTATATTTTTTCCTTTAACTTAATTTTTGAGTCCTTATTTAATGTATGATATCACCTTTACAAAATTTAATTAACCTCTCAACCCCCTAGCAGTCTCATGAGACCGCGGCCATATTCCGTCAAATGCCTAGCGGTCTCATAAGGTCGCACCCACCCACAGCACTTTAACACATAAAAACTTATATGGAGACTACTTTTCTATGAAGAAGTTCGGCATTATATAATCAATATGAAATACTCTATCCTCTAGCTCTAGTGCAATAAAAAAAACTGTTATCCTATGAATATTTATTTATAATCTACGTTTATTACATACGCTATTTTCGCGTGAATGTTATTGTGTTGATTTTTGGATTAAAATTGTAATGAAAGTTTTTGTGTGAATACAATTTATCTTTTTACGTAAATAATTTCGAGTAATATATATTGAAATAATTGTGATTTTCACGCTGCCGACATTTGCGTGGTATATTTTCTTTTTGTTATCAAAATACAATAATATCTTTTTGTAATGAAGTAAAACCCTACTTTTGTTTAGACCACCATAGAGAATTTTGTATAGATTTTATAATGCTAAACTTCTTCATAGAAAAGTAGTCTCTAAATATAAGTTAATGGTTTTAAGTGCTGTGGGTGGGCGCGGTCGCATGCGACCGCTCGGGATTTTCCGAGCGCATGCGACTGCATGGGATTTTTATGGCGCTTGAAGGGTCAAAGTGAATGCAATATTTAACGAATTTTTTTGCAAAAAGGTTTGTTTTTACCTTAGGTGACTTTCCTTCCATGACGGCAACACAAGAGTTGGTGGTACCCAAATCAATACCAATAACAGCACCACGGACTCCATCCGATCTGGATACAATAAAGAAAATTAGTTTTATTTATAAAAATATTATGATTATCATCAAGAGGTGACTGAAAACTATTTTGTAAAATAAAAAATATTTAAAAAAATATTTTGTGGTATTTCTGGAGGCCACGATCATAGTTAATAACCATTCTGCAATCCCTCACACTAAGATTTGCTCCTGTACTGTGGAGGCATTTTACACATTACATATGATATAAATTGCACATGAATATCTAAAGTCTAAACCTGGAGTAACTATTTGATGTAACATATAAAAACTTGTTTTACGGAATTGGAACCCGCGGCCCCAATAGAGCCACAGCTGGATCTTGCAGAACCGAATCTGGTTCCTAATTTTTTACATCCGGTTCAAGAGGTGTTACAAAGTAAAAGTACAGTACAAAGTAAAATAACTTAACCCTTAGTAGCCTGATTTACGCGAGTCTTCTTTTTTAAATATTACTGTATTTGCTTGAGGGTCTAGATGAAGGGAAAAATAGCTAAATAAATCACAATATTTATTTTACATATTTATTTAAAAAAAAAAACAGGTATCAATTTTGATACTTCAGGCATTATGGCCATAAAGAAATCTTAAATGACCTATGCATGAAATAATGCGAAACATCGATTGTTTTTATTATCGCATAACGATACTTTGCATTTTTTACAGAACCAGGAGGTAAGTTTCCTACAATTACTAAATTTACATTTATTCCTAGACTCCATAAATATTTTTTCATGGCCAATACAATCGGAACGCACGTCAGTTGGGGGTAGTACTTGTGCACCTGTCCGGGGTTTTTTAGAGGGTACTGTATTGTCTTGTTGACTGTTGGTACTGGGTCTGCCCCTTTAATTTTTTGAGTGACTTTGATATCTACATAAAGTATCGGCAAGCTCAGTTCTAAAATCTGCTAACTTCATAATATTCTTCTGAAGTTTTCCTTTCCTTGTGTTTACCTTTTTGTACAGTACCCAAGCATTGATGACAGTCATGTCTAACAAGTGGTAGAAGAGCCTCGTTGTCCACTTTCTCGACTTTATGCGAATGCGATATCGACCAATGAAGCTATCCATCAAATAAACGCCGCCCATGTGTGCATTATATTCTTTTACAACCCGAGGACATGATATTTGAATATTGGCCTTTAGTTTTTTTTCGTAGCGGGTTATAGTATCCGCTGGTTCAGCGCCAACATACGTGGATAGTAATAATACCTGTTTGTTGTCTTTCCAACTTGTGGTCGACAATTCTTGGCCTTCGTGAGAGGCCACATTTTAGTAATATGTTACTCTGGGTACGTTAGACTTCATAATTTCCCGTTTCTCCGGCAACTTGCACGACTTTCCAAGCCTGTTTCTCTGTACTGTTCCAAGACAATAAATACCTTCGTTGGTCAAGTAATGTACCAGAGGAATATTCGTATAAAAATTGTCAAAATAAATTATATGATTGACATGCCTTGGTACTGGTCGTAGCAATCGAATAACTGTATTCGACACAGCTCCGAGGTCTGGTTCGCCAGGTAAACGGTCCATGTCCTTAGCTCCCGAGTAAATCTCAAAACTGTAGGCATAACCAGACAGAGAGCATAACACGTATAATTTGAATCCCCACTTATGGGGCTTGTTGGGTAAATATTGTTTCATAAAATGTTTCATTTTTGTGGAACACATCTGCTCGTCTAGTGATAGACGATGCTCAAATGGTAAAGTAATAAATTTCTTGTTCAAATAGTCTATCACTGGTCTTACTTTATGCAGTCGGTCGTGCTGGGGGTGATCAATGGGCAAATGTTTAGAGTCGTCATTCATGTGAAAAATTTCTCTAATTTTATCAAATCTGTTGCGATTCATTGTTTGTACTATGGGTTCAAACTTTGTAATGTTTGACCAGTATGACCGGACACTAGGATAATGATATACACTAGTAAAAATAAGAATTCCAATAAATTTACGTAATTCTAAGACAGTTACAGGTTCTGTAAAGTTGGGATTCTTTTGGAAGGCATATTTATTTGACTCGTCCACTAGAAATCTCAAAATGTCTTCACCGAAAAAATAAGAAAAAAAACTGAAATGGAGTGTCTAAGTTCATAATTTCTTGTGAATACTCAGTATTTCCAGCAAACTGGAAAGCATTTTGGACTAAATCCATATTTTTTACTCTCCACACTAAGTTTCTAGAGTTGAAAGGTGCAGTTTGCAGGTTGTTCTGGCTGCTGGTTGTAGGAGTTGGGTTTCGTTCAACAGTCTCTAAATTATGTTGCATGTCGGTATCTACGTTTGCTGCAGGCGGATCTGCATCCAAGTTTGGGTCAGTGGGAAAATTACCTACATCCTCTTCATCATCTAGCTCCATCAGACGATCTCTTTGGCTCGAATAATAGTCTATGTCATCTTCATTGTCGGTGGAATCGTCTTCCGAAATTTCACCATTTTCTAACCGCTTCAATATGTTCTCAATCTCTTCTGGCCGCATTTTGGATAAATTTCTATAATAAATAAAAACAAAAGTAATCCCCACACCAAGCTATGCAGAAAAAATATGAAACGAAAGTTCAAAAAGTTTTATAGCTAAAGAGTTAGTAGGTAGGTTTTATGTAGGGCGGAATGCCTGAAGTATCAATATTGATACCAAAAAAAAAAGCACTAATTTCTTCAAGTAAAACATGCATTTGCTAAAAATAATTATATCATAGCGAAAATAATGTATTCACTTACCTCAAAAGTATTTATATTCTTCAGAAAAAGAAAATATATCAAATTTATATTCAACAAAACTTTTAGTAAAATGTGTTTACTTGTTCACTTTGCCGCGCAAGTAATATGTCACAGATAAAATAAAACAATAATGACATTTGTTTTTTTTTTTAATTTCGTTGGATAGAATACTATACAACAGTAAAATACATACAGCCAACATATAAAAAAAAACTAATAGTAATGTGAATATTCGGTTTAAAATATTAGTATCAAAATTGAAACTCTAGGTTATTAAGGGTTAAACAGAGCCCCCAGCATGTCGATTGCGTCGAACTTTAAACTCACAGCATGGAATCTTAGAACAAAAAAATTTGCCCTTATTTTCAACCATAGACAAATTGGTAGTTTAGAATATGAAATTTCTTATTACCATAGACTAAGTTTTAAGCTTTCATTATGCCCACATACGTCCCACCGCTGGACAAAGGCCTCCGCTCATTTGAGAGAAGGGTTTAGGGCAAGGAAATGTTCACTGTGCTGTCCCAATGCATGTTGAACTTCACATGTCTTCAAAATTTTCCTTCACGGGTCAGCATGTGGTAATTCAATACTTAAAATTACAATTGACAATTTTATCAGCTCCAGGATCAAACCTGGGTTGCTCACATACTTTCAAACTCACAGTCATCCAATCATCCAGTAATAAAATTTTGGGCCTTATTCTACCTACATCATGCAAAACATAATGATATATCGATTAGTGATGCAACAGAAGTGTCAACAGAAACGGAAACTGATGTTAAAAATATTTTTTTGCAGAAACAGAAACGGATGCGGAAACGGAAATAATATTTTTTTTAAAAACTACAAATAAAACTTTTAATTAACATTCAAAATTAAGTAGCGGTAAGTTATATTTTATGAAAAGTAGTCTGGCCACTTTTACACCTAATAATCTGTTCCAGTGTTTTTCATATATAAGCCCAGCTCCGAAAAATAATAATTATTGCTATAGCAATTATTGCTCACTGGCGATGCTGCGTACCACCTATACACCAAAGCTAAATAGGCACTGGAATTTGGACAAACATTTAGGTTTAGCGAGCAGGTAATTTAGTAAAGCCGTAGCACGAAAGTACGACGTAAATAAACTTTGAATCAAAAATACTTATTAAAGTTTCTTTAAAAATAATTATTTCTTACTGTGACAAAAAACAAAGGCATTTATTAAAAACTATTTTTAACTGGAGAAAACAAGTTTTTACTAAAATTTGGTTTTTATGTTATAACATAGGAATACATTTTATAAATAAATAGGTGTGCAATTCCTTGATTGACCATTTGTTTTTTAGTTTGCAATGAAATTTTTACAGTTTCAACTAACTTCTCAAACTCAGCAAACTCTTCGGCGTTTAAGATGGCTCTCTAAAGCGGTAGTTGCGCAGCCTTTTCCCGAGTATATTTCGTCACATAATTTACATCTGGCTGCTTAATCATCAATCTCAAAATAATAGTTTCTAACAGGACTTGTTTTTGGTTGCAATTAAATTACACACATGACTTAAATTTTTAATTAACTTATAATACAATAAATCTATTTATGTGAATGTGTCGCTGAGTTCAGTTTAAAATTCCGTTATAAAACTTGCGGAGACAGAAGCAGAAACGGATGTTAAAAACCATGCAGAACTTCCGCAGTTGCGGAAACAGAAACAGAGTTCTGTTGCATCACTAATATCTATATTTACTTTGCAATATATATCGATACTGTTTAAAAATATCAACATTAATTATATCAATATATTTTTTTCACTTGCCCATCCTTACTGGCTTTCTGTACCCTTCCTACAGGAACATAACAGTATAAGTACTGCTATTGATAGGCAGAATCAGGTATAAGTGTAGTAACTACCTAAATGGGCACAGAAAACAGAAAACAAGTCTTACCACCAGTAAAATAGTACTTTTCACCATTTTAGCAAGTGGGTGAAATGTGATGTTAGGTGGGATCTAGTTTACTATTAGGACTGCCTTTAGGACAAGTAAGCACTCAAATTTTTGCAAGTACATATGACACAAATGGCAATGGGACAGCCATATAGTTCCAAGAACAACAATCAATGGGAAGAAAGGTCAAGTGGCGGCCTCGTGTAGCAAAGTGTAGGTCCGCCCTATGCTAGATAGAGTGACAACCTGGTAAGACAGACTTTCTACAAGTCGATGGATGCAGGTGGCTTAGAACCATGCTCTGTGATAATCCTTGGGATAGGCCTATCTTCAGCAGTGGACTGTAATGATAACAATGGTAACACAACACAATGATGTGGTTTCCCATTAATCAGAAATTATAACCTTGAATAAAAGTCAACCAAGGGTATCTTCATTATCTTAATCAACATAGAAAATGTTGACTGTCTATAAAGTTTACAGCAATAATGCTCCAAACTAAATTTATATTCAATCATTAATCTTGCACCGCCGCAAAGATATACAACACACAGGTGTTGCTACCGCTCAAGGGTGCAATTGATTTAGTACTACTTGACAATCTGCTCACTCTGCTGGGCGCACAATAATATTTTTTTGTGGAACCTAGATGTAAAATATCAAGAATTTTTTTATGGGACCATTGTATACAACCTGTTCTAAGTGAGCATCTACTTTGCGAAATGAGTAACTACACTAAATTTCGAATCAATCGGGTGTATAGTTTTGGAGATATCATGATGAGTCTGTCAGTGGTATTTTGCTTAGATATATTTTATAACCGAATTAGGAAGTGTCGAAAAAAGTGTATATAGCAATTCACAAATCGAGCTGGTCAAAAAGCAGAAGTAGCATGACTGTAGGGAGCAGCCTCTGTCCTAACTTACTCCCAAAAATACAATTTTTTTCTATTGTTATTCCAGTCAAAACTAGTTTTGAACAAATCTGCATTAAAAAAAAAGCATGTCTGTGGTTCATAATATGTAGTAGAAGTGAAACCTTCAGAAAAGGAGGACAAGGATAGGAAACACTGTATACTGTATTTTGTCTCATTCCCTCGAATGGCTAAATCCTATATATGTATGTTTCTTCTTTGTGTAGCTTTTTTGTTTCATGAAGTTTTAAATCACAATGATTATAATGAAGTTTTGACTTCAAAAAGTTAGTTACTAGCCAAACCCGATTCAAGAACAAATTTGTTTATCCTAGGCTATACTAAATTTTCCTAAATGTTCGCAGCTTTAGGATTGCCCTTATTTTTATTTATGAAAATATGTGGTCAGTCAGTGGTTGATCTGGTGTAATAGTGGGGTGTCATGGGTTACTTTTTATATATTATCACAAATAATTACTTACATCATATAAACGTACAAAATTTGTCATTAAACAAGTTTACATGTTTTATTAAAGAAAAATTGTACAAAAAGGGTTATTATAATATAAATGAATACATAAATGAAAATAACCCCTGGGAATGAGGTTGCCACCATGCTTGTTCTATAAAAATTCATACAAAATAAATTTGTTGTTAATTAAAATATGTTTAAAAAAGTACCACTGGGTTTCTTGCTGGTTATTCCTAGGACAGAGGTTTATTTGCGAACCAGTGGTAATTAAAAATTACTTTCAATAAGTATTATACAATGATCTATATTGAATAAAAAAACATTCATTTCATGAAATATAGAAAATCATCCGATTAATGTGTATAACCGATGGAAATTGCATATTATTAACGAAGATGAGGTGATTGGTTATTGACCAAAGTCTAACCTCATTACCAAAGATAAGAAAACGACCAACTGTGAGTTATGAGAATACATTTAGATCAGCGAGTTGTTTTTAGGTAAGATTTTGGTTTTGTCATTTTAAGTTATTACTATCATTAATTAAGCATACAAAGATCATTACAAAAGAGATATAGGTTATGATGAAATAATAGCGTAAATTTGATTAAGTTACTTACTTTTGTCTGTATTGCACTGCATGGCGTTGATAAATTGGGACCGTAGGCGCTGCAACCTGTAATAAGATATAATCATTTCAATTGAATTGAATTCAAGCGAAACTGATATTTATTCAAACCCATGTGTCGACATTACGACACCGGTAGAAACATGGGATACTACATCAATAATTAGCTCGTTTGATACATTAAAAATAAATTGATTTAGCAATGTTTGATTGGAAAAAATTATATAAATGTGACAATCGATTTTCATTCGTTTTAAAAGAAAAATGGATACTTACATTTTTCAGAATTGTAGTAAAATTTCTGTGTGTAGAAAAGTCCGAAGTCAGACCAGAACACTCTAAGGCCTTTCGACCAATCACCCGCGTAGCGGTCAGCATTTTTTACTCGTTATTAATGTCCCAACAAATTATTTCGTGTTATATCCCACTTTTACACTAACATGTGGATGACGCAACTCCATGCAAGAAAGATCTTTTTAATTTTCATAATACAATACGAGCTGCAAATTCTTGCCACATGAAAAATACCACCACAGACTAACTAGTGGATTCTACCGAATAATACCACTCAGATGAAGAAAATAATTAGTTCAGCATAGACCATAGACCATAGTGGAATGTTCTCGTTTTATAAGTACGCAATAAATATGTTTTCATTGAAAATCCGTGTAGTTCTCTCTGATTGGTTTCCAAATGGTATAATTTTATAAGTCACCAATCGTAGTAGAGAATTTTGTTTTGTTACAAAAATACGCAGTAGCAGCTAAAACCGTAGACAGAGAAATCTAGCTAAAACAAACTTGCCTTTGTCCTTCATAGACAATAAAATGTTGCAACATCTTTAAATTAAAAATTATACAAAATCAAAACTAAAGCCAGTAACAGGTTTAAGGTTTTTAAAGGTACTTTAGCATACGAACCAAAGAATAAAAATGTTTGATTACTAAGCATCGCGGCCTTGCCTTGTGGAGCGTAGTGCTCCCAATACTAGGTACTAGTGCCCACTACAGGCACATGTATAGGCAATTATAATTTGACTGTCGGTGTATCGAAGTGCTGAAGTGTCCATCTGTAAGCAGTAAATAACAGTTTAAAAACTCTCTACTACTGCGCCCAAGTAGCTACGGGGTATGTTAAATCGCCGCAAAAAACGTTGAGAGTGATTTTGAAAATAAAAAATTTGAAAGCAATAAAATAACTATTGTAAAAAGAATTATGGTGAAAGTCTGCGCAATAAAAAAATTATAAAAAGTTCTGTAAAATTTAGACTGTAGCTACAGTGGCGCCACCCTTATTTAACGCTTTCCTACGGACACTTTTCTATACAGAGCCTGTTTTCCTTACCTCTACACTCCATACCTTCTATAGTAGTAGAGCTACAATGGCTGTCCGAGTACTGAACAAGAGTACGAAATTTATCTAACTGCCGAGAGGTGGAATACAAAGTGACGTTGTATCTCCGAAACTCTACCTCACTGCTTTGAAAGACGGTATTAACATCAATATCGAGTATATAACTTGCCTTCGATTTACCAGCGGTATAGTCCTCATGGCAGAATCGTTAGAGTGGACTAGTGTCTCCCAATGGATAACTCTTAAATGAACATGGTCAAATCAAAAGTAATTTTTAACGTCCATGTCACATCTATACCGGCATTTGTTGGGAGCTCCCGAAGCCCCGAAGTTATGGAACCTTAATATTACCTTGGACAAATAGTTCGACTAGGTAAGTTCAACTTCCGGTATGAGGAACCTTAAGGTCGATCAGCGTCCTATGAAGAGGGCTTACACGGAGGTTCTCTGCGTAATAGACTTAGGATATCCGCAGTAGAACCGAAAGTTACCGACCGAGTGTCGAGCTATATGGAGACAACAACAGTTTGTCAATTGATTATTTTGACAACACTTTCGTGTGACGTCATTAGCTCTTCCATGCGTGATTGCGTCGCCATCTTAAGTGCTGAGTTATGTGGTAGATCTGCTGTCAAACTGTTGAATGCTATAAGTTTTTTTGTTGTGTAGTGCAGTGCCTTCATCTTATCTTATAGTAGGTGTATCTTCTATTTATATTTTATTATGTTACTAGATAACCACCTAAATTTGATTTGATTGTAACACTTAATTGAGAGGCATTTCTGAGTTTTTGCAAAACTACCGTACGGCAATTTATTTTTAAATTAAAATAATTTTTTGAAGCATAATTAAATCACGTCACGTGTTATAAATAATAATATTAATATAGTATATAATATTTGTGATGAATTATGTGCAGATAAATTAATAATAAATATGTATTGATTTTTAAAACAGTTTATTTTATTTTTACTCAACTAATCATTATTATTTTACATTAACAATATGCGATCTGGGATCACCATCCCAGTAATACTATAAACACAAAAGAAGGATTTAATTTCTATCTACACTAAAGCCATAAAACTGTCGGTCACGTTTATTCGCCAGATAAGTTATTTGACGATTGAAAATTCAGCCATGTATCTATGTAAATACCTACAAAATAAAGTAAATTAAGCAACAAATCCAATTATATAAAATGAGAAAAAAATTATACACATATTAGTTAAAATATCGATATCAGCTGCGCATATTGCAGAGTTACAATACTATAAAAGGCGGTCATTTTATGTGCTAGATTTTTGTAGGTAGTCACGCTAATTTTGTAGGTATACCCAGTCCATATACTTCTAAGTCAGTGCCTATAACTGGGTGAGTGAGCACATTGCTACATTGCATGTTTTTCACAATGCTTGTATCTTGTTTTTAGTTTTCGTGTATCATCTGTCCGTAACACTAATAAATAAATAAAGATTTATTTTTCGCCAAAAGCAGCTAATGAAGAATTAGAACTTCCGTTATGTATCGGTGTCCAGTCAATGTACCGTTTTCGGTGAAAACAAACTGCGTACAATCCAACGAATTTATTCCTGCCCAAAACATAATAGAGCCTCCAAACTAAAGGTGTGAATTCTTCAAAAAATGCCTTTGCTTAGCGTTTTCCTCGTCTTCGTAGCACTCGCTGACTTTCAGTCTTCATCGTACAGAGATATCCTGCCCCCATTGGAGATTAGTAGCCTATCCTAGCCTTCTTTAAGTCCATATTACACACAATTTCGAACGAAGTTGCCAGGCTTAGCAACTCGGTGCTCTGACTACTGCATATATTGACAACGAAAAACCTTCTCATGACCGTCCATAGATTAATTTGCACATTTATTACTTCTTTGAGGTTGTTCTTAAGATTTGAGATCGACTTACCAGAAAACGATCATCCCGTTATTCAGTACACGACTTTCTTTCGGAACTGGGCCTTCTCTTTACGTTACGGGTCTCTTGATAGCGCTAACAGGCCTTTTGGACTGTGGATTCACATTAAGGGTACACTAGTCGCTTATTCTTCCATACAAACGTAGTCCGGCGATTACTCCACTGTTTGATGGTGTACGTTCAAAATAAAAAATGATTTCAATTTGTCTTATCATTCATCATTATCTAGCCCTGTATGGAAACAAAAAAGTAAAAAAGAG
This sequence comes from Parnassius apollo, assembly GCA_907164705.1. Taxonomy (NCBI): domain Eukaryota; kingdom Metazoa; phylum Arthropoda; class Insecta; order Lepidoptera; family Papilionidae; genus Parnassius; species Parnassius apollo. The sequence continues at coordinate 793,087 of CAJQZP010001124.1, forward strand.
TATGTTTAAAAGTTTTAAGCGTCGAAAATTCCGAATTTCAACACTAATTTTAACACATCTTTGGGCGGAAATAAATACCATAAGAAGAACGAAAATTGCAAAACAGTTACCATACAGGGATAGATTAGTTGTATAAATGCAAATAATTTTATTTTGTACAGATACATTCAATAGATTTTTCGTGACATCCAGACTACCAAAGGTCTGTTTATAAAATTTCGCGCGCCCGTTTTTGTTATAAAACATCTTGCCTTTCGCTACAAATTGTTTCACCGATCAGTGGGACGGACGGAGGGGGGGGGCGCAGCGCGCACTCACAGATACTCGCTAGGTTAGCCGCTGCTATCTATTTATGGTTGTAATACCTACATCTTTATTTAGAAAAAATTGTTCGTGTCCATTGCTGAAGCCGGGATGAATATAGCTGCTAAAATGTGCCCATAAGTTTGTTGAAGCACATTTAGTTAAAATTGAAAACAGGTAGGTACATAATAATGAACTTTCGATACAGGTAGTACATTAGGTACTTAACTACTTTAATTTGCTATTTAACGAAAACATCTCATAGATAAGCACGATTATCGAAAATCTTAAAATTATCTATTAATTTAATTAGAATAGGTAATTTTTATATTTTCGATAATCGTGCTTACGTATAGGAATCTCATATTCTAATATACCTAATGTAATTTATGTAAGTACATAATAATCTAAGAAGGGCAGTCAATGATAAATAAAATGTGTTTTGTAAGTTGTTTTTTTTAAAAACACTTTAACACAACAAAAACATGAAACTGAGAAGAAGCACCCGATCTGCCAAAATAAACTCAGAGAGGTCAGTCCAGGTATTACATTGGTCATGTCATACGAGAACCAGGCTAATAGTCCTTTGAAGAAAGAATCATACAGATGTGAGTGGACAACTTAGTACTTTTTAGGATTCTGTACACGAAGGGTAACCAGAAGGGCCCTATTACGGAGCCTCCGCTGTCCGTGTGTCTGTCTGTCAGCGGGCTGTATCTCATGATCCGTAACAGGTAGATGGTTGTAATTTTCACAGAACGTGTATTTCTGTTGCCGCAATAACAGCAAGTGGTAAAAATAAATTTGAAATTAAAGGATTTTCTACTAGAAAAAGAAACGTGTAATTTTGGCTATTTTGATCGATAGTGATATGTATAGATATTTAAATCTTGTAACCTCGGAAGCTCGGAAGTCCGATTCGCACTTGGCAAAATATTTGTTTATATTTAACCTTACCTCGGATATACTCATATTTATTTATAAATAATTTACTATACTACAATATAAGCTACTACTAAATAAAATATTAGTAGCTTTGCTATGGTATTATAGTATATTTTGAATTAGATTTAATTTATTACAGAATAATACGAACTATATAAAAACTAAGGAGCGTATCAATCTACCTCAGATATTGGGTTATGAATACAGATAAGTACACATAGGATTTAGTTTCTAAGTCGTACCTACATATTTTATAGCCTTCGTTATGAATAGCATAAACAGGCCAAGCCCCCTAGCCTACAAACGTTTCGTAACGAATCTCTTTCTACAATCGCGCCTTTTATTTGTTTAGACTGACCACCTGACTCGTTCAGTGATGCCATTACCATACAGTTTTTAGTTTTCAACTAGCGTTATCTATTATAAAATAAATCAAAATTTTATTCATATTTCGCTAATTGTGTCTGTACTGTGAATTTGATTTACAATCGATCTCTAAATTGTAGTTTTCTTCTAATTACTTACCTTGTCTAGACGTGTTCTTTGGACTTCTGTAAGGAAGTCTGTGCTGTTAGTATTCCGTTGTATATACGTTACTATTTTGGTAGACGTTTGTGCTTGTCCCTGCAGTGACACAATGCCTATTGTTGATAATTTTCTAAGTACTAAGAGAATATTTCAAACCGCTATTGAACGCAAACAATCAATAAACAATTTACAAACTAAATTTTTTTATTTATTTAATTAACCTATATAAAAGCCCGGCGCCCCTTTAATGAGGCAGGGGTGCGAAGAATCTCCGGGAGAAAAACCGGCGACAAGGTTCGCCACCCGTCACGTTCTATCTCCCGGAGGGGCGAAAAGTGGATTGCGGAAGCCCGTCTGGCTACACTGAATGTATGTGGAGCAATGAATGATAAGATGGATGAAGTATGCGAAATGATGAATGACAGAGGAATAGATGTGTTATGTGTAAATGAGATGAAACGAAAGGGAAAAGATGCCACTGCACATGGCACGTATACCGCGTATTGGTCTGGTGTAGACGAGACCGAACGGGCATGCCAGGGAGTCGGTTTCATCCTTTCAGAAAGAATGGGTCAATGTGTGAAAGAGTATGAATGTGTAAGCCCGAGGCTGTTATGGATACTGTTACGAGCTTGAGGTTCGTGACAATAAAAATTGCCGATAAAATTACCTAAATTAACACTTTAATTTACTTTACACAATTAAAGTTAAAACACTAATAATTTAAACACACTAATTCACTTAATTCCACTCCGAAGCTTCGCTTGTTTCGCCCAAATCAACACTGCCTCCATCGCATCTTGCAGCGCCTATATATTTGAATTAGCAAAGAAATATCCAGAATGTTCAAGTAAACACGCGGAAGGTACCGAGCGTTCGAGTTTCGACTAGGCGCTGTCAGTTGAGCGATTTGTGATGTCATTTTCTCAATGCTCCCCTCGGTCTCGTTCCTGACACTAGATGGCGCTAGTTGACTTATTCATGCAACACTGCCCCCTCCTAAGACATGCTCGTCCCGAGCATTATCGGTCCCATAATAACGCGCCAAGCGATTCACATGGACGATCTTAGGAGTCCCTCTTTCGCCTTTCTGTAACGGCTCCGCAATGTCAAGGGCTGTCCTATCCCGTGGTGCACCAACATTGTACAATTTCGGTGCTCCTCTACTACGTGTCCGAGGTCCCCGCACGGCCGCACAACTTGTACATGTACGACACCAATCCTCGACATCGTCACGATAATGGACCCAGTAAAGCTGTTCTCGGACCTTCAGTAGAGTTCGTTTAACTCCCAGATGGACTCTTGAACGACCATTATGGCACAACTGTAGAACATTCGGCACTTTAGCTTTAGGGACAACCATTTGCAAACGACAGCTGTCTCTTCGACCATTGTCCCATTTACGGCACAGGACTCCATCCTGAATCAGCAAGCTGTCCCATTGGGCCCAATAGCTTTTCGTGGTTGAACTCATCGCTGAGACGTCCCTCCACTTAGGCTTGGTAGCACGGGCCTTCATCCATCCCAGAATCGGCTTGATGTCCGGATCTTCCTGCTGTGCATGTCGTAGGTTGTCCTTCCATTCGTTGCTGAGGTGGTCCGTCCTGAGCATCCTCACGGATACCACCTCCTTACTCTCATGCCTACTACAATGGTTGCAATCTTCAGGAAAAGGTCTTCTTGACAATGCATCTGCGTTGCCGTGAGATTTCCCGCTGCAGTGTCTGATAGTAAAGTCGTATTCCTGCTGCTGCTGGGCGGTGCTGTTAGCCGCACTTCCTTTCTGAGATCGTTCACCTTCCCTTCCTAGGGTGTGCTTAGGGCAGCTGGACCGAAGATGGCCCCTTTCCCCACAGCCATAGCACCTAGGGCTGTATCTTTTATTGTGGTCGCGAACCGTAACTGCTGTAACCTCCCTAGCGTGAGGTGAACGATGATCCTGTCGCCGCCAGGCAGTGCCGTTAGCTGCACTACCCTCTCGAGATCGATCAACTCTCCTTTCCACGGTTCGTTTAGGGCAGCTGGATCGAAGATGGCCCTTTTCCCCACAGCCATAGCACCTAGGGCTGTATCCTTTGCTGCGGTCACGGACTGTAGCTGCCGCAACCTCCCTGACGCGATGGGAACGATGATCCTGCCGCACGGCTTCCACTTCCAGTGCATGGGCCAAGGCGTCCTTAAGCGTCTCATGGTGCCCGAGCCTCACAGCAGCTCTGACTTCCAGGTCACGGATGCCGTCGATGAATGTCTGCACCAGGTTCCCTCCAATGAGCGCAGGTACAGACCGGTATGCCTTTCGCACCAGCTTCTCCACCTCTAGAGCCCACTGCTGCAGGTTTTCGTTGATGCGCTGCACGCGATCTTTAAGCTGCGCACGAAAGACGTGTTCCAGGTGAGCGTCGCCATACCTCGCCTCCAATGCCTCAATGAGTTGCTCATAAGTCACTTCCTCACCGAGAGCTTCCAGAACTGTTAAGGCCTGGTCGCGCAGGCCTAGTGTGAGAGCAGTCATGGCCTGACTTTCATTCCAGCCGTTCGCCTTCATAACAGCCTCGAACTGGATCTTGTAGGCTGACCAGGAAGAGGTACCGTCGAACGGCGGCACTTTGAATCCACGTAGCGAAGGTGTTGTAGCTACTACGGGAGCTGTTGTTCCATCCCCAAGTTTGAGGTCGTCCAGCGTTTTCTTCACGTCAGCCATTACGTTGTCAACCCGATTGTTTACTTGGTCGATTCGGGTTTCGGCCTCCGACAGGCGGTTGTCATGTTGAGCAACCTTATCCTTCACCTCCCGTATCTCTTTTCCGAAGATAGCGTGAAGGTCCTTCATGAGGAGCATCTGCTCTTCCTTATCGCGTTGGAGTTGCTCTTCTAAACGACGGGCCTGTTCCTCCTGCCAGCGGGCCTGTTCCTCCTGCCGGCGGGCCTGTTCCTCCTGCCGGCGGGCCTGTTCCTCCTGCCGGCGGGCCTGTTCCTCTTGTCCGCTTTGCAGCTGCTCTTTCACCTGACGGACCTGCTCCTCCTGTCGGCGAGTCTGCTCCTCCTGTCGGCGAGCTGCTCCTCCATTCGGCGAGCCTGCTCCTCCTGTCGGCGAGCCTGCTCCTGCAGCATCACCATCAGAGCACCTAAGTCAGGTGCTGCAGATGTAGGAGCTACCGACGGGCCTGCAGCCGGTGGCTGGCCCTCCGACGTCTGCGGCGTTGCACCACCAAATCTTCGTTGGTCCGTCTCCTGCTGGCGTTGACTTCGGGTACGGACACCCTCCGTTTCCTCCTTAGGTAAAATCGGCATGATTTTATCCCACTTCTGACACCAATTGTTACGAGCTTGAGGTTCGTGACAATAAAAATTGCCGATAAAATTACCTAAATTAACACTTTAATTTACTTTACACAATTAAAGTTAAAACACTAATAATTTAAACACACTAATTCACTTAATTCCACTCCGAAGCTTCGCTTGTTTCGCCCAAATCAACACTGCCTCCATCGCATCTTGCAGCGCCTATATATTTGAATTAGCAAAGAAATATCCAGAATGTTCAAGTAAACACGCGGAAGGTACCGAGCGTTCGAGTTTCGACTAGGCGCTGTCAGTTGAGCGATTTGTGATGTCATTTTCTCAATGCTCCCCTCGCTCTCGTTCCTGACACTAGATGGCGCTAGTTGACTTATTCATGCAACACTACGAATGAAAGTGGGCTTAAAGAAGCTGTTCTTGCTAGGGGTGTACGCCCCAGACATGTCTAAGCCCACTTACATCCGAGAGCAGTTTTGGGACATGGTAAGGATAGTGTTGACAAAATGTAAGGAAAATGAAAATATTATTATGTTAGGAGACTTTAAAGACTTTTTTTAGACTTTGTTGGGGTGAAGAGGTCTGGTTATGAAAGGATATTGGGAACGTTTGGTGATGAAAGTATAAATGAGAATGGTGAAGACCTCCTCACCGTATGTGTTGAAAAGAATCTCTTTGTGACGAATACTTTTTTCGTCATAAGAAGATTCACATGTATACATGGGAAAGAGGTGATGATAGAAGCATGATAGATTTCGTAATTGTTCGCGACGGCCTAACAACCTTAAGAAACAAAGTCATTGATTTATATATTACACTAGATCAGTAATAACCGCACCAAAGCGTTGCCACTGCACATATGGCCACAGCCATATGCCTAGCTAACGTCAGTTCAGTGTTCAATGTGACGCCGACAGAGTTGAGCCGCGACAAAAAATGGGTAAATGCGTAGTGAAAGAATGCTATTCAAGGTCACACAAACGTAACAAATCAAGCGGGATCACTTTCAACACATAATTTTTAGTTCTTGTTTTCATATAAACGTAAAAAACCTCAAATAATTAAATAAAATTATCGAATATTGCCATTTAGGTTCAATGTTGCCACTTTTCCGCATTTGTGATTATCCTACATTAATGGGAGACTATATAATTAATGGAGTAAGTTAATTTGTTACCTCTGATTTTAAATATTTTGGAAATTATAATAAAACCACGTTTTAACTTTCATACAAAGTAATTAATTATTCTTATTTTAGTTTATTTATGAATTATCTATTAAATATATTTTATGACCTACTTATTTTAAATTAATAATTATATATTAGTTATAATTTCATATAAATTTTATATTAATTATATTTTATTGCCTCTTTTAAATTGTTTGATTTATTAGTACAATAAAAATACTTATAAAAATATGTTTTATTTCATCATTATGTTTACTGCTATTTATCTGATAAGCTTTGTATCCGTTTTTTTCTAAGGGGACGCAACAAAGATTATAAAATAAAATATACTTTTTTAATATAAAAACAATTAACTGCAGCTTAAAAAAAAACTCATTTTTATTGCGTATTTTAGGTAAAATTTCATATAGTAAGCCACACCAACCCGCCATTGCACGTTTGTGTGTCCATCTTTATCTAATCTTAGCGACGATATTGTTTTCGCAACTTGTGTAAGTGAGATAGATGTATGTTTATTTAAAATTGTTATTAGTTTCAAAGCTACGTCGTCGCGTTTGGATAGTGGTTACACTTTTTTCGACGCGCGGTAATGTGGCTTGCTCCTCTAGTGTTGTATAACTCAATGAACAAAGTGATAAAGAATATTGTTTTATGTATTAATAGTGAAATTACCAAGAAAACTGAGTGAAAACGTGTATTAATATAGTTATTTAGCATATTTATAACTCTCAATATGTTGGTATAGAATGTCGTTTTGATAACAAGTAATATAAACAACTTTTATTATATACCAAAAAATCGACCAATCACAGCGCGTCTTATCGTGGAACTCTCTTAGAAGTTTTTAATTAACTGCGTAATAGTTCATACTAAAAATAATGAAAATAATTTTATGTCCTAAAAGAGTTATAAATATGACATTTAATTAGCATATCGCTTATAGATTAAGAAAGTATAGGAATATTTTTGTATAATTAAACGCATTTCGTAGTTATAGAAAAATTAAAGAATTAAAATGCCCAAATATTATGAAAATTTGGGACATTTCGTTTAATAACTTTTTACAATGTTAATGTTTTTAGTAACCTTTATGATATACTAATAAAGTATCAGACTACCGATTTAATGATGTATAGCATGTGTTCGCGACGGCCTAACAACCTTAAGAAACGAAGTGATAAAGAATATTGTTTTATGTATTAAAAATGAAATTACCGATAAAACTGAGTGAAAACGTGTATTAATATAGTTATTTAGCATATTTATAACTCTCAATATGTTTGTATAGAAAGTCGTTTTGATAACAAGTAATATAAACAACTTTTATTATATACCAAAAAATCGACCAATCACAGCGCGTCTTATCGTGGAACTCTCTAGAAGTTTTTAATTAACTGCGTAATAGATCATACTAAAAATAATGAAAATAATTTTATGTCCTAAAAGAGTTATAAATATGACATTGAATTAGCATATGGCTTATAGATGAAAGAAGTATAGGAATATTTTTGTATAATTAAACGCATTTCGTATTTATAGAAAAATTAAAGAATTAAAATGCCCAAATATTATGAAAATTTGGGACATTTCGTTTAATAACTTTTTACAATGTTAATGTTTTTATTAACCTTTATGATATACTAATAAAGTACCAGACTACCGATTTAATGATGTATAGCATGTTAGTGTAGCAATTAGTATTGTATAGAAAATATTGCAATGTATGCCATTTGTATAGTGAAAAGTTTATGCAATAAAGAGGCAAATGGAAAATGGCAAGCGGCTCACTGCAAAGTATTGCTCAAGTCTACCTTAGGGGCTCGGGGCCCAGTATCAGTAGTAGTGTGAAGAACTACCAGTGACAAGTGAAGTGAAGTGAGTGGTATCCGGTGGTAGCTGAAGTGACTAGTAGCAGTATATAGTGAATAGTGAAAGTGTTAGCTAACCTAAAAAAGGTCGTAACTGACATTCGCAGTTACATAGTGAAAGTGTTACCTAGCCTAAAAAGGTCGTAACTGATATTCGCAGTTACATATAGTGAAAGTGTTAGCTAGCCGAAAAAGGTCGTAACTGATATTCGCAGTTACATATAGTGAAAGTGGTAACTGATATCCGCAGTTACACAAGTGATAAAATCAGCTAGTTTAGTTGATAATAGCTGCTAGTCAGTAGTGTTAGAAAACCAGCTACTACCAATACATATTTGATACCACCGTACAGTTTATAAAAATCTTTTGAAATATACAGTGACCAATCAATAGTGAACAACCGTAGTTTAACAACAGTGATCAATAAATAATAGTTATAAAATTTCGCGATTAATCAATAAGTTGAACCGCTGGCCACTACCTTGCTATTTGTATTTGTTAATCGTGCATTTTGATTTTAATTACAGTCCACAATATTTCAGCGGTACCAACAAAGACGGCGGTGAGAGTACCCACCGGAACCTATAGGTGTAGGACGTGAGCGACTCGCGAAGTATCTTCGACAACATTTACTCCGGAGAGTTTCGCCCGTCCGGCACATTCGTTGGTCCTTCGAGCCGGATATATCCGTTTGTATTTCGGAACCGGGTAAATAGTCACCACCGTATTAAAACCGCAGAATTTTCAGATTCAAGATGCCGATCACCCGTTCGCAAGGAAGGGAAGCCAAGGCGTGGACCGTCGGTCTGGAAGGAGGTTCGTCGGCCAGTAACGCCGCCGTCCACCACCAGATGCCACCACGCTCGCCGTCAACGGTAGAGGGCGCTGAGGCGCCATGCTGCCCCCCCGAGGGGGGGATACCCCTGCCCGCGCCGTCCACTACGGCCCGCACAACGAAGCAGAGGGAACACATAGAAGGCAACGATGACTTTAGACGTGCATCATCGCCACCAGCCCGGGAAGACACCCACTCCGAAGAGCCACCGAGGGGCCACACCGTTTGCAGTACGAAGTCTAAGAAGACTGTTCGGCCCAATAGAAGAATTTTGAAGGCTCGTGAAGAAGTATTGAAGATCAAACTAGAACTTGCGCAGATCTCCTTGCAGATGGCTGTGGAAGAGGACGAATCGGACGACTATGATGAAGATGGTCACTCCAAAAGTGAGTACGTTCGATCTTGGCTCGAAAACTCTGTAGCCAAACAAAAGTCAAATCAAGGCGCAATCACCGGAGGGAAGGCACCATTTAATAAAACCGTCACAAAGCCGACCCCGGACGTTGTCGACCTCAGTGAGCCCCAAAAGGAGCTCACGAACCAGGATTCCTATCCAGAAGATGCACAAAAGCATCCCATGCCACAGAAGCTCAGCCAGGAACCCACCGTTGATGAAGACAGGGGGCTCCTACCGATTGTATCAGAGCTCACAAACCAGGATTCCTATCCAGAAGATGTACAAAAAGATCCCAAGCCAAAGAAACCTAGCCAGGAACCTGTCATAAGTGAAGACAGGGGGGCTCCGTCCGTTTATATCGGAGCTCACATCCGCTATAGCCGCGCTCGCTGACAAACCAAAGTTAGAAAGTGCGCCACTATCGTCGCATACTTTCGCAGCGTCGAAAGCTATAATGACACTGCCAAGCTTTAGCGGAGCACATACCGAGTGGCTTTCATTCCGTGCCATTTACGAAACAACCCGAGGCTACTTCAATGATATTGAAAACACTGCTAGACTAAGACGAAGTCTACAAGGAAGAGCCTTGGAAACAGTCAGTTCAGAACTCATCGGGCATGCTAAGCCAGATGAGATTATGCGAGAACTGGAGCTACAATTTGGGCGTCCAGATTCAATCGCGCAAGCAGAAACCGAGAAATTACGAGGATTAGCACGCTGTACAGAATCACCTAGAGACATCTGCACATTCGCGAGCAAAGTGAGGGGAAGCGTCGTCACTCTTAGAGCCCTAAAGCGAGATCATTACCTCGTCAACGCAGAGCTGCTACGACACCTCACCGACAAACTGCCAAACTCTATACGTGCCCAGTGGTATAGAATATACACCGAAAAATATGACTCTAGACCAGACCTCGGCTGCTTCAGCGAGTTTATTACCGAGCAAGCTCACTTCTGCAGTGCATTTGCGCCTCCAGAAATTATAAACGAAGCACAAATCAATCGTTCAGTACATAGAGCACACGCGGCTACTACTAAGCCGTCTTCGAAATGCAGAGTGTGCGAAAAGGAGGGTCACTACGGATCTGAATGTAAAAAATTTAAGGAAACAGATACCAACAAAAGATGGGAACTCGCAAAGCAAAATAATTTATGTTTCCGCTGTTTACGTTATCGAAATCAGACACACAAATGCAAAACCAATAAGTGTGGAATAAAAGGATGCACCGCGACACACAATCGACTTCTCCATCACAATACAAAGGAGAAGACTGAGGTCAAACAAAAGGAACCTCAAGAAACTGTTGCTAACTCATTCAGTGTGTCAAAGCATCAAGCCTATTTAAAAATAATTCCAGTGCGAGTAATTGGACCGGCGGGAGCTGTAAACACACACGCCCTGCTGGATGATGGGTCAACAGTTTCATTAATGGATGAAGAGATAGCCAAACAAATTGGAGCTACAGGGCGGTTGGACCCGTTTAAGATCACCGCTATCGGGAACACTACCCTCGATTCACCGGAATCTCGAAGAATTAAAGTATCGCTAAAGAGTCTCCACAGAAAAAGGGTGCCATTTAGAGCACGCACGGTTGAAAGCCTAAACTTGGGGCCACAGACTGTGCGTGCAGCAGACATAGCCAAGTGCAAGCACTTGAAAGACCTAAAGGAGCAGCTAACATATGACTCCGGCAACCCAAGGATCCTAATAGGACAGGACAATTGGAGACTTCTGATAGCCACTCAAATCCGAAGAGGTCCGCCGCACCAGCCAATCGCCTCGCTCACAGAATTAGGATGGGTGCTACACGGGGCACACACTAAAGCCCCGTATCAGCGCGTCCACGCGGCCAATGAGCTGCACAAGAGCGAGGAAACTATAGATGACCAACTCCGCGAATATTTCGCGCTGGAATCTCTCATTATCAATCCGAGAAGACCAGACTCCGACCCAGAGAAGAAAGCTGAAGATATACTAAATAGCAGCACCCGTCAGTTACAAGACGGGCACATAGAAACAGCGCTTCTCTGGAAGAAAAAGGATATCGAGATGCCTGGTAATTATGAAACAGCAATAAAACGGCTCGTTTCCATTGAAAGAAAATTAGATCGAGACGAAGATCTAAAAAGAAAATATGATGAACAAATGAATTCCCTAGTACAAAAGGGATACGCTGAGATAGCACCGAAAACTAGCACACCGGGAAGAACATGGTACTTACCCCATTTCGACGTCCATAACCCAATGAAGCCAGAGAAGTTTCGAATAGTACACGATGCCGCAGCCAAAACAAAGGGGGGTGTCATTGAACGACTTCCTGCTCACGGGCCCGGACCTACTGCAATCACTACCAGGGGTCATGATGCGTTTTCGCCGCCATAAAATTGCTGTCTCCGCGGACATAGCCGAAATGTTCATGCAGGTTAAAGTCAGACCTGAAGACAGAGATGCCTTAAGATATCTCTGGAGAGGGGATCGACGTAATGAAGCTCCACAGGAATATAGAATGACGTCGATCATTTTCGGTGCAGCCAGTTCACCCTGCACAGCCATATTCGCAAAAAACTGGAACGCCAAAAAACACAAAGACAAGTATCCGGAAGCTGTAGAAGCTATCATTCAGAACCACTATATGGATGACTATCTCGACAGTTTCCAGTCTCTGGAAGAGGCAATGCGAATATCAAAGGAAGTACGCGACATACACAAAAACGCGCACTTCACCTTAAGAAAATGGGTTTCCAACGCACCAGAAATTGTAAAAGAATTAGAACCTGACCATGAAGCATCTGAGTCAGTCGATCTGGGAAACAAAGGAACCGAGGAAAAGATACTCGGATTAATCTGGAAACCGGGTACCGATCAGCTGAGCTTCAACCTAAAGCTCGCTCGACTTCCAATCAATTTGCTGCATAAAACACCAACAAAAAGGGAAGCACTCAAAATAGTAATGTCGCTGTATGACCCGCTCGGCCTCGCCTCCCCAGTTACAATTCGAGCAAAGCAAATATTGCAGGAAGCATGGAGGCGAGGAACAGACTGGGACCAGGAGTTGGACGAAGACCTGACTAAACAATGGTCCACATGGATCCAACACCTGGAACAGCTCAAATCAGTAAGCATCCCAAGATGCTACCCGGGATTCAGCGACGCACGTTCACTCCAAGTCCACGTGTTCACCGATGCCAGTGAGAGCGCCTACGCAACGGCAGTCTACTGGAGATCAACAACACCCGATGGGACAGTACATGTGAGCCTCATCATGGCTAAGGCGAAGGTAGCTCCGCTGAAAGTAACGTCGATACCTCGCCTCGAGTTACAAGCCGCCGTGATGGGAAGCCGCGTAGCTACTGCCGTTATCCAGGCACATTGCGTGACGCCCGAAGCCGTCACATATTGGACTGACAGCAAAACTGTCCTCACGTGGATAAAAAAGGGCTCCAGGAGTTACAAACCTTTCGTTGCCCACCGAATAGCGGCAATCGAGGAACATAGTAAAGTAGAGGACTGGCGCTGGGTACCTACCAAATTAAATATAGCTGACATTGCCACAAGGGACGTACCACCGAACTTCGACTCCAATCACGAGTGGTACAACGGCCCATCATTTCTGTATAAAGAACCGTCAGAATGGCCAACCGAAAGACCCACGTCATCCGAACCTACAGGTGAGGAAAGATCCCTCACCATTAAGGAATCTCATCAAGCTCCGATACTCCGAGAAGCTGTTCCCGATCCAGCAAGGTTTTCGAGATGGGAACGCTTATTGCGAGCTACGGCTAGAGTGCTACAATTCGTAACACTCTGCCGCAAAACTAGAGACAGGATCTTCTATAAAAGAACAAAAAAGGGCAAAGAGGAAGATCCCGACTGGAGGAAATCGAAAAATAATCCGCGACAAATCGCGCAGCCTCCCAGTCAAGTGAAAAATAGAGATGTCAAAAGGTACATCACACTAGAGGCCGAATTCATCAAAGAGGCCGAAAAGCTCCTGATACGTGCCATACAGGAGGGCTCCTTCTCACAAGAGATAACTGATCTCAGTAATAATAAAAGGGTCGCTCATGATAGCCGCCTACGACCGCTTCAAATAGAATTGAAAGACGGGATCATCGCGCTACGAAGTCGCATAGCCGCCGTGAAGGGAGTCACAGAAGACATGAAGGGGCCAGCTATATTGGATGGTGATCATTACATCACACAATTATATATTGACTGGACGCATCGTAGCCTGCATCATTGCGGAACCGAACCTACCATCAACGAGGTTCGACAGCACTACTGGGTGATCCGACTTCGACCCACTACGAAAAAGATAGTGAGCCAATGCACACAGTGTCGCATCAGAAAAGCACAACCATCAGTGCCAGCGACCGGTGACCATCCCAGTACACGTCTCGCTCATCACCAGAGACCGTTCACCTTCACCGGTCTGGACTATTTTGGGCCACTTTCAGTCACTGTGGGACGTCAACATCAGAAGAGATACGTAGCTCTCTTCACCTGCCTCACATCCAGAGCTGTCCACTTAGAAGTTGTCGCAAACCTCAGCGCTGACTCCGCAATACTAGCATTAAGAAGATTCGCAGCTCGCCGAGGGTGCCCCACCGAGATTTATTCCGACAATGGCACCAACATGCACGGTGCAGACAAGGAACTTCGGGAGGCTTTTCGAGAAGAAGCCAGTAGACGAGGCATAGTGTGGCGTTTTATAACCCCCTCCGCGCCTTTCATGGGAGGAGTATGGGAACGTCTCATACGATGCGTGAAGACGGCACTATACACCGTCCTTCATGAGAGACATCCGCATGAGGAAGTATTAGCCACGCTGCTCTGCGAGGTGGAGTACACAGTAAATAGCAGACCATTGACTCACATCTCTGTAGACAGCAATGACGACGAAGCCATCACTCCAAATCACTTCCTTTTAGGAGGATCTGCGAGACTGCCGACACCTGGAGTATTTGATGAAAAAGATATGAATAGCCAAAGACACTGGCGACGCTCCCAGATACTCGCTGACATGTTCTGGCAGCGTTGGGTCCGAGAGTATTTACCGGAACTTCAAAACCGGCGGGAGGCCCATGGGCGAGGTCCCAATCTCCAGGTGGGCGATCCAGTCCTCATAGCTGACGGCCAGTTACCTCGTAACACCTGGCCACGAGGGAGGGTGGAAGCTGTTTACCCCGGTGCGGACGGACAGATCCGCACTGTGGAAGTACGCACAGCAAACGGCCTAATCAAGAGGCCAACCAGGAAACTCGTGCCGCTGCCGAAGTAGAAGCAACGTCGCTCACCGAAATGGATGCAGCGCCGCTGTGAGAAAATCGTCGCGACGCTGCACGGCGGGAGAAATGTTCGCGACGGCCTAACAACCTTAAGAAACGAAGTGATAAAGAATATTGTTTTATGTATTAAAAATGAAATTACCGATAAAACTGACTGAAAACGTGTATTAATATAGTTATTTAGCATATTTATAACTCCCAATATGTTTGTATAGAAAGTCGTTTTGATAACAAGTAATATAAACAACTTTTATTATATACCAAAAAATCGACCAATCACAGCGCGTCTTATCGTGGAACTCTCTAGAAGTTTTTAATTAACTGCGTAATAGATCATACTAAAAATAATGAAAATAATTTTATGTCCTAAAAGAGTTATAAATATGACATTGAATTAGCATATGGCTTATAGATGAAAGAAGTATAGGAATATTTTTGTATAATTAAACGCATTTCGTATTTATAGAAAAATTAAAGAATTAAAATGCCCAAATATTATGAAAATTTGGGACATTTCGTTTAATAACTTTTTACAATGTTAATGTTTTTATTAACCTTTATGATATACTAATAAAGTACCAGACTACCGATTTAATGATGTATAGCATGTTAGTGTAGCAATTAGTATTGTATAGAAAATATTGCAATGTATGCCATTTGTATAGTGAAAAGTTTATGCAATAAAGAGGCAAATGGAAAATGGCAAGCGGCTCACTGCAAAGTATTGCTCAAGTCTACCTTAGGGGCTCGGGGCCCAGTATCAGTAGTAGTGTGAAGAACTACCAGTGACAAGTGAAGTGAAGTGAGTGGTATCCGGTGGTAGCTGAAGTGACTAGTAGCAGTATATAGTGAATAGTGAAAGTGTTAGCTAACCTAAAAAGGTCGTAACTGACATTCGCAGTTACATAGTGAAAGTGTTACCTAGCCTAAAAAGGTCGTAACTGATATTCGCAGTTACATATAGTGAAAGTGTTAGCTAGCCGAAAAAGGTCGTAACTGATATTCGCAGTTACATATAGTGAAAGTGGTAACTGATATCCGCAGTTACACAAGTGATAAAATCAGCTAGTTTAGTTGATAATAGCTGCTAGTCAGTAGTGTTAGAAAACCAGCTACTACCAATACATATTTGATACCACCGTACAGTTTATAAAAATCTTTTGAAATATACAGTGACCAATCAATAGTGAACAACCGTAGTTTAACAACAGTGATCAATAAATAATAGTTATAAAATTTCGCGATTAATCAATAAGTTGAACCGCTGGCCACTACCTTGCTATTTGTATTTGTTAATCGTGCATTTTGATTTTAATTACAGTCCACAATATTTCAGCGGTACCAACAAAGACGGCGGTGAGAGTACCCACCGGAACCTATAGGTGTAGGACGTGAGCGACTCGCGAAGTATCTTCGACAACATTTACTCCGGAGAGTTTCGCCCGTCCGGCACAGCATGTTAGTGTAGCAATTAGTTTTGTATAGAGAATATTGCAATTTATGCCATATGTATAGTGAAATGTTTATGCAATAAAGAGGCAAAATGGAAAATGGCAAGCGGCTCACTGTAAAGTATTGCTAAAGTCTACCTTAGGGGCTCGGGACCCAGTACCAGTAGTAGTGTGAAGAACTACCAGTGACTAGTGAAGTGAAGTGAGTGGTATCCGGTGGTAGCTGAAGTGACTAGTAGCAGTATATAGTGAATAGTGAAAGTGTTAGCTAACCTAAAAAGGTCGTAACTGACATTCGCAGTTACATAGTGAAAGTGTTACCTAGCCTAAAAAGGTCGTTACCGACATTCGCAGTTACACATAGTGAAAGTGTTAGCTAGCCGAAAAAGGTCGTAACTGACATTCGCAGTTACACATAGTGAAAGTGTTACCTAGCCTAAAAAGGTCGTAACTGGTATTCGCAGTTACATATAGTGAAAGTGGTAACTGATATCCGCAGTTACACAAGTGATAAAATCAACTAGTTTAGTTGATAATAGCTGCTAGTCAGTAGTGTTAGAAAACCAGCTACTACCAATAGATATTTGATACCACCGTACAATTTAAAGAAATCTTTTGAAATATACAGTGAACAACCGTAGTTTAACAACCGTGATAAATAATAGTTATAAAATTTCGCGACTAATCAATCAGTCGAACCGCTGGCCACTACCTTGCTATTTGTATTTGTTAATCGTGCATTTTGATTTTAACTACAGTCCACAATATTTCAGCGGCACCAACAAAGACGGCGGTGAGAGTACCCACCGGAACCTATAGGTGTAGGACGTGAGCGACTCGCGAAGTATCTTCGACAACATTTACTCCGGAGAGTTTCGCCCGTCCGGCACAGTAATTGTGGATGAAAAAACGAGGAGCGCAGTCGTAGATACAAGGGTTTACCAGGGGTCCAACGTAGGGACGGATCATTACTTGGTCTTATGTCGAATTAACGGTCTTTTCAAGCGTTGGCGGCATCGGACATCTGTGTCTACCACTGCGTTACAGCGTATAAGAATAGAGAAGTTACAAGATGAAGATGTGAAAGAGAAGTATAAATGTAGACTGAGAGAAAATATTAGGTGTTTGAATGAGTTTTGTATGAATGATTTAGACTTGAATACTGTGTGGGATAATATTAAGAAAGGTTTGGTGGATGCAGCCACCAATAGCAACTAAAACTGGTAATTCTGGTGGTATGAATGATGAGATTGAAAGAAAAAAGGCAGAATTTAGACGTCTAAATAAGAGAGTAAAAGAAGTAGTTGAAAGGAAAAAGAAAGAAAGAACGGGTAAGAATGATAGAAGGATATCTGATAATTTCCAGGCTAATATAAAAATGTTCTGGAAACTCGTAAGAACTGCCAGGGGAAATACAAAACAGCCTATAATTAATGCTATAAGAGGCGAGAATGGATGTATTCTGAATGAAGAAGTTTAAGTGTAGATGAAATAATGAAAGCAATGAAAAGCATGAAAGCAGGTAAGGCAGCTGGATATGATAGAGTATCATTCGAGATGCTAAGGGCTGGAGAGGGAGTGGTTGGCAGGCCTGCTGTACACCTTGTTTAATTTATGTTGGGAATTAAAACGGGTACCGGATGACTGGTGTAAAGCAGTTATAGTAACAATATATAAAGGAAAAGGGTCACAGCAGGACTGCAAAAACTACCGTGGTATCAGCTTGCTTAGTATTGTGGGTAAACTGTATGCTAAGGTGTTAATTGAAAGAGTTATGAAAGAAACTGATGGAAAAATTTGGGATGTGCAAGCGGGTTTTAGAAAGGGAATGGGGTGTACAGATCAAGTCTTTTCCATGCGCATGATCGCGGAGAAGTTTTTGGCGAAAAACCAGAAAGTTTTTTGTGCGTTCATGGACTTGGAAAAGGCTTATGACAGAGTGGACAGGAATGTGTAATGGCAAACACGGAACTCATATGGGTTGAGCGCTGGTTTGATACAGGCATTGAGGTCTCTTTACAGAGATTCTAGTGCTTGTGTCGGGATCAATGGGATCTACTCGGACTGGTTTGGCATCCGAAAGGGTGTCAGACAGGGCTGTGTGGCTTCCCCTTGGCTGTTCAACCTATTTATGGACAGGTGTTTGCAAACTTTGAAAGATGAAGAATGTGGGTTAAGAATGGGCGAGTTAACCGTCAAATGCCATTTGTATGCCGATGATTAAGTCATATTTGCGTCATCGGCGGCTGAGTTGCAAATGATGGTTACATTAATGAACTGGGCATTAAAAGAAAGGGGAATGAAAGTGAACGCAAGTAAGACGAAAGTGATGGTTTTTGAAAGAGAGGAAAGCAAAACGATATGTGAAATAAGAATAGAAGGAGAGTTAATTGAGCAAGTGGATGAGTTTGTGTATTTGGGATGTGTATTTAGCAGGGATGGTAGATATGATAGGGATTTAGAACGACGAGTAAATGCAGGGAATAGAGTGAATGGGGCACTACACTCTATTGTGAAGAACAAAAATGTATCAAAAAAAGGCACGTATGGTAATTCATAATGCTGTGTTAGTCCCTACTTTAATGTATGGTAGTGAAAGCTGGGTGTGGCAGAAGAAGCACGAAAGTAGAATAAATGCTGTAGAAATGCGGTGTTTAAGGAATATGCTAGGGTTGAATCTGAATGACAGGGTGAGAAATTGCAAAAAATTGAATTGTTTTTTTTGAAAAAAAGATAACAATTTCTAAAACAAACACAAAAAAGTGTAACATAATTATGTTTTCTTTATGTTTTTGTATTTTACTGTAGGTTATGCAAATATTACTGTAGGTACTATGTATTCTAAATAGGTATTTACTTTCCATAGCTAGTTAGCTATAATAGCCTACAGGCAACTCCCCGAAGTATATGTCAGCCAGTGTCAGGATAACTGCTTTTTCGACAGCGCGATTTTGATGTGAGTTGGGCTTTTATAGCATAAAGCATAAACGCTCACGACTGTCACCCAGAGGGGTAGGCAGAGACCACCGACTTCCATTTGACACGATCCTGACATACCTCTTTCGCTTCCTTTACATCCATATATCTACGCATACATGCTCGTCGGTTAAGAGTACTTTTAACGTGGCCCATTTTCAAAATATCGCCAATTTGGTCGATAAACTTTTATCTAGGGCGTCCCTTCCCGACTATGCCGTTCACATCTGCCATATAAATTTGTTTTGTCACTCTTTCCTCATTCATTCTTTCTACATGACCAAACCACCGAAGCATTCCTTTCTTAATCCTGGTCACCGCATCATCTTGCAAACCACACTCTTCTTTTATCACACAGTTTCTCACCCTATCACTCAGATTCAGCCTAGCCAGTATAATGAACTTAATGAACTCAAATGAAACGCACATTTGTTACCTCATACAAACACAGCTTTATTTCTTTTTTCATTGAGATTTACAACTAATTTTAACGCGCAACAATATTTTTCTTACTACTATTTACTTATTATTTATTTTACTTACTTATTATTGTATGCTAAAATAAAAATGTTTCAATATTTAAACAACGGATGTCGAAGGCACTGTGTCGATTTATGAAATATTCTTAAAAAAAAAAAAAAACAATCTGTTTAGTTATTTTTTATAGATTAAGGGGAATCTACGTGGGCCATAGGCGTTTGTATGTATCTTCGATAAAAATCCAAATGCAGATGCTTTGTCACCCCTGAGGACTAAGATGGAATGCCTCCTATCATGTAATTAAAGTTATCCGGTTCTCTACACTCACCACACAAAACACAGTAGCAATAAGCTGCTATTTTACGCTGGTATTCCGTGAGAGTGTGATCGTATCCCGGTCGAATCCAGTCATTTGTGCTACAACCATAATATAGCTGCAGCGTGGCTTTACCACGTGAAAAAACTACTTTATATTACTTTTAGTTTTGGTTACTTTATTCCTACTATCACATAGAGGCAATTGAGCTAGTACAACAGAATTAATAATTGTGCTAGTACCTAATAATAATCTACTCAATACCAAATTTCGATCAAGGCCGCCAGTCTCAAAAGAAATTAACAATTTGCGAAAGACAGGATTATAGTGCCCGAGTGTATGAACAAGCATAAATGCACTCTCTATTCCCTCACTCTCATAGTCCAATAACACGTAATCAGTTACGACTGGAGGGAGCTACAAACACAAATAATTAACGTATAAGCCCCGCACGTTGATATTGCGATGGAACCTTGTCACAATAACAGCTGCGTGACGTCATCCACCGCAAAAAAGTACAGACAACAAAAACGTTAATCTTCTTTTCGTGTGAGGTGTTGGCACCTCTGGTGAAAAATGTTAATAACCTTGGGTTATAGGTATTTATATTATATTATATACATATATTTATAAGTATTTAATTATAAATATTTTTTTTCTCCTTTACAAAATAATTGTCTACTTTAATAATCATTACACGAGCACGGCTGTTAATTACTTGCTTACTCATTGTAACAGAATAAGTATGATAACGATAACAAAAATAAAACAGCATAAAGAAAATAAAAAGCTATAAAAACACGTGGTTGAGGTACTCTATTCGCGTAAGCGCTGGCTGACCTTGCGAACGGTACAAACAATTCGACTACGTCACTAAGATGGTCGTCAGTCGCAATATCAAAGTGCGGGGCTTATACGTGAGGGTAATATGGTCACCGTAAGCGATGCCACCCTATAAAACCAAAACTATTATAGAAGGAGAGAAGAGATAAAAACACAAAGTCGTATACTATAACTAATATATTAAAAAAAAAAACAAACAAACAAGCTTTGGTAATAACTAGGAACACTTCCAAAAATGACTTAAAAAAAAACGAACTACTACACAATACTAAAATCGACAAAAATATTTACTATAATCTCAACTGTCAAAATGGCGTCGATGAAGCAGCGCGCGCGAAGAGCTATCGTATCTCAGAGCCATCTATGCAACCAAGGCTGTAGTTTTTGAATTATAAGAAAGTTACCATATTCACCGAATTTATTACCCACACCCATAATAATACATCTTATAATTATGGTATATACTACTAAAGTTCGTGGACACTTGTAACTAGGTGTAAGCCTCATTGTCATTGGTGGGTTGGAAAAGCATTGGGGTGCGGGAGATTACTAAAATCTCTTTCATATGGTACCTGCAGGTTATGCCGTGTACTGTCGGATGTAAGAATATCCACTACCCCATATCGTCACGTGGGTGTCGTAAGAGGTGACAGAAGGAAACTGAAACAGGACATATATATATATATAAAGACATATATATATATATATATATATATATATATATAATATATATATATATACGTGGTAGAGCCATGCTGAAGTCATATTTACAGTATAGTTGTATCACGAATGGATCGGCTCAACCGGGGCAGGACCACGCTCTCCCATAGTACCAGCGTCAAATAGTAGCTTAATGCTGCCGTGTTTTGTATGGTGAACGTAGAGAACCGATTACCCTTTTTACTGGAAACGAGGCATTCCATCTTAGTCCTCACGGGTGACAACACATCTGAATTTTGATTTGTAATCGAGGATAGATATAGATTGTCACCCTATCCTATAAAACAAAAAACAGGAGATGCGCTCATCTTCCTGATAACAACACAAAATAATAATAAAAACTGCAATTGCGAGTCCGCCTGCTAAGCGTGGTGACTATGGCAACATTCTCCCTATGAGACCATCTAAGGGAGAGGGCTATGCTTAGCAGTGATCTTTTATAGGCTGTAATGGATGGAATGGTACGCTATGCAGCGACTGATCTGCTAATTTCACCAGACGATATCTCTTGGAGTCCACAAATGCGGCGTGTTGATCTCTCTGCCAAGGTGGAGTATGTAACGTGGGAAACCTCACAGCCATTGACTAAAACAAAGAGAGGAAGAGTCGGTGCCTACATTTACCTTATTTAATTTTTAAAAAAAAACTTACCATTTATATTATATTTCCCTCTAAATCAATCGGTACCTTTTTATAGCCCGGTACTGAAAAAAATGAAAACAGAATATGAATGAGGCAGAAGTATTACAGTGACTTTGGAGGAAATATGTATGTGTGTGTGTGTGTGTGGTTATTTATAAATTAGTCGCAGTATACTAGTTAGCTTTTTGTTAACAGCCTAATCTTTATATTAAACTGCACCGTGCAACTAGTGGGTGAATGTGTGTGGGATGTGGGATAGACCAGTGACTATCTCGTTAAATGAAATTAATAGGGTGACCATGCCATGTAATGTCGCTGGTTTGTGCCTAATTACATATATATATATATATAAGCGATATATATATATCAGCGACATTAGGGTGGCATAAGAGCCACCCCTTACTTACTGTCGCTGATATTACGAGATATGTGCTAAGTTGTATTAGACGTAAAGTTGTTCAAAACGACTATAAGTCAATAGCACGCTACAGACTATAAACTAGAAATTTCTAGCGCGCTATTAAATTCGCTAAGTTATAGCTCGCTATTTATAAAAAAGTGTGTAGGAGGCCGGCAAGCGCGTTAAGTTTAGCAGCACGCTATATCTCGGAGCACGCTACATTACATGTCGTTCATTGGATAGACCGCGTGCTATATAAGAACATTTTTTCCTTCGATCATTGGTATTGTTGATCGAAGATTGTTTCGTAATAAGTCGCATTTTAGATTAAAATAAAATAAAGTGCTAAAGAAAAATCAATGAACGCTCTTTTATACTTTTTAGGCTTACGACTTTCTATAATCCTAAAAATATTTTTAAGGCGTGTACTTTTTGAAACAAAATAAAATTAATCATTTTTTTATTATAATTGATGTAAACGTTATTTTAACCTTAATATAAATTATAAATCAATTAAAGATGTATTTAAAAGTTTATTGATTGTATATTCAAAAATCAACTATTTACAAACAATACTATATACACTTTTGTATCTATATTTTATTTACATTTTAAAAACATTAGTTAGGCTTCTTTTGTAGCAGACAACTGTGTCCTTCGATCGCTTATAAATATAGAGTATACACTAACTAAATAACGTCTAACACTAAATTAGTTCACGTGCGATGAATAGCGTGTTGCTATATTAAATTTGCGTCACACGTCTACTCCCAACAGCGCTGCTGCTAGAACTAATTGTTGCTTGATATAAATAGCGCCAAAGCGTCATAGCGCCATTGCGACTACTTACACAGCACGCGCTATGCGTTATGAAGAGATAGCGCGCTATAATATAGCGCTATGCGCTATATTAACCACCATTAATTAGACGCTTAGACTGAATATCATTTAGGCCGCTGGTTGAACGGCGCCGTAAAAATGCTTTTATAACAATCAAAAGTTAGGGCCAATTGGTGCCCAAATAGGGTTATCTAACTTTGGTCTTTCTAAAATAGGGTAAAAAAGAAAAAAACGTCAACCACAATGGTCATGGTTCGTTCGTGAGTGCGTGCATGCATGGGTGCGTGCGTGCATGCGTGCGTGCAGGCGTGCGCGTGTGTGTATTTTAGTTAATTTCATTCATTAGTTTTGTCAATTTCTTGAAGCATTAATTCTATATCGTTGTTCGTTGTTTTTCTTAGTCTGTTACTGTACAGTCAATGTGAGAATGGCAACTTAGTCGCTGGTCCAAAATAATACCTAGGTACTTAATAGATTCTCTACTCTCTCAAGCACCGCACATGAACAGTTGACTGTATCTTCATAAGTACACCTATGAATTCTCAGAGCAATGTTGCTAGCAGGTTGCGTTCTATTGTTGATCGTAAAACATATGTATTTGGTATTGGATACATTAAGCGTGATAAGATTATGCTGTTGCCAATTATTAACCGATCTAAGTCCAAGCACTGCGCTCTTGAAAATTGATTTCCAAGTTGTACCCGTGAAGACTAGTTAAGTATCGTGAACGTTGGATAAAATACCCGACCATTTTCGAATTTCATCTTTGTGAGAGCATTTATGTAAATGAGAAACAGGCTGAGTCCCAGTACAGTCCCCGGAGGAACACCGAAAAGAACTTCAGCTTTTTCACTTATATGATCCCCAATCTTCACTTGTTGCTTCCGATTTCGCAAGTAATATTCAAATATTTTTAACTGGTTCCCTTTCACTCCAATTGCTTCGAGTTTACGCACGAGGGTTGGTAAATAAATAGTATAAAATGCTTTTCTGTGGTCAATAAAAACAGTAAGAAATATTTGACCTTGGTCTAATTCTTTAATGATAAAGGAGGTTAGAGCTAGTACTGCATCCTCTGTTCATTTTACTCGTCTTAAGCCAAATTGCGTTTCCGAAAGAATGTTATATTTTTAAGTAGTTTATTTAGACGAAGGTTTATTTGTTTCTCCATAATTTTTGATGTGGTGAGTAATACATACAGTGGTCTGTAATTGATGACGTCATATATATTCCCATCCTTATACAGCGCTGAAACTATAAATTTTTTGAGAGATGATGGAAAGATGCCTTTATGGAAGCAAAGATTGGCTAAATGACTAATTATAGAAACTACGTGTCCTCTAGCTAGTTTGGAAATTGAATAGAAATTTTTGCGCCCTCCTTTCTGCCAAGGAGGGTCGCCAGTAAATAGGTAGTACCAGTTCTGGCTCACTGAGTCAGAAGTGGTACAACGTTCGTCGACTCACGATCCTAGAAAAAAAAAAGGTTTTGGCACGCTCTGATCACGAATCTGCGGTCCGTTTTTGCGTAGGATGCACGGTTCCGGAAATGTGCAGATCAATTAACTCTTATCTAATTGATATCCGGTGAGGGCCTCCACCGTCATTAGCACACCATTGTTCTTATCTATTTATCTATTGTTCATTGAATACCGTCATTATCTATTCTTCCTCGGCGTATGCGTCAAATTATAAGTGCTATTGTATTATACTCCTTTGTTCCTAACTGCAACGCTAATCTGAATCATCAATAAAATACATTACCTAATTTTGTTACAATTTTTATTTACGAAATATCAAATCTTATTACTTATTATCTATAAAATAGGAGCGAAACATCTCATCCACTAAAATATCGTTGTACAATGTGTTCCCTGTAAATATACTCGTAAAACTATGCATTGAACATCCCTGAAACTTATATAGCAAATACATTAAGCAATATTCGCCACAAACTGAAGTCCACTCATTCTGAATCCTATCAACATTCCAGTTCCATCTTTTACAATTTCTTTTAAAAAACTCTAGATGATATCGTACAGGTGCCCGTCCGAATGAATCAAAATATTGACCGACGTCATTCGTATCGATATATAAAGCTACCCAATGTGACCCTGGTTTATCATCTGTATCCAAATTGCATATTATATACGTTGGTACGTGGGTGTACATGGGCAGTCTATTAGCAGCATAAACATTATTTTCTAGACTGGGGTGAATCTTTTTCAGATGTTGTTGTACATCTAGTGTATCCATGATATTACTGCTATTAGTAGATTATTACAGTACAATCTACTCAATGACTAACATAGGAATGATCAATTATAGTGATTTCTAAATATTAAATTGCATTATTTTGTGTTATACAAAACTTATTTGAGTCATCAATATACTGAACAAGACGCAACACGAAGTAATGCTGAGATAAGCAACAGAATGTGAGATAAGCTTGTTGACTCATAAAGTTACTATCAATTCCACTGAAGAAATTCTTTAGATTAGAATTATTACTTACTGGTACTATATAAGACCAAGCAACTGCAGTCTTGAAGTTAGTGTATGGTCGTTTGAATGCAGTGGATCTATCAATACTACATTTGTATTACTTCAACGCATCAAAGCCATGGATGTAAGTGTTTATTCTATTGACAAACTTACTTTTCTTTCTGTTATTTTACACAATAATATAATAATTAATAATATTGTGTGTGTATATGATTAAGCTGGGGAAGCTCAGATGGTTAGCGCAAGCTGTAAATTTCACAGTACGCGACCCGGGTTCGATCCCCGCCGGCACCAATTAAATTGTTAATTGCAATTTTAAGTGTTTATTCTATTGATAAACTTACTTTTCTTTCTGTTATTTTCTTACGTGTGTATGATTTAGTGTTAACAAAATTTATTTATTTATTTATTTATTTAGGTAATCATACAGCGTTTTTATCTTATTTACAATACATATTATCATATAGTAAGGCCAATAGAGATTACACAATTTTTATCAACTAATAATTATATTTAAATATTGTGTGTACCGCATCAACGAATACTAAAGTAGTTAAAAAATACTTTTTTTAACAATGACAGTCATTAGTTGATCATTAGTGAATGTGATTCTGTTTACTTAAATTACAGGAAGACAAGAGCAGAAGGAAGAAATGGGATGATGGAAAGTAATGAAGCATTGTTATGTGAAGTTTGTTGGAACAAACATTTTTCTAGTCACGTGTAAATACTTTTAACATTTTGGTTCAAAATGACACAAAATCTAAAAAATATTAGATACATCATCGACATGGACGGATTTTTTTTACATTACATATCCTCATAATCATTTTCAATGTAGAGAAATGGCTATTCTAGACGTAAAACTATCTAATAAATATAATGCGTTTATCGTTCATTATTTGTTTCGGCCAAGTTATCCTTTCAATTATTTGTCGCCAAAAGACAAAAAAACTGTTCGGTATTGTGAAACACACGTGCACGGCATTCCATATTTTGATATGACCGAAGAATTAAAATGTGCCTACAAACAAGAGAACATCATTCCCATATTAAATTGGTATATTAGAAATTTGTGCAAAGACGAAGTGATCGCATACAAAGGTGGTTCAACAGAAAAACAAGTTTTAAAAATGTTGACGACGAATGATAGAATTTTTAATATTGAAGAATACAAATGTCCAAAATACAATGATTTGGTAAATGTCATAAATTTAAACAAACGTTATGTGTGTAATAATCATATATTTGCAAAAAATAATCACAAAATTTTACATTGTTCTTGTGACGAAGTGTGGGTTTTTTACAAGTGGTTATTGCTTGAAAATAAAATTTTAAATTTATCATAAATTTTGTTTGATTTCCCAAAAACATTAGTTATAGTACACAATATATATTAATTGTTTACACCAACACTTTCATTTTTTATTTCACTCCTTAGAACTTTCGACGTGTGTAATGTTTCACTTTATACATCCGTTTACTGCTATTGTAGCAGGACCAAGTGGATGTGGGAAGTCAAATTTCGTAACAAATTTCATAAAATCTGTTACAGAAATATGTAATTGTGATTTTAATCAGATCACATGGTGCTTTGATGAAATGCAACCTTTATATAATTTACCAAATGTTAACTATCATCAAGGAATTCCAAATCTTAATATGTTTGATGGTGACAACCCACATCTCGTTATTATTGATGATCTAATGAGAGAGTCCGATGGAATAATTGTGGATATATTTACAAAAGGTAGTCATCGCAGGAATCTCAGTGTATTTTATTTAACACAAAATGTATTTCATCAGATAAAACTCAAATAAGATATTTAGCACGACAAGTGTCACCAGATAACCCAAAAATCATTGAAGATGCCTACAGGGATGCAACTCTAGAGGCACATGGATATTTAATGGTAGATTTAAAACAGAATACCAATGATTTTTGTCGTATCAAGACAAATGTCTTCCCATTTAATGGTTTCTATACAGTCTACGTCCCCACAAAAGAGTTTAAATACACCAAGAATCAAACAATTCAAATCATTGCTAAATGATGCATCGTCGACTCACAACGCATAAACATTTGCTAAACGCTTTGCATACGCTTAAACCAAAATATCAAAGAGCATTACTTAAAACGTGTGATGAAGAAGAACCTCTAATGAAGTCAACGCTTTGTCTCCCTCGTGCTCTAATCTAAATTCCCAAAAAACTTTCAGCTCGAGTTACAAAATCGTTTTCAGTACCTAGAAGACTATAATGAAGTTGATAATATGAATGACAAGCTTGTGGAAACTGTCCATGCGATTGGAGCTAAGTTCTGTAAGACCCGTTACAGATGAAGACAAAAAATCTTCGATCATACTCTTATTCTCATGGCTGTTAGGTGGGAGATGAAGTTGCAGTCATCAACAGATTTGACAGCATACAGGCAACTAAACAGACAAATCTCCTCAATACAGCTCGTATCAAAGAAGCGATCTTGCGGAACCAGGGCTACAAAGTCTTTGCTAGAGAGCTGTCTGCCAGAGAGAGTCAACTGTCGAAGCTGAAGACTGAATATAGCATCATGAGAGGTTATATGGGCAGCTCACGATCCAAGAACAAGTCTAACCCGACACTATCCCGATGTTACCCCGGATGTCAGTCTGTGCTATCCAGCACAATAAAAACGGCAAGTCCCCGGGCGAGGATGAAATTACAGAAGAGTTTCTGAAAACGGGTGGAAAACCGATACTTAAAGTCCTTGAGAAGCTCTTTAATTCCCTCCTACATGGTTACACTACTCCGGAGGCGTGGAGCGGAAGTGCAGTGGTCTTGTTCTTCACGAAAAGTGACAACGCTCTCTTGAAGAATTACAAACCGATTTCCCTTACGGGCCGCGTCTACGTGCTGTCAGGCTCGACGACTTTCAGCCTCCCGAACAAGCAGGTTTCCGAAAAGGCTTTAGTACTATATACCACACAAATACTCTTCGACAAATTGACAGAAAGGTACAGAAGTTCGAAGAGTACAATCTGCCACTTTGTCTAGCGTTTGTAGACTATAAGAAAACATTTGATGCCGTCAAAATTTGGGAAGTGCTGTAGTCCCTTCAGCGGTGCCAAGTTGATTGTCGGTATATCGAAGTGCTGAAGTGCTTGTACAGTAGGACTACTATAGCTATCCGAGGACAGAACCAGAGTACGAAATCTATCCAACTGTGCAGAGATGTGTAAGACAGGGTGACGTAATATTCCCAAAACTCTTCATCGCTGCATTGGAAGACGTTTTCAAGCTACTGGACTGGAAAGGATACGGTATTAACATCAATGGTAAGTACATCACTCACCTTCGATTTGCCGACGATATAGTCCTCATGGCAGAATCGCTGGAGAACCTAAGCACAATGTTCAATAACCTCAATAGTGTCTTCCAACAGATAGGTCTTAAGATGAAAATGGACAAAACAAAAGTCATGAGCAATGTCCATATCACACCTATGCCGGTGGTTGTTGGGAGCTAAGCTCGAAGTTGTTTACGAGTATGTTTACCTAGGGACAATTAGTCCAACTGGTTAGGTCTAACTTCAATCGAGAGGCCAATCGACGGATTCAACTCGGCTCGGCAGCATTCAGGAGATTATGACACATTTTCTCGTCAGGTATACCTCAAAACCTGAAAACGAAATTGTACAACCAGTGCTTGTTACTCGTACCAGTAATGACCTATGGATCTGAAACGTGGTCCTTCACTGCTGGCCGTATGAGAAAGCTCAACTTCGCTCAGCGAGCTATGGAGAGGGCTATACTCGGGGTTTCTCTGCTTGATAAACTTAGGAATGAGGTTATCTACAGTAGAACTAGTCACCGATATGGCTCAAAGGATTAGTAAGTTTAAGTGGCAATATGCCGGTCATGTAGCTCGAAGAACCGATAACCGATGGGGAAGAAAGGTTCTCGAGTAGTAGGCTCGTGCTGGCTGACGAAGTGTGGGGCCGCTAGATTCAGTAACGACCTGGTAAGGCATGCAGGAAGTCGATGGATGCAGGTGGCTCGGGGTCGAGCTCTGTGGCATTCTTTGGGGGAGGCCTATGTTCAGCAGCGGACTGGTGAATGATAATAATGATGAATATCCTGTACGTCACTCCTAGTGGAATTGGCTGTTCCGTCTATGCTTACGAAATTTGAGGTGTGTTATTCATCATGAGATTCGGTGTATTATAATATGCCATAATATGTTAAACTAATAGGTCATGAATTGATTTATATATTAATTTATTGGTATTTATGATTTTGTGTTGTGACATTGGAGTCAAATGATTTCTTATATTTACGTAAACACTACAAATAAAATGAAATTAATATTTTTTTGTGTTTAAGAGGAATTACAAAAAACCGCGAAATGGTTTCATCGTTGAAATTGTATATTTTTCGTTTCTTGTTTTAAATAAATTTATAAAAATAGTTCGTTTTCTTGACTAATAAGTACAGAGCAAATTTTAGATAGCTTATTTATTTATTTAGTAATAATCGTTCTCCCGGTTCATATTTAGGCCAAAACTCTCTGAGACATGATTTGGGAGTTCTAATTTGAGATTTTATTGAATATCGACCATCAAAAAATTATTTTACAATCCTATACTTTAATAATAATAGAATACTTTTTCGTTATATGCCTATCACGCGAGGAAAAAAATTAATATTTCAATTAACGATCGAAGAAGCTTCGATACAAGCCCCAATATTTACAAAGTTCTACATCACTTTGAAGCAAAATTTATACCAAAGTAATCATCAATATTTGCTTAAATTATATTATTATTTTTACCTTTGAAATCGTTACTATTATTTTTTAATTTATTAAATAAAAGTGCCATATATTTCACTGCGCCGGCTATCCGAGATTATTATTTAAGGCGCTACCTCCAGCGAACGACCTTGAGCGTTTGGTCTGTCGAAGCTCGCTATAATATATCGCGTAAGAAATCGCCAAAAGACGCCACCTACTGCTACGAACGTAGTATTATTTTTTCGATGTCAATGAACTATTCTATGGAAATAGACACGGCGTACAATGATAAATGTATTTTAATTTTCTTTATTCGATATATTAGTTGCATTATATTAGAATTATGTATTCTAATATATTATCTAATTAATAAAAAAGACTATTTTGATTATTTTTAACTATATACTATACTGCTAATATTGAATTAGCTTTTTATAGTGTAAATTATAATATTTGTCGAAATATTAATTATGGATTCGAACTTTACATGCTAATGGTGCTTCATTTTTGTTATTTTCATTTACTTACATATTGAAAATATACTTGAATAGTATGTATTATTATTTTATTTAAGGTTCTGAATTTTAGGATATGTTTTACCTTGAGGTCAAAAATAATTTTGAGGAGCAATAGTTATTACCTACTAATCTTTTATCTGCTTTTATATTAGTAAATTGAGTTTGAGGGAGATTTACTGTTTATAATGCTACATTTATTATTTTAATATTTACCTACTGGGTAGGTAATTATTAAAATAATAAATATAGCATTAGTAAATAAATAGATATTTTTTTTTTAAATTTTTAAAATTAATATTTTCGTATTTTTAAAAATTACTAAAAAAAGGGTTTGAAATAATAGATTTTATCACAAAAGAAGAGAACTTGAAAAAAAAGGAAAAAAAAAGCGGGACCAAAGCCAAGACGCGAACCACGGAACTCCGATATCACGCCCGACCGACATACCACCTGAGCTATAACGACCGTTAGTGATTTGTCGAAATTTACCTTCTTATATTGTAACAGTTTTTTTATTGCCTGAAAACATGGACAAAAGGACATTTTCTAAAAATAAATCCAAGCGTTCGTCGCTAAAATCGTTGGAGCCGTATAATTTTCTCATCTGGTTCGGTTATATAAATATTTAAATATATAAAAATTATAAATTAAAATGAAAAGATAAATATACATAAATATCAATAAAATAAAATAAATACAAAATAATATTATATTATTACTGTTATTATTATTATTATAAGTTGTGGTTCGGTGAAGCTGCAACCTAATGGACCATGATCTGAAATTTTTATGAAAAGAAGTGGCTGACGTCAATTATTATTATTCTTATTATTTTTTCATTACTGCCTTTTTCACCTCACAAGATATTTGTAACTGCAAAAAAGAAAACTACTTATAAGTAAGTAAATCAGTAATATAGTGTTATGTATGATTCAGACTAAATAAAGGTTCCTAAAAATAGACGTAGATAAAGAAATTGCATAAAAAATTACTCAAATAAAAATGCAATAAACTTGTTAATTTTATAGGTACTTAGTAAAATATTAAAATAATAAGTTTTTTAGGATATTTATGTAAAACATAAAGGTTATATTATGTTCTAACTACGTTCACGCTTGCGCATATAAAACCGCGGAATTTCACTAGTTTTATTATCAAAATAATAATTGACAACCCTACCCTAAGTTTGCCTTGATTTTACCAACTCAAACTCGTTTTAGGAGATCAAAACATAGAGAGAAAGATAGGAGACTATTTTTTATTTAATATGGTTGGATCTTTATTTATTTGTATATTTTTTGTATTTATTTTATTTTATTGATATTTATGTATATTTATCTTTTCATTTTAATTTATATTTATAAAAACCAACCAGATGAGAAACTATACAGATACCCCAATAATAATAATTAATAATAATAATATTCCACAACTATCACACAACGCCATCTAGTCCCAAGCTAAGCAGAGCTTGTGTTATGGGTACTAGACAACTGATAAACATACTTGTATATTTCTAAATACATAAATATTATAGATAAATTACACCCAGACACAGAACAAATGATCGTGCTCATCACACAAACATTTGTCCTGGGTGGGAATCGAACCCACGACCTGCAGCATAGCAGTCAGGGTCACTAACCACTAGACCAACAGGCCTGACGATAAATAAAATAAAGTCTCTAGCTCGAGAGGAGAGGAGCCGTGGTAGCTCAGATGGTTAGCGCTTGCCCCGCCGGCACCAATAATATTGTAATTGCAATTTTAAGTGTTATTTACCACGTGCTCAGTGGTGAAGGAAAACATTGTGAGGAAACCTGCATGTCTGAGAAATAAGAAAAAAAATATTTCGAAGACATGCAAAGTTCGCCAACACGCAGTGATAATTCCTTTCCTAGGACCCTTTCAGAAAATAGAATAAAAATAAAAAAATAATAAATCCAAACTTCATTTAAAACCAAACATATAAATTGTAAAGTAGATGCAGGTATCTATAACCAAGTAAAAGATATTCCTTTACTCCAACTTGTCCATGTTTCCCAAAACAATTTTTAATTAAGCTTTGTATTATAATGCGGATTTTTTATATTTAAAATTTTAATAATAAAGCATTTCGTACGTCTCAGCCGAGGCGCAAATATTTTTCGGCCGCAAATTTATAAGACCGATTTGTTATTCAAACATAAACATGGTTTTTTAATTAAATCTACCAATCATAAAACGACACGCATTTTTATTGAACACTTCCTATTCAATTCACAAAGTACCTATTATATTTGTTTATATAAAAAAGTATATTTAAGTACAATCATAAAACTAAATGGAAACACAAAGTAGGAAAATGCATTGAGTTATAAAACACATAAATCAATGGGCAAATGTAAAAATGCTGGAGGCAGGCATCCCTATCGCATGTTTACGTACCGCACGGCTGTAATATTTATTTCTAAGATACGGCCGAGTTACAATATACCGTGACGTAAGCGCATCGGTTGGTAGGTACTCAAATAATATTATGTTTGTGGCGAAATACGGACGCGCGGCGACCAGCGACGCGGCCACCTCCTACTAACGCATACAGCGTAATGCCGCCCGCACTCTGCGCACGCCCCTTTATCATAGACGTCACACAATTTTCGGAATTATTTCAATTAAAAAAACGAACTTAAAAATTTAAATAAAACGTGGAGAATATAGATTTTTTAATTATCTATCCATTAGTGTTATCCTCAAATGATTAGAGCGTTGCGTTTAGCAACAGATGCATGTAATCAAGAATTTTAGTCATTTTTTAAAAGTTGATTTTAAATGTATTTATAGCACATAAAAATAAATTAGAACGTGGAATGCGATGATAAGATATCGAACATTAATAATGTACTTTTAGATGTAGTTTATTTTTCATAACTAATGAGATAATAGAGTCTGAAAAACGCACTTTCGCAACATTTTGGTCAGGGATTCACCTTAATATAAGAGTTGGACCTGCGTCATTAATTTCGCGCGCTGCGTCGTTTCGATACTATCGACGTTTGCGTAGATTGCCGTATAGGCGCTGCTATTTTGTGCGTGCTAGAGCATTCACTATGCCCGCAGTTTTTGATCGTTGGAAGTATTTAATTCATACAGTATATTTCAATTAGTATGAAGTTGGCACATTATTATTATACCAGATAGTTAACTCATTATAGTTATTTTGATTGTAGCTGAGCTTTTTTACCAGTCGGTATGGGCAAAAATAAATACAAGTATCAATGCGTCACTAAACACAAAAAAAGAAATATCCTATTTCTGGAGAAATAATAATGGAGAGTAAAAATATCTGCATGCATGCCATATGGACTACTGGTAAAAGTGCTAAAAATCTACAAAGGCGATCAATTTTGGATATTAAATATTATGTTACCTAAGTTACAAGCGTTTTATGAAAGTGTGTATTGCCTGAAATTATCGACTCGAGATAAGCTCAGTCTAATAATATTAATAATAATATTTTTATTATAAAAATATGGTAATAAAAATAAAGTAATTGACTGTAAGTACCGATTAAAAAAATTTGTTACATTTGGTTGTTTTATTTATTAGAACAAGTTGCAACCATATTATTTATTTATTTATACCACTGTGTTACCGTTAACAGATTTAATCGATTATTTAGCAACATCGGTTAACAATCGATTACTGCGTAGCACTTAAAATATTTATGTCGACACTAAAGTTCATAAATAATGAAATATATATCAAAATAGATTATAATGAATTAATTAAATAACATAAAAACACAACAAAAATTTTTCATCCACTGAACTCCATCCTAAGAAAATTTATATTATGGAAGATCAAGACATTACAGTATCATTGTGAGACCGAGTGAATATATATTATGTAACAAAGTATCGCTCGCGTAGTTCGCCGCCCGCTCGGTGAGTAAAATATCTAAATTTGTGTAACGTCGAAATGTAAGTGTTAATTCCCGAAGTTTCGGGTGCCTTAGAGCACTTATAGTCACGGGGTATCTGAGGTGTTTGACGTTACGATGTAATTATGTTTTACACTATGCAGAGAAAAGAAAAAAAAAACATATTTTGATTAGTATCGAGACCTTACCTTTCTTAAGCAGGGTTTCTTTGTCCTGGAACAGACTCATCACCAGGAAAGTTGTCGCTTCATCATCATTCTGGGGTTCTGAGAGTAAAACAGAACATTTGATAATGATCCTAGGTAGAATCCACATAAAGGACTTAAAGATTGAAAATGGCACTGAGTGAATGAGAGAGAGAGAGAGAGAGAGAGAGAGAGAGAGAGAGAGAGAGAGGAGAGACACATACGCACATAAACAAATATTTTTTATTTGTCGAAACAAATATTTTTGTTTAGAAAAATATTTATTTCTATAAGAGACTACCTAATAGTTACACTTTCAAATTTGTTTAAGCACAAATTTTATACATGCATTTATACAAGTTGTCTCAAAGTTTAACGTTAAGCGGGCACCAACGAGTGGACAAATTAATGACATCCTAGGGAAAAAGCAAAATATAATCAAGTTTCACTCGTATAATTTTTTCTAAAATTGCAAGAAAAATCAACTTTATTTTATTTCATTTTTTAAAACATCGTCCTAATACATTTTTCCTTCTTTTAAGTTTTTACCACAAATTTAGTTACCCCATATTTTCCTTCCTTCCTTCATTGATATTTTGTGGCATAAGGTCTGGGTTTCTCAGGCTTAGGCCTGTGTCGATAGAAACTTCAAAGCGAAGAATTTGCGACAAAACCGAATTTTCAGATTTCAAATAAATGGATTTTTATTTTGCTTTTTAAACCCAACCTTAAAACATTTTTTGTCTTTTCTATTGTTTTGGAAGGGTTTATATACTAGCTGGAGAGCAATTGAACGTATATATGACATGAAAAGTAAGACTGTAAAAATACTCAAGGATTTTTTTATATAATAAGGGTGACAAACGAGGACAAAGTCCACCTGATGGTAAGTGGATGCTGTGGCCCATTGACATCCTCGATTAAGATTCAAAATGCAGATGCGTTGTCACCCATGAGGATTAAGATGCAATGCCTCGTTTCAAGTAAAAAGCGTCTCCGTTTCTCCACACTCACCATTCGAAACACAGCAGTATTTTTTATAGGATAGGGTGACAAACGAGCACACAGTCCACCTGATGGTAAGTGGTTGCTATGGCTCATAAACATCTACATCTATACTCGATTACGAGTTGTCACCCGTGAGAACAAAGATGTAATGCCTCGTTTCCAGTAATAAGGGTCTCCGGTTCTCTACACTGACCATACGAAACACAGCTGCATTAAGCTACTATTTAACGCTGGTATACTGTGGGAGCGTGGTCCTTTCCCGGTCGAGTCGACCCATTCGTGCTACAACTATACTTCTAATATAACCGCAGCATTACTTTACCACGTATACACGTATTTAGCTGTAATTTCACATTGGTATTCTGTGATCTGGTTGAGCTGACCCGTTCCTGCTACAACCATATTATAGCTGCAGCGTGGCTCTACAAATTATAAAAAAAAATATCTAGGTAATTATGATGATAATGACATATTCACGACAAGTTGTCGTTGGTGACGAGACTTTTCTTTCTTCAGCTGGTAAGAGTCACTACTGGACATTAGACTCCGCGATTGAAGAGAGAATTTCCCTTAAACGTTCTGTTTGACAGGAGAATTTTCGCCGGTCTGGGTAAGTCACCATTCATTCATCCATTACAGCCTACAAAAGTCTGAACTGATCATGGGGCTTTCCCGTGGATTGTGTCATAAGGGAGATTTTGCCACAGTTGACGCGCCTGTCGAGCGGGTTATCAGGAAGATGCTGCTGCTCATCCCCTCTGTCGCCTTTTACGATACCCACAAGGCAATATGGAGTAGTGCATATTCTTACACCGCCACCGCAAGTACTTATTATTTCACGTCTGGCGTTAATAAGGTGGTTTTACCGTCGTCTATTCGAAGTCATCAGATCTTTTGGCGTATCATATAGTCTCTCCTTATGACACCAACGGGACGAGATGAGGTGACGGGTGACGCCGCCGCACGGCATTGCACCCTGTTAGATATACTACCGCCATCTGTCGGAAGCTATGCGATCTTTATGAGGTAGATCTTTACTAAAGTCGTCTCTTACGACACACACGGGATGAAACGGGATGATGATTCTGAGACACTACCATCACATGGCAGCTTAAATACTATAATATCCCTTACGCGGAGGACAGACTTCGAATTCTTCAGGATTCAAGATCTGTGGTCTTGGTAAAATATCGGCTATAAGGATATCAATATGGATGAGCTATTCTTGAGGATTAAGACAGAAGTAGAGGAGAGGACGCACTCTCATCTTACCTTGGGTTAAACCTGTCGCATCTTCCACTTCAACTGGCGGTTCTTCTTTATATGTGTTGAATATATTTTGTAGTAAAGCGCTCGTCTCTTGGTCACTTTTCTGTTCTGCAAAACACTTTTTATTACTAACGTATGATGTATTGATTTTTTTACCATGAAGAAAAAATAGCATGTTAGGTGAACGAAGTAGATGTTTATGGCATAGACATTTTTTAAAGTATTCTTTTTAATATTAAAACTGTTTGCGACGGCCTAACAACGCTAAGAAATAAAGTGACAAATAATATTGTTTTTGTATTAATAGTGAAATTACCGACAAAACTGGGTGAAAACGTGTATTAATATAGTTGTGTAGCATGTTTATAACTCTTAGTATATTTGTATAGAATGTCGTTTTGATAACAAGTGATGCAAACAACTTTTATTGTATTCAGAAAAATCGACCAATCGCAGCGCGTCTTATCGTAGAACTCTCTAGATGGTTTTAATTAACTGCGTAATAGTTCATACTAAAAATAATAAAAATAATTTTATGTTCTAAAAGAGTTGTAGATATGACATTGAATTAGCATATGGCTTATAGCATAGAGTAATTAGTCTTGGAGTGATAGTGTCATTCAAAATTCCGTTCAAAGTTGAAGCAACAACAAATGGGTGCGTTTGGCAGAAAAAAGCGCAGCAAGCGCATAAGCAGTTTTCGCCGAACGCACTTCAAGCGCTACACATCCGCCATTTTGCTTAATTTGTTTGTTTTGAAGTAGAGAAAATTGTGCAATATTAGTTTTAAGTAATATAATGACATGAATAAACATATACATACAATTACAAACAAACCCCGCTCTAAAATCTTCACACGCTTACCCAACTTCTAGCGCTTTTTTCTGCCAAACGCACCCAATGAATGTGTGCATAAGCGGCCTGTAATTACGTTTGCCCGCACGCACGCAAGCAAATGAGTAATGTATGCAAGTAAATGACGATTTCCCCAAAAATGGGCAAAGTGTAATAGTAGACATAGTCGTAAAATTTATATTTAGGTTGCGTTTATAATTATTTATTAATAATTTACAAAGAGAGAAATATAAAATTACTTATATTTGTTAACTAATATTTTATTAAAATTATTTATATACGTAATATCACATGCTATAATAATATTCACAAAATTATTATGTGATTATATTATTCTGTTAGAAAAGATATATTTATATAAGTATATAGTATTATATATTTATATAAATATATGATATACTTTTTTTGAATAGGCGTTTTGTATTAAAACAAAATAAGATTCGGAAGGAGAAAAAAAACTATTCAAATAAAACACGAAACTAAAAATATTTAATAAATAACTATATACCCCAGTACTTAAACTAAACGTCTCTTACTTAATAAGTAATAACCCTGCAGCTGCAACTGTTTTCTAAATAACTGCCGCTTTGATGATGCTATCCGCGAAATATTATCTTTTTTTGGATTCATATAAGAATCGAACTCTTACATAACGTTCTACAATAAGCCGCGCCAGATTTGTGTCGTGATGTTGAGAATTGATGTGCTCTTCGATAGGAAATAGAGAACGACCAACGAGTTTGGCAATAATTTCGAGAGATAGCTCTTTCTCTGAATTGTTTTCCTGTGCATTATGCTTAACATGATTTCGCAGATTATTTTCAGCAATACTACAAATGGAGTAAACTTCATTAGAAACGTAAATTAGTTTGTTTTCGTTAGTTTTCTTTACGATTAAGTCTAATTTTTTCAATTAATTGAGCAGCACATACCACCTAGCCTACGAGACATGTAACGAAAGGCGACAAATTTCTGTACTTCACCTGCTCAACCAGAGCCTATACAGTTGAACGCGAACGCTACCCTATTTAGTAGTGACCAGAATACAGACCTGTGCACTGCGTCCTTAGCACTACAATTTTTTTTTAAAATTAAAACAGTAACACATGCCCACTTGCACAGTAAAGTGGTGTGATAGTGATAGCAGGAAACGTAATTTCAAGAAGGATAAAGTCACGTTTCACAGATAAATGCATCATTTAATAATCTTAAAATACTAAAACCGTGAGGGTTCAACGTGTTCTGGTCATAGTTCCTGAGGCTGTCCCTGTCAAGAACGCAGTATTATAGTTGCGTCTCTGTCTATCAATCAGAGGGGCTGCAGGCGGCACGTGTAAGTAGAAATGCCCAAAAAAGTGTGATGCAAGTTTATCGATTATTTATTGTGTTATTATTTTTTGTGTAGACTAACAGCCATACTATTATATTTGTGTATATTAATCTATATGTACTTAATTATAATTTGAAATCCAAATTACAGTTTTACAAACCCTAATTAAAAAAATAAAGGTATTTTTTGTTTACATTTTTATATTACGTTAATTTTATTTTTGTAGATATTTTCACCTGACCGTTGCGGCCGAGGCCGAAACAAAGTCATGGTTTTCGAGAGTATGTATTATGTTTGTGTATTTCTTAGGCACATTCTGCTCTTAACGGATTTATGGTAAGCGATTAGCGTTGTAAAAGACATGTAAAATACATGTATATATTTTAAAGAACTTTACTTTTATTAAACGGTGTATTTTATGCATCATTAATTTGTTTAAAATTACGTCACGTTTTCATAGTCTCCCATATTTACGCGTACGATTTATGGATGTGACACATCTCTACGTTACATCTCACGCGCCACCCGCACACCTTTCTTTCTTCTAACCTTGACTACCTTGACCTTAATTAGAAAATCGTAGTGGTTTCATGTCTCGTAGGGTGGGTGGTCTCTGTTGAGCAGCAACAGCCGGACGTAACGAAAATCTAAAAACGAATACGTTTGAATTGGCAATAATAATCACGTTATTATCAACTTCACTTCGTTAAAACAAAATAAATATTTTTGTGCTATTTTGGCTTAACGTTAACTACTGTCTTTACCATAATTTAATACTCCACTGTTGGCTAGTGGCAAAACGTTTCGTCTTTTTAGGAAATGGCGAAGGTATGTAAATCATTATTTAAAAAAATGTTCATAGGGTATTTATCCTAAAACACATACTATAAAAAGATAAAAATAACTGCACATTAACAAAAACAAATATAATAAACACATTTTTTTCTTGGCAAGTGTGAACCGTAATAGTATTTGGCAGTTAAAAATACCAACTCATGCGTGAATATAGTAGGTATTTTTATTTGTCAAATAAAACTACAACAATAATAGCCCTATATTGGCAGTATGTAATTATAATAATAAGAAAATATGGGGTAAAATATATTACTATGCCTAGCAACATTTTCATTATATTGGCGTCTGTCAAATTTAAGATTTATTATTTTGTTTTGATGAATGTTTTTTATAAAAAAAATAAGATGCTAGGCAGTAATTACCAGTGAAATGACATTTTTAGATTTTTTTCATGATTATACGATGAGTTGTGACACCCTTTTAAAGCTCAGTAAGTTGTTTTTTTACAAAATGCCGCGAGCTCTTTACACGACTACGTGGACTCGAGTACTGACACGCTGAAAGTCGTACTTAGCCTTAAAAGGCTAACTTGAAACGGCCTTACTTTGCGTTCACCTGCTGCGGTTCTAAGCCAAATAATTCTATGGCTTATAGGTTAAGGAAGTGTAGGAATATATTGTATAATTAAACGCATTTGGTAGTTATAGAAAAATCAAAGAATTAATGTACCCAAATATTATGAAAATTTGGGACATTTTGTTTAATAACTTTTTACAATGTTAATGTTTTGAGTAACCTTTATGATATACTAATAAAGTACCAGACTACCGATTTGATGATGTATAGCATGTTAGTGTAGCAATTAGTTTTGTATAGAAAATATTGTAATGTATGCCATTTGCATAGTGAAAAGTTTATGCAATAAAGAAGCAAAACGGAAAATGGCAAGTGGCTCACTGTAAGGTATAGCCAAAGTCTACCTTAGGGGCTCGGGACCCAGTAGGGTAGTAGTGTGAAGAACTACCAGTGACAAGCAGTAGTATCCGGTAGTAGCTGAAGTGACTAATAGCAGCAAATAGTGAATAGTGAAAGTGTTAGCTAGCCGAAAAAGGTCGAAACTGATATTCGCAGTTACATAAATAGTGAAAGTGTTAGCTAGCCGAAAAAGGTCGTAACTGATATTCGCAGTTACATAATATAGTGAAAGTGTTAGCTAGCCGAAAAAGGTCGTAACTGATATTCGCAGTTACATATAGTGAAAGTGGTAACTGATATCCGCAGTTACACAAGTGATAAAATCAGCTAGTTTAGTTGATAATTGCTGTTAGTCAGGAGTGTTAGAAAACCAGCTACTACCAATAGATATTTGATACTACCGTACGATTTAAAGAAATCTTTTAAAAATATACAGTGACCAACCAATAGTGAACAACCGTAGTTGAACAACCGTGGTCAATAAACAATAGTTATAAAATTTCGCGACTAATCAATCAGTCGAACCGCTGGCCACTACCTTGCTATTTGTATTTATAAATCGTGCATTTTGATTTGAATCTCGGTCTACAATATCTCAGCGGCACCCACAAAGACGGCAGTGGAAGTATTCTCCGGAACCTATAGGTGTAGAACGTGAGCGACTCGCGAAGTATCTTCGACAACATTTACTCCGAAGAGTTTCGCCCGTCCGGCACATTCGATGGTCCTTCGAGCCAGATATATCCGTTTGTATTTCGAAACCGGATACATAGTCACCACCGTATGAAAACCGCAGAATTTTCAGAATCAAGATGCCGATCACCCATTCGCAAGGTAGGGAAGTCAAGGCGTGGACAGTCGGTCTGGAAAGAGGTTCGTCGGCCAATAACGCCGCCGTCCACCACCAGATGCCACCACACTCACCGTCAACGGTAGAGGGCGCTGAGGCGCCATACTGCTCCCCCGAGGGAGGGATACACCTGCCCGTGGCGGCCACTACGGCCCGCACAACGAAGCAGTGGGAACAGATAGAAGGCAACGATGACATTAGGCGTGCATCATCGCCAACAGCCCGGGAAGACACCCGCATCGAAGAGCCACCAAGGGGCCAACCAATTGCTGTACGAAGTCAAAGAAGACTGTTCGGCCCAATAGAAGAATTTTGAAGGCTCGTGAAGAAGTATTGAGGATCAAATTAGAACTTGCGCAGATCTCCTTACAGATGGCTGAAGAAGAAGACGAATCGGACGACTATGATGAAGATGGTCACTCCAAAAGTGAGTACGTTCGATCTTGGCTCGAAAATTCTATAGCCAAACAAAACTCAAATCAAGGCGCAACCACCGGAGAGAAGGCTCCATTTAATAAAACCGTCACAAAGCCACCCCCGGAGGTTGTCGACCTCAGTGAGCCCCAAAAGGAGCTCACGAACCAGGATTCCTATCCAGAAGATGTACAAATGATCCCATGCCACAGAAGCTGAGCCAGGGACCCACCGTTAATGAAGACAGGGGGCTCCTACCGATTGTATCAGAGCTCACATACCAGGATTGCTATCCAGAAGATGTACAAAAGGATCCCATGCCACAGAAACTCAGCCAGGGACCTACCGTTAATGAAGACAGGGGGCTCCTACCGATTGTATCAGAGCTCACATACCAGGATTCCTATCCAGAAGATGTACCCAAGGATATCATGCCAAAGAAACCTAGCCAGGAACCTGTCATAAGTGAAGACAGGGGGCTCCGTCCATTTATATCGAAGCTCACATACGCTATAGCCGCGCTCGCTGACAAATCAAAGTTAGAGAGTGCGCCACTATCTTCACATACTTTCACA
This sequence comes from Parnassius apollo, assembly GCA_907164705.1. Lineage (NCBI taxonomy): Eukaryota > Metazoa > Arthropoda > Insecta > Lepidoptera > Papilionidae > Parnassius > Parnassius apollo. The sequence goes on from CAJQZP010001124.1 coordinate 836,376, forward strand.
GCGTCGAAAGCTAAAATGACACTGCCAAGCATTGGCAGAGCACATACCGAGTGGCTTTCATTCCGTGCCATTTACGAAACAACTCGAGGCTACTTCAATGACATTGAAAACACAGCTAGACTAAGACGAAGTCTACAAGGAAGAGCCTTGGAAACAGTCAGTTCAGAACTTACGGGCATGCTAAGCCAGATGAGATTATGCGAGAACTGGAGCTACAATTTGGGCGTCCAGATTCAATCGCGCAAGCAGAAACCGAGAAGTTACGAGGATTAGCACGCTGTACAGAAGCACCCAGAGACATCTGCACATTCGCGAGCAAAGTGAGGGGATGCGTCGTCACTCTTCGAGCCCTAAAGCGAGATCATTACCTCGTCAACGCAGAGCTGCTACGACACCTCACCGACATGCTGCCAAACTCTATACGTGCCCAGTGGTATAGAATCTACACCGCAAATTATGACTAGACCAGACCTCGGCTGCTTCAGCGAGTTTATTACCGAGCAAGCTCGCTTCTGCAGTGCATTTGCGCCTCCAGAAATTATAAACGAAGCACAAAGCAATCGTTCAGTACATAGAGCACACGCGGCTACTACTAAGCCGTCTCCGAAATGCAGAGTGTGCGAAAAGGATGGTCACTACGGATCCGAATGTAAAAAATTTAAGGAAGCACATATCAACAAAAGATGGGAACGCACAAAGCAAAATAATTTATGTTTCCGCTGTTTACGTTATAGAAATCAGACACACAAATGCAATACCAGTAAGTGTGGAATAGAAGGATGCACCGCGACACACAAGCGACTTCTCCATAATACTACAAAGGAGAAGACAGAGGTCAAACAAAAAGAACCTTAAGAAACCGTAGCTAACACCTTCGCTGTGTCAAAGCATCAAGCCTATTTAAAAATAATTCCAGTGCGAGTAATTGGACCGGCGGGAGCTGTAAACACACACGCACTGCTGGATGATGGGTCAACAGTTTCACTAATGGATGAAGAGATCGCCAAACAAATTGGAGCTACAGGGCGGTTGGACCCGTTTAAGATCACCGCTATCGGGAACACTACCCTCGATTCACCGGAATCCCGAAGAATCAAAGTTTCACTGAAGAGTCTCCACAGCAAAAGGGTGTCATTCAGAGCACGCACGGTCGCAAGCCTAAAATTGTGGCCACAGACTGTGCGTGCAGCAGACATAGCCAAGTGCAACCACTTGAAAGACCTAAAGGAGCAGTTAATATATGACTCCGGCAACGCAAGGATCCTAATAGGACAGGACAATTGGAAACTTCTGATAGCCACTAAAATCCGAAGAGGTCCGCCGCACCAGCCAATCGCCTCGCTCACAGAATTAGGATGGGTGCTACACGGGACACACACTAAAGCCCCGTATCAGCGCGTCCACGCGGCCAATAAGCTGCACAAGAGCGAGGGAACTATAGATGACCAATTCCGCGAATATTTCGCGCTGGAATCTCTCATCATCAATCCGAGAAGACCAGACTCCGATCCAGAGAAGAAAGCTGAAGATATACTAAATAGCAGTTACAAGACGGGCACATAGATATGGATAGGATATGAATAGCAAAAGATACTGGCGACGCTCCCAGATACTCGCTGACATGTTCTGGCAGCGTTGGTTCCGAGAGTATCTACCGGAACTTCAAAACAGGCGGAAGGCCCATGGGCGAGGTCCCAATCCCCAGGTGGGCGACCCAGTCCTCATAGCTGACGGCCAGTTGCCTCATAACACCTGGCCACGAGGGAGGGTGGAAGCTGTTTACCCCGTTGCGGACGGACAGATCCGCACTGTGGAGGTAGGCACAGCAAACGGCCTAATCAAGAGGCCAACCAGAAAACTCGTGCCGCTGCCGAAGTAGAAGCAACGTCGCTTACCGAAATGGATGCAGCACCGCTGTGAGAAAATCGTCGCGACGCTGCACGGCGGGAGAGATGTTCGCGACGGCCTAACACAGGACAGTGTTTTACACTCTAACCCAGTGATTCCCAAAGTGGTCTATATCGACCCCTAGGGGTCTATGACAACCTGCAAGGGGTCTACGTCATCGAAAAAAATTTTGGGGGTCCAGGAAATGAAAATGGGGGTCTACGATAGTGGATCTTAACACATACACTGATAGTACCTATTTACTTACATCATCATCATCATCATCATAATCACAGCCCTTCACAAGTCCACTGCTGAACATAGGCCTCCCCCAAGTAATGCCACAAAGCACGGTCCTGAGCCACCTGCATCCATCGACTTCCTGCATATCTTACCAGGTCGTCACTCCATCTAGTGGGAGGTCGTCCTACACTACGCCTACCGGTACGAGGCTGCCACTCGAGAACCTTTCTTCCCCATCGGTTATCGGTTCTTCGAGCTATATGGCCGGCCCATTGCCACTTCAGCTTAGTAATCCGTTGGGCTATGTCGGTCACTCTGGTTTTACTGGGATATTTTACTATCACGCAGAGAAACTCCGAGCATAGCCCTCTCCATAGCTCGCTGAGCGACCTTGAGCGTCCTCATACGGCCAGCAGTGAAGGACCACGTCTCAGATCCGTAAGTCATCACTGGCAACACGCACTGGTTGTACAATCTAGTTTTTAGAGAATGAGGTATACTTGACGAGAAGATATGTCGTAATTTCCCGAACGCTGCCCAGCCGAGTTGAATCCGTCGATTGACCTCTCGGTCGAAGTTGGACTTACCTAGTCGGACTATTTGTTCCAGGTAAACGTACTCGTCAACAACTTCGAGCATAGTGCTCCCAACAACTACCGGCATAGGTGTGACATGGACATTAAACATGATCTTTGTTTTGTCCATGTTCATCATACTATCTTATAATGTCAAAACATATACATTATTTATAAAAGTACCTATGAAGTAAAAAATTTATTATATATGTTTATAAAATTGTGTAAGTTGTAGGATGTTGGTATTCGCTTTGTGGTCGCAATACATTTTGAACTTGTAAAAACCTGAGAGTCGCAGTCTTAGAGCTTCGCTACCTTGCACTGACTTGTTCAATTCGTCACTCTATAAATACGAATGTGAGACAAATACGTTTATTCGTTTCCTGAATCTTGAAAAGGAAAGTGCTAAGAAAATATTAAAAAAAAAATAAAAACAGATAGTATATCACACAAATTATAGTGAGTCAGTGTTATTTTGTTTGAGAGTGCTGGAGAAAAGTAAGTGCATTATTTTTTATTAAATTTTAGTTTTGTACTCGTAGTTAGCAAAGATAGATAAATTATGGCGTAATTTATCTATCTTTGCTAACTATATCATGTAACTGTATCATGACTTTAGTTATTAGTAGTTTAATATTCAATCATGCAAAATTACACGACTACTCCTCAATAGTTTCTTTTTGAAAGTTATAGCAATCGGTATTATAATTACAGTGCAATCTCCGTAATTCGAGCTAATTGTTGCAAGAAGATGTTCGAATTATGGAATGTTTTCGGAAAAATCAAAAAATATTTTTAGTATACAACTGCTGGATTTTCTGACTTATTTAAATAATTTAATTTTGCCCACAGATGACTGATGCCATGTCCGAATCTAAAAAGAAATGTAGACAGTACAGTGTCGAATATTTGAAATTTGGTTTCATTCCATCATTGCTGGACAAACAATTGCCTATGCCTTTTATGCAACAAAGTTTTGGGCAATGACGCTATGAAACCATCTAAACTGCAAGATCATCTGAGAAGATGCCACCCTGATAAAACAGAGAAAGATTTGAAATACTTTCAAACACTCAAAGATAAATTTCAGAAGAGACCTACACTGGACAGAATGTTCGCTTCGACGTCACAAAGAAATGATGATGGTTTGCGGGCGACTTACAATATCTTGTTACTTATAGCAAAATCCGCAAAACCGCATACTATCGGAGAGAAGTTAATTTTGACAACCGTTGAAGAGGTTTTAAAAACTGTTTTATACAAACCTGCATCTGATATCATTAAAAGAATTCCCTTAAGCAACAATACTGTTGAAAGACGTATTGATGAAATGAGTTCTGATATTGAAAGCTTCTTATGTAATTATTTGCAAACGACCCATTTCTCTATACAACTGGACGAGTCAACTTTACCTGATAATGCAGCATTATTATTGGCATATGTTCGTTTTATTATAAATCAAGAAATCTACGACGAACTGCTCTTCGCAAGAACTTTGATAACCGACACTAAAGGTGATTGATTCACCTTTAGTGTCGGTTATCAAAGTTCTTGAATGAATCAATATTTCATGTTTTGAAGGATTACTTCATTGAAAAAGCAATTCCTTTATCAAATATAAAATATCGGTAGCTACAGATGGAGCACCTGCCATGGTTGGACGTTATCGTGGATTTATAAGCTATTTAAAACAAAATGTTTCAGGGGTGTTAGCAATACATTGCGTCATCCATCGACAACATTTAGTTGCTAAAAATTTGAGTGTTAGATTGCATGAATCACTTCATTTAGTCATTGATGCAGTAAACCGAATCCGAAGCAACGCGTTGAATACACGGTTATTTGCGCAGTTGTGTGAAGAAAATGACGAACACTTTCATCAATTACTCCTTCACACTGAAGTACGCTGGCTGTCGAAAGGCTTATGTTTGACAAGATTTTTTGCACTTTTTGAGACTATTTTAGAATTTCTGGAGACTAAAGATAAAATTTTAAAAGAAAATTTAATGAAGAGGAAAACAGACATCGCCTATTTAACAGATTTGTTTACAAAATTTAATATGGTTAATTTGCAATTACAAGGCTACAGTTTAAATTTGATTAAAACAAAGTCCATCTTATCAGCGTTTCTTGCCAGAGTTAAACTAATGAAGCAAAATATTGGACGGGGCGAATTTTCTCAGTTCCCCAATTTGTCACAGACAAGCTGCCAGGAAGACGACGTTTCAACTTACGTTCAACATTTAAATGCCCTCTATTCAGATTTTGAATCTAAGTTTGAGGATATTTTGACTATGGTAATACCACCGTGGATAATTAATCCATATGGTGACATAGAAGAAACGAATGTCATAATACAAGAGGAACTGACTGAACTAAGTACAAACGAAGAACTTAAGGTTCTGTTTAAAAAGGATATCAGCAATTCTGGCTGTAAAACAACATACCCGTTACTTATCCCGTATTATGGAATATAGCGAGGAAATTTTTAATTGCCTTTCCATCGTCATACCTAGTGGAAAGGGAGTTCAGCGCTGTTGCCAATCTCCTAACGAAAAAAAGAAACAGACTGGACATCATTAGCCGAGGAGATTTAAGATTAACCCTTACAAAATTGACGCCAAATGTTAATAATTTATTATTAAAGCATCAGGTTCACCCTTCTCACTAAAATATTGACTTATTGATTATGTTATTTTATTTATAGTTTATTTTATGTTTATTTAATGCTACGTATATTTTACATAACAGATACAAAATTTTATTTTGAGTAGTTTCAATTTTAATACAATTAATAAATGTATAAATTAACATGTGTTTTTACTTTAAGTTTTTAACACTAAACTTCACTACAGTTAGAAATTTACAGGAAATCAATATCAGGTAAGTAGGGGGTCTACCCAACACGGAAAAACATGGCAAGGGGTCTACGACACAAAAAAAGTTTGGGGAACTCTGCTCTAACCTTATAATGCTCGATTACTTACTTTCCTCAGCCTTCAACTGCTGTAATAACTTCTCTTTCGTATGGGCTATGATTTTATCGTAGGGTATAGAATCTTCATCACCTGAAACAGATTGTATAGATTTAAATTTAACAACTGAGTTGTTATTGATGAGCATCCCAGTATTAGCAGTCTTTTAGGTTAATTACATCATCTTATCATCTAAAAAAGGTCTACACAGACCACTTTCTTATGTCAAAAATAATTAAACTTTGGTTATAACCTTACAAAATTGTTTAACCTTACTTAATATTTTGTTTTTAACTAATTAATTGCTATTAAATATTTAAAACAAAATACTTGCTGTCCGTAATTACCCGGTGCATATAAATAAGGTAAATACGGAAACCAGTGTGGGTAATTGCGACTCCTGGGGTAACCCACGCACGATCTATTATATATATTCCTAACAAAATCTCAAATATAACCACCAGATGTGGACACCACACAGAGTATCCAGTCCTCTTCGGGCGAGGATACATCCAAGCCATAGGAAGAGTATTTAATATTATTGTATCTTCCTTCTCTTGCATCGTGTCAAATTTTGAAGAAATTTAACTGCTTTTTTGGATTTTATATTGATGTACTTCTTTTATTTTATATATTTTTTTAATATTCTCGGTCTTTGTTCTCATTTACCTACTTCCACATGCTTAACTTAATTCTTCGTTCTTTATATTTTTAACTCCTTTCTTGGAATTTTTATTGGTGTGGGGTAGAATGGGGTAATGCCGGTCACTTAAGGAAAAATTAACACAAAGCGAATATAAATCAACATATCTTTATAGAACTAATCACAATCTCGAATATAATTATTCTACTATTAATGGCACTTTAATTCAGATCACTATATCACATAGTTTTGGTATAATAAACATTTAAAAAAAACGTGTTTGACTGGCACGCAATGTAAGGTAAAACCAGTCAGCTGTTGGTTAATACCAGTCAAGCTTAATGGGAGCATAAATCATATTTATAATCTTTTGCAGAGTGACGTCCTGAACATTCCGAGTGGGCCCAACGTCCACACAATATACATCTGTACCACAACTCGTTGTCTCGTCCATAGTCATCGCAGATTATACATCTGTTCCCGACATCGTCTAAATCCGTGTCATCGTCTTCGCGTAAATCTGTCATCTCTATTTCAGAGTTTGGAGTACTGTCTTCGTTCATAGACTCATTCTGTAACACTTTCCTCTTCACTCCTTTCAATTCTATACCTTTCTTCAAATTCCTTTTCATTCTTGTTGGTTTTTTATGATTATTTTCTTTTTTGCTATCCAGATCTTCACTTATAGGATCAGTTTCATCTTCACTATAATCCATCTTGTTCACTTTTTTTACCTTTGTAGTTTTCATTGTTCTCTCCTTTTTTATTGTAATATTTTTTTTATTTCCACTGTTTTATTTTTCTTTTTTTCAACTTTTATCTGAGCTTTTGCTAATTTTGCTAACTTTTTTGCTCTTTCTCAAATAAAACTATTTTATTTGGAGTTCCTGTTATTACCGTAGCATGTTGTATCCGCATCGCTTTTATATTTTTCTGTTCGGATTTTTTTGGCAAAGGAAGAAAATTCTTCACAGTAACTTTTTCAATATTTTCAATATGGGTTTTGACTGAAGATATTCCAGATGTTGAGGGAATAGGATTGTAATAATTGACATTAGACTCGGTTTCATTTACAGCTGGTGGTGTTGCATTATGCAAATCAATATGAGAGATATCGTTAATTGTGGAGTCTAGGTTTTCGAAATCTAGGTCGAGCTGTGGAATGGCAGGCGAAAGTGTTGCGTTGCGTGATGCAACAGGAGGCATTTCAGAAGATAATATGGCATCGTGGTGATCATTTAAGTTGGGTTGAGAGATTTGTAAGGTTGCTTTTGAATCGTCAAGCAGAGATGGGGCATCTTGTATTCGATTATCATGATCGCACCTCTCTTCATCAAGAAGTTCGCTATTGTTCATTATCGCAGCTGGTAGAAAATCTTCATCGGTAAATATATTTGGGTTGTAAGGATATATCCCTAAAGCAGTAAATCCTGCTTCGGGGAATGTATCGCTACACTTTGGAATGTTTTTCTAAACAGCGAAGCTATTTCACCTTGTGTAATTTTTCGTCCCAAATTGCATTTCATAAATATGTTACATTCCTGCTTATATGCGGTTTTAAGGGGACCAAAAATGGAAATATCCAATGGCTGTATTCGATGAGATCGGTGTGGTGGCAAAGACAACATCATAATGTGGTTTTCTTTGCAAAAGTTATACGAATTCCAAGAAATGTGGCTAGAATGATTATCTAAGAGGAGCAAAACCGGATCACTTTCCGAAGGTTTTGCATATTTCGTAAAGTGCTTAAGCCATTCTGCAAAGAGCTCTTCGTTTATCCACCCGTTTTTGGAACACCTATATACTGCTTCACGTGGTCCATCATTTTCCAATGCTGTCGAATGCCGTTGACGTGGATAAATAAACATTGGAGGAATGTATTGCCCTGTGGCACTCAAAGCGCATACTGCCGTAATATTTTGGCCCCTTTCCCCACTGGTAATAGAGCCCACTCGTTTTTGGCCTTTTTCGGCTACAACTTTGCCAGGATCCTGTACCGATGTTACGCCAGTTTCATCCACATTATATATGTTTCGAGGTGGAAACTTATATTTTTGCATCAAGTTTCAAAGCAAGTCAAAAAAATCTTCCTACTTCATCTCTGTTAAAAGCAGAAGCTCTATTTAAGCTTGTGCCTTCAGCCTACGCACTGATAAGTTATTTCGTTTTAAAAACCCCTCAAGCCAATCTCTACCAGCTGATTCTGAAGTTTTGTTGAAGTTGTGCTTGATGTTATTTCTTTCTGCGTACTTAAAAGCCATCTTCCTTATTTCTATAGCAGTACACCCGTAAAATATATTCGCAAGCAGTCTAATTTGAGAGGCCATACTTTCTTAAGTAGTATTTCTTCCCAGTTGTGGAGTATCCAAATTTTTCTTTTTCAGCCTCTCTTGTAGTGTAGAAAATGGAATGCCAGTACATCGGGCGGCTTCTCTTATCGGGTTTCCATCTTCAACTAGTTTAAAAGCAGCTTCCAATGATTTTTTGCTCCATTTCGCCTTTATGCGCGCTTTTACATGTTTTGGCTGCATTTTGCAATTACCCTGAAACAATAAAATACTAAAAGTTTTAATGACACTGACTATTTAAATTGAAAACTTTACAAATAAATTGATGTGGGTGTGTGGGTAATGCCGGTCAACCATGACCGGTATTACCCGATGATTGACATTTCTAAATATTTAAAATTTATTTAAAATCTGCAGGCTAATCAACAAAGATTGATTTGACGATTGCGCACAAATAGTTAGGCAATACTTTTATTAAATTTACATTTGAAAACTATCGAGTAAAATTTATTTACTTCTTATTTTTGGACCGCAAAATTTTACAACAAAGTGGCGCGAAAACTTTCGACGTGCCTTCTTCCCAAACGCATGCATGGAATTGAAGGGGGTTCGGCGCTCCTGCGAGGAGAATAGTCACGCCACCCGCTTTGTATGTGTGCGTGCTTATAAACATCGTAACATAATTGGAAGTGTGCTGACCGGTATTACCATCTGACCGCCATTACCCGATTTTACCCTACTTCTTTTAATTTATAACATTTTACAATACTTTTGGTCTTTGTTCTCTTTTATCACTCCACTCTCCACTATGTGATTAAAATCGGTTCACAAATTTTTTTAAACGTTACCTCCATACAAGGATTCTCTCCTGTATCTAAGAGGCTGTTTACAAAAATGAATTGCACAAGGACAAACATCAACCCCCGGAATACTTATATGTATGCCGTACAAAAACTTGTTTCGTGAGGGAATCGAACCGAGGCTCTCAGCGCCGCGACTTAGTACTAAGCCAGTGCGCCACGGAGCCTTCAATTAAAGAAAACATCACAGTAACATTTATAAAAATTTATATAAATTAGAGATGGTGATGCACAATATACGGCATATTCATTTCATATTCGGTATTCGGCATATTTGGCAGCTTTACCGAATATTCGTATTCGGCCGAATATTCGACTACTTCATTGAAAATTCGTTTAAGTGGTACTAAGTGTCCACTATATTGAAATTTACGAATTGATTAATACCATGTCGTTTATAATTTTACTGTTGAAAGTATATTTTATTTGCTGGCTAAATCTTCTTGAAATGTTATGTTTTTCATGTATTGTAGATTTATTTTCAAATATTTATAGCAAATAAAAAGCTTGATAAAATATTTTTGAAATCAACAAAGAAACATTATATTACATATGTACGTTTCACTTTACTTTGATCGTCAGTTTCTCTAAAATAAGTCCAATTAGTAGATCACCTGCCACTCTTTCAATTTACACTAAGAATAACACAACGAAATACTTTTTTTTTTAACCAAAATAGTCAAAACATAAGCATGAGCCGGCAATTTGCTCAAAACTAGATAATGCAATCAAGTCAGGTGTGGCGGGGGAGCGAGGCGCAGGGTCCGGCGCTAATCCCGCGCGCGTTACGGCAACAAGTTTTGACATCAATTGGTTAGGTACCGAGGCGATCCTGCCGTATAATGTTTGGCAGTACGGTTCGGTAATACTTTTATCGAACTTTCGGCTAAATATTCGTTTTCGGTGAAATCCATATTCAGCCCATCTACACAAAAAATGTATAAAAAAATCACGTCACCGAATGAATTCTCGGAGACCCTATAAACTTTTTCAAACTAAAGAGCCATGCCATATTAGACCCAGGAATAGCATCCAAATTTTTGATCCTCGAACGATGATAGGTATACATAAGTTTCTATGGACCACAGTATCCACGTACTATCAGGTGAATTGTGCTGTGCTTGTGTGTGTTTTCTAACAATATAGTAAGGTACGTGAGGGTAATATGGTCACCTTAAGCTTTGCCACCCTATAAACCACCACCAGGAGGACGACAGAGACAAAACAGAAATCCGTAAACTATAAGTCTGTAACTAATATACTGAATGATCATTTTTACCGTCTGGAAAAATATAGGGTGTGACAAGTAAATACTACCAATTTGAAATTGTACTAACAAAGTAAATACAAAAATTTTGAACTAAATAAATAAATCAATTAAAATCTATCAAAATTCAAATCATACGCACCCTTTCCGAGTCGCAATTAAGCAAAAAGTTTAGAAAGCTTCTTTGTCCTTGTGCCTTCGCAGGATCACAGGCTTAAGGGCAAAGTCGCCCGCGCTCTCACTAATTTCAGTGTTAGTGACGACAAGTGAATTTTAAACATTTAATCTCAATTGTTTCTTATTTGTGATCTAAAACTAAGTGTTAGCAATGAAAAGTGAATTTAAACTTTTAATCTCAATTGTTTCTTATCTGTGATTTAAACTAAGTATAAAGACTAATAGCGTTAATACCAAGAAAGTGAATTAATTGCTTATATTAGCTTCAATTCTTATTTTAAAATTACGTAACGAAAATTAGTAACAAAGTCTGTAAAAACGAAAATATGAAAAGATTATTTAGGTTAAATTAGAATGTTAGAAACAAAATATAAGTTTAGTTACTTATTAGAACTTTCTCTGTTATAATTTTAAAGAGCTGTATTAGAGATATTAACATTTAAGTGTAAATTTAATGATTTGTTTAATTATTTTTCTTTTATAGTAATTTAAAACGATAATATGTCAATTAATCACTTTGGTAATCTAATTTCTCATTATAAAAATAGATTTTAATTTAATAAGAAGTTAAAATATATTCTGTATAGAATCTTAAGCATAATATTATCATGATAAGTATTGTGCATTCCTGCCGCCTGGCGGCGCTACTTGTATGTTAAGCGGAAAAAGCTTAGCTACTCCGGAGCTAAACCATAGGAAGACCGCGCCACTATTTTTATTTTTTACAAGCATAAATTAAGAGTTTTATGAATATTTAATGTTCGAAATAGTAAAGATAAGTTATCTCTATTGTCAGGAATGTATAAAAATATTGTAAGGTATGTTTTACCACACATATTAAAGAAATTTGTAAATTTCCTTTAGAAAAGGTCGTTCTGCGCTCTGATTGCTCGACGGGAATCATTAGTACCGTGTGCAAATTCTATTAATTCTGATTCGTCACAGATGCCTATAAAAAAGAGGCGTTTTTTGTGGTAAAACATTCCAAATCCGGCAATGTAAGAATAAGGAATCAAGAAAATAAATAAGAAGAAACTCTGAAGAAGTGTTATTTATTGCTCATCTAACTGATACTGCATGCTCTCCAGTTAACATCCCGCCAGCATAACCCGCTCCACTACTAACATTCTCACACACGAGCATCTACATTCAGTGATCTATGATTATCTGCGGCGTGACGTCGTGTCGCGTCGCCATCGTATTGTTTATATTTCCGCATGTGTATTGTAAGCGTATACCAATACTCTAATGTCGAGTATTCTGGTGTAAACTTAGACGGTGCGACGAATCGAAATTTACTCGTGTTGGATTTTGCAATGTGCACAATGAGCACTGGTGGAGTTTCCAAAACCCACACAAAGTCAAAGAACATGCTAATCAAATTCGTTTCAGTGTTAACGTTTGGGCGACAATCATTAACGACCACATCATTGGTCCAATATGGATTGAAGGTCGTTTAAAGGAAGTAACGTATGTGTAAATAATACGTTCCGTAATCGACACAATGTTGAAAAACGTTTCTCTGAGCCATCAGCATGGAATGTACTTCCAGCACGCCGGATGTCCTGCTCGTTACGAACGATCACACCCAATCCGGTGATAGGTTGTAGTTGAAACTTCCCGGCGAGGTTACCTGACCTAAAACCTCTGGTTTTTATTTGTGGGTTGAACTAAAATGATTTGTGTACACAGAAGAAGCACTAAGTGTTAGTGAAAGTTTAACAAACAATTTACAAAGACGTGCTAGTTTGTGTTTAGAAAGAAACGACATTTTGAACAATTACTGCGATATCGCTAAAAAGTTATTTTTTTTTTTGCAAACAGCAATAATGTAGTTTAATAATGTAATTTTGTAAATATTAACCTGTGTAGTCTGTAAATAAGTTGATTTCGATCTTTTAAAAACGCTTAAGATATTGCAGTATACGGTAGGTATAAAATTCGTAGCCTACATGTGCCTACATTTGAATTTAATCATTTTTAGTTTTATTCAAATGCGGTAGAGCGAATTGTTTTTATGTATTTTTTGGGATATTCGGAAATTTTGCTTATAAGTTATATTTAACAAAATACTTTCGAGATTGGCTTCTATTCCACTTACACAAAACACCATATTATTTTCCTGACGGTAAAAATAGTCACTGAGTATAAGACAAAAATAGCAAACAACATTAGCAATAATTAAAAACACTTTGATAAATCGACTTAAAAACGAACTACACTGGACAATTAAAATCGACTATAATGTTTAGCATAATGTCAACTATCAAAATGGCGTCAATAAAGCAGTGCCCTTTTGACCGTTATTTATATGATTGACTTATGAATAGTTATCTGCGCAAACAAGGTTGTAGTTTTTGAATTATAAAAAAGTGACCATATTAACCAAATGACCATGTTACCTCACGTAAGATATTTCTAATTTGACACAATACCTCCAATCCGTGAGCCTATGGTGATTGGTTCTGTGGTGTAGTACTTTAACCATGATATCCAATACGCATCGTCGCTTCTATCCTCTTCGTATTCTTTGGCGAGGGACATGCCGAAGAGCACACAAAAAAGTAACACCTCTAGGTACCTGTAAGATATTGGATGTATTATTTTTCTTTTTTTTTTTAAATGAAGTGAGAAACTAACTTATGCAGTTCTCCTGATGGTAAGTGTCCACCGCGGCTAACTTCAAACAAAGAAAGCTATACATGCGTTGTCACCACTGAGGACAAATGGTATGCCTCACAGTCCGTAATTATACCGTTCTGAACGGTATACAGGCTCTGTATGTATTCAGAACAGAACATAGCAATGCAAGCACTGCTTTCGCGTCGAAGTACATAAGTGGACGGACGGAGTAGGTCTCAGACGATCTCCTGGGCAGAAAACGGATCCTTTTTATAGACTGGTTACCCCTTTTATCGTCTGGAAAAATAGGGTGTGACATGTGAACTAAGTAGAAGCCTTTGGCGGGATAAATAGTCTATACAAATAAGTCCACAACACTTACAGTTAAAATGTTTAATTTAATACACACAAGCAGGAGATACACAATTTAGCACAAATAAGCAGAAGATACGCAAGCCAAGATAAAAGAGTTTATAATAAAAATACAGTCTAGAAACAGCACAATAAATATTAACCGTAATATTTAAAAGTCTATGGCGAGAACAAAGGATTAGCGCTTGCGAGCAACATGCCTTCCGCGTCGTATCGGTAGAACGACTGGTGAACGCGGTGCGCGGACGCAGGCGATCCTTTTGCCAGCTGTGTTAACGGAATTCCGGGCGGCGCGTTCAACGCCCGGCTGTTGCTACGTGCATTGTGTTGAGAGTATATAGTGGCGTGTAAAAGTATTGTATATGTTGAGTGTGAGAGAGTATGTATACTCACATGTTATATGGCATATGTGTGTGTGCATAATGTAGGAAAGTAGCCTACATTCACTCCCCCGCAGAGGCCATCTTATGGTCGATAATAGTCCGGGAATCTAACACGGCGTCCAGACCTTGTAATTGGACCCGTATGGGACCCTTTAATATTCTCTGAGGAAGCGGTCTGAATGGGAATGTAGCTGCTATCGTCAGCTAAAATTTAAGCCGGTTTAAGTCTGTCGATTGAGACATTCATCTCTTTGCCTTTTTACCAGGAGTTTAAATACCTTATCTCCTCTGGCGAGTACCTTGTGCGGACCTGAGTACGCAGGTTGCAAACTCGTACGTGAAGCGTCTTCTCTTAAGAAGACGTGTTCAGTAGTTGCGAGATCCTTGTATACAAAAGTTTTTTCTTTTGTGTGGCGTGAAGCTGGGACAGATTGCAAATGTTTAACAAAATTATGCAACCTGGCTGTAAAATCGGTTACATCCGACGTAACATTTATGGTGGGGTCAAGAAATTCACCAGGTAGCCTAAGTGGTTCTCCATATAGCAGTTCGGCAGACGAAGACTGCAAGTCTTCCTTAAATGCACTACGAATTCCAAGGAGAACTAAAGGTAAAGATTCAGTCCAATGCTCATCTGCATGGCACATGATCGCTGCCTTGAGCTGCCTGTGGAAACGCTCTATTAAACCGTTGCATGCTGGATGGTAAGCTGTTGTTCTTTTATGCTGGAACCCATTTATCTTCGATAAATATTGGAACAAAGCGGATTCGAACTGTCGACCGCGATCTGTAACAATGTCTACTGGACAGCCATACCTAGCTATCCATCCAGACAGCAGTGCTTTGGCAACTTTGGCAACAAACTTTTGGCTTTGGCAACGAGAACACACCTTTTGGCGTTGACACCGAATTACGCATGGAACCAACATTTAGGATGCCTTCGATAGGAAGATGCTGATTGGGTCGATGATATTTCGTGCGAGAGCGAGATCTCCGATGAAGGCTTGTTGTTAGGTTTTCCACTTGCTTTCTTAATTCTGCAATTTCTTTGGCCATCGAATCCATCGTGGAACCAGGAGTTGGAGGTGCACAGTAACTGGTGGTAGCTACTTGAGGCAAAGATATAGCAATGTCCTGGTTCTGTCCGCTAAATCTGCTAATATCTCGAGCGAAGCAGTCGGTTGTGCTGCCAGAACTATCTGGATGTTTGCTGGCAGTCTACTCGTCCAAATTGTCCTCACGAACTCATCGGGAACGCTAGGACCCACTAGACTTTGCAGGTGCCGGAGAAATTGTGACGGTTTCATGAGCAATTGCTTAACCTTCCTTTCATGAGACGCACTCAGTCTTTTAATAAGCTCTGACTTAAGCTTTTCGTATTTATCACTGGCAGGAGGATTCACAATAATGTCTTTTATTTCCTTAGATACCTGATGTTCTAATTGACTAATAACATAATTGAATTTGGTGGAATCATTAGTTATACCTGAAATCGCGAATTGTCCTTCTACCTGAGCAAACCAAATCTCCGGTTCTTCTGGCCAAAATGGCGGAACACGAATTCCAACTTTGCAAATGTCGGAAGGCCCGACAGACATGTGCTCACCGCTGTGCTCGCGTTGTTTAGCCATTATAGTATTAAATACGTATTCAGATCGGGGTCACCAGTTTGGCGAGATAAATAGTCTATACAAATAAGTCCACAACACTTACAGTTAAAATGTTTAATTTAATACACACAAGCAGGAGATACACAATTTAGCACAAATAAGCAGAAGATACGCAAGCCAAGATAAAAGAGTTTATAATAAAAATACAGTCTACAAACAGCACAATAAATATTAACTGCAATATTTAAAAGTCTATGGCGAGAACAAAGGATGAGCGCTTGCGAGCAACATGCCTTCCGCGTCGTATCGGCAGAACGACTGGTGAACGCGGTGCGCGGACGCAGGCGATCCTTTTGTCAGCTGTGTTAAGCGGGCTACATACGACACGATATCGGTGGCGATCTAGGGTGGAGTAGTAGGGATGCCTCCTAGATTCCTCTAAATCGTGTCGTATGTAGGGCCATCCTAAGTCGTGGCCGATATCGCCTCCTTAATCGGCTGGCAGGAGCAAAAATGCTTCCTAGATCAGCCGATGCTTCCTAGATCGGGGCACCGCCCCCTCCTTACTGCGTGTGTGTAGGCGCATCGGCCCGATTTCTTTTGGCAGTCGCTGCCGGCAACCCTCGCGGAAGGAAGTTAACAAAACAGTGATACTGAATGACCTTTTTTATATAACAAAATTTTAACATTTTAATCATATAAACGGAGTAGAAGCCTATGGCACTGATATTTTACAAAAACCAAAAAAAAAGTGAATAAAATAAATAAATTAATTGAAATTTTATCGAAATTCAAATCATATGCACCCTAGCCTGTGACCCTGCGAAGTGGCATGGTCAAGAATGCCTACTAAACTAATTTTTTTATTGCCGTTCGTAAAGTAGAGTGTATGATGTAAGTAAGCAGAAGATAAAGCCTCTCCTCAACAACTAACTCCTATTCCAACGCTATCAACACAAGACCGCACTCATATCTCTTACAACTCCACAAAACCACACTTCGATCTCTTACGTGCCTTCATCCTCTTATCAACAACTAACTTCTACTCCTTCACCATCTCCACATCAACAAACAAGTTATATAAAAGGGAGTATGTCCGAAATTAAAGGTTTCTTTATGTTTAAAAAAAGATATAAGCTATTTTATTTTCTGATAGTTTTACTCCATAAATAAAGATTACATTAAAAAAAAAGTATACATATTATTATACAAAAGTATTTTATTTCCTTGTTTGTTGTGTGTAATACATAACCAGATTTTGACCAAAGCAGAAATGAACAAAGAGAAGAAATAACTAAATAGCATAGGTAGGAGAAATTGACGTTTTTACGTATAAGTGGCGAAATCATTTCTAGAAGGTTATAAAAACTGTCTTCATCCATCCGGAGAAAATTAATCACGTCCTTGGATTACAGGCCATTTAGTACGTTTATGTGGCTTAATTTTTTCACCCAGCAACTTCTCTTTTTCTATTTTCGAATAAATTAACCGAGATGGCTAATGCCAAACCAACACGGTGGTGTTTTAAGAGAGTCGGAGGTATTTTGAAGAACTCTACCGCATATGCATTCCGCTCCAAGTCCGAACGCGTACTGCTAGGCAGGCCCGTGTGTAAGGTCTACCCCGATAAAGGCCCCGATTTCTTTCCACCCTAGATCGCCACCGATATCGTGTCGTATGTAGCCCGCTTTAACGGAATTCCGGACGGCGCGTTCAACGCCCGGCTGTTGCTACGTACATTGTGTTGAGAGTATATAGTGGCGTGTAAAAGTATTGTATATGTTGAGTGTGAGAGAGTATGTATACTCACATGTGTATCTGTATGACATATGTGTGTGTGTATAATGTAGGAAAGTAGCCTACAAGCCTATGGCACTGATATTTTACATAAAATGAAAACAAAAATTTTGAATAAAACGTTTTAAAAAGCTTTTTTGAACAATTAATTTGCCCTTTGCCCTTGAGCCTGTGACCCTGCAAAGTGACAAGGTCAATTATGCCAACTAAATTTATTGTTTTATTACCGTTCGTAAAGTAGGGTGGATATGATTTTAATTTATTTAATTATTTGATTCAATTTTTTTTTAAATATCAGTGCCATAGGCTTCTACTCCGTTTACATGTTACACCCTATTCTTTCCAGATGTTAAAAAAATTTGTACAACTGACTACAATACGACGGAATCAATGTATTCGAAGTCAATTAAACAATAATTTTAAATAATTAAGGATAACTTGGTTAGATCTTGATCAAATGTCTATGGGACCACACGAGAAGCACCAGCTTTCAAATAAAAATTTAAATCGGTTCACCGAGAAAAAAGTTCTGAGGTAATATATAAAAAAAACATACAGTCGAATTGAATACCTACTCTTTGTTGAAGTCGGTTAAAAAGAGTGACAAACAAGCACACACTTCACTACCAGGTAGACTGTGTCCTCGTTTGACAAGTGGATGCTTTGGTAAGTGAATGCTGTGGCCCATAGACATCTACATTTATCGTCGATTCATAATCAAAACGCAGATGCATTTTCCCCCTGAGGACTAAGATTGAAAGCCTCGTTTCCAGTAATAAGGGTCTCCGGTTCTCTAACTTCGTGATAAGAAGTCGTATTTACAATTACTAGACCAATAATGTAGTGTAGCCGCTGCCATGCATTAAGGTAGTGACTAACACAGCCTTATGAATTTCCACGTGCCTTTTCTGACTTGCTACTTTGCACCTTCTTATTTTTGAAGTCGGTTAAAGGTGGAGAACCATCATCATCGTCATCTTTAAAGCGTCCACTAAGTCCACTGCTTAGCATTATAGCCCCCCCCTCCCCCGCCCCGCCCCATATATGTGATATGGGGTTTCACTTATGCCGTCTCTACACGGCGAAAATGGAAAATATGGTATAGTATAGCTGTAGCACGATTGGGTTGGCTCGACCGAGGTAGGACCACGCTCTCACAGTATACCAGCGTGAAGTAGCAGCTTAAGACTGCTGTGCTTCATTAGCTGAGTGTAGTGAGAACCGGAGACCCTTTTTTCTGGAAATGACGCATTCCATCTCAGTCCTCAGGGGTGGCAACGCATCTGCATTTTGATTCTTAACTGAGGATAAATATAGATGTCTATAGGTCACGGCATACAACTATCATCAGGTGGACTGTGTGCTGTGTGCTCGTTTATCACCCCTGTTTATTATAAAAAAGTCCCTTGATCGAATCCAAGGTCGGACCAAAATTCAGTTAATGAGTTTTTTTTGTCAAGAAGTTTTCAGTAATAGCCCGAAGACAGGAAGTTAGCGATTATTAGCCACCATGCCTCAGAAAGTACGTTAAGATATTGATCCTGTGACTCATCTTTCTCCGGTCGTGTAGGATAGCTGTCCCATCGGACTATGAGAGTGAGGGAATAGAGAGTGAACCTGTGCATACGCATACACTCGGGTACTTCAATCCTGTCCTAGGCAGATGACTAGTCTCCGTTGAGACTGGCTACCGTAACCGGAATTCGCTCTGGAGGATATTATTTTATTATTATTATTATTTTACGGTAGTGAAGTTGGCTGTGGCAGAATAAGCGGGAGAGTAGAATGCAGTCAATAAGGATATGTTTGGGTGGATAAATAATAACAAGTAATAATTTCCTTTCTTTTTTTCTTTCGTTCGCGGCCCTAGAGATTCTACATAACTCTCTGTATTATTTTTAAGTCTCCAAATACAGGCTGATCTTACGGTGGGAGATGTAAAGCGATAACAAACTATGGGAACCGCTGATGCATACTATCCTGCTGGGAGGGCTATGTCGTTTCACTAAATATCTACAAAGCACTGCCCAGACAGATGCCACCGTGCAAACGCTTCCATTGTCGAGCTTAAGTTTATTTCAAGATTATTGATTCACTTTTGTACTCTTGATTCTCACATCGAACAATTGTCATGCGTCTTAAATTTAAAAAAAATGTATTTTTTAAATTAATTTAATTATTTATTACATAAGTAATTTCTAATTTCTTACGTATACTCTAAGTTTTATTTGTGCATTCTCGCCTGCAGATAATTAATGTATAAATAATAAATTATAATTTAGAGGCTAAATTAAAATTCGATAAAAAATGTTTGTAATTTGTATTTGCTTATCCAATGTCACCTTAAACAACAAATATGTTATTTTGCAAAATGTAGTACATATTTTATGAATCTGATATAATATTTACTCTTGATAATGAAGTGGCAATGAGCTCTTTAGTGCACTGTGACTTCATTCTTAAAAGTTTGATAAGCTATAAAAAATAACTAATGTTTATTATAGATATCAAAAAATAAGGTAGGTGAGGATAATATTAAGCTTTGCTGCCCTATAAAACCAAAACTAGAAGGAAGACAGAGACAGAAATATAAAAATCGTATAATATAATTAATATATTAAGAAAAAAATAGTAAACTAGCACAGCACGAATTAGGAACACTTTGAAAAATCAACTCAAAAAACTAACTACACTACATCGTACTGAAATCGACTAAAATATTTACTGTAATATCAACCGTCAAAAAGGCGTCGCTAGAGTAGCGCCCTTTTAACCCTTTATTATTTGATTGACCGATGAAATGTAATATGGTCATCCGGTTAATATAGTCACTTTCTTATAACTCAAAAACAGCCTTCTTTGCATACACGGCTTTGTGATACGTTAGCTCTTCATTAATCAAAATAATAAAAATAAATCAATCGATATATTTAGTTTATATTAGAATTAAAAACAAAGAAATATTTATGTATAAAAACAATAATACTAGGGATGTAACAAAATTTTAATGATACCGGTAAACCGAGAAATATTGTCGCTTTTAAAAGTGTATTCATCAAAACTCTAAGGCACTTCTAGCAGACATAGAAGCTTCAAATTTAGAATACAATTAGTGTTTAGTGTATAAATCAAGGAAAAACTAAAATATTTTTTAATTTCGGTCCAGTTTCCTAGATACACTAACTGCATAAATAACTTTGTAATCCCATATGAATATATGTTTGTATATAGGTACGTGGATGGTTTTCAAGAAGTAGAAGGCACCGGAAAGGAAAAAAAGTAGGACTATCTTATCTACAAAAATAAATGAGATGCCATCAAAACATAACTAAGTAAAAGAAAAAATAAGTCTCGCAACTCAGTTCTTCGAGAGAGACATGTAATACCAAGTCGGTTAATTTATTCAGTTCCTACTTAACCTTCCTATATCCGCGCGTTGGTCTGTGAGACAAAATACTCTTTTGCGTTTTGTTCTTTATACATCAATGCTGACATTTTGTACTTTAGCTGCCTGATTCGTTGCTACATTCTTTCCAATGTGCACAGTGCGTTCGTGCGAGCAGCACATGTGGTCGTTTTTTGGCGCCAATTGGTCTGTGGGACCGACGCGGGTATAGGATAAATTTTTTGTGTAAGTAATAACTTAATTATTATTATAAAATTCGCTTGTTATTTATAGTTTTTGTATCATTATGTTATGGATAAACATTTTTTATTATTTTTAGGTTATATTTTGCGTCAAGATGGACGAAAATCAAATTAGATTGATGTTGGAAGAAGAAAATTCTGATTCTAACTATGAAGATGAAAACGATAGTGAGGTAGAGGATTTTGTTGAAATACAAGAAGATAGCTACAATAGCGCGCAAGAGGATAATTCTGAGCATGAGCAAGAGGGTCAATCTGCAGAGGAGAGCAATTCTCAAGTGGAGTCGGAAGATCATCAAACATATATAAATTATTACCTCGGAAAAGACCGTCACACGAGGTGGAACAAAACTCCTGCGTCAAATCCAGTAAGAAGAGTGCTAGGAATATCGTTACTCAACTTCTAGGTGCTAAAGGTGGAGCTAAGTATTTGAAAGAACCCGGTGAGATATGGAGGTTATTTTTCACGGAGGATGTTATTGGTCGGATGGAAAAGTACACTAACGAACAAATAAAACGAATTTCATCTCAATTCATAAGAGACGCGCATATAGACTTGATAACTCGTCAATGGCTTTGGTTTTGCGACTCAGTGAAGGTATTTATAATACTGGCCGTAACATCACATGTGATAATTTCTTTACCAGTATTCCCTTGATAGATAAACTTGAGTCACAGAAGTTGACCGTGATCGGCACACTTCGCAAAAATAAAAGGGAACTGCCCAAACAGTTTACGGAGATAAGAGGTCGAGAAGAAAAATCCAGCTTATTTGGGCACCGAGGCAATTGTGCACTTGTATCTTATGTGCCCAAAAAGGGCAAGAATGTTTTACTTGTGTCTAGCATGCATGATGATGCTAAAATCGACGTCGAAACCGGTAAACCTGAATTGATAATGGACTACAATGCGACAAAAGGTGGAATTGATACTGTGGACAAAATGTGCGAAACCTATAACGTTGCACGAGGCACAAACCGGTCGCCCATGGTAATTTTCTACAGTTTGATGAATGTAACGGGTATAAATTCGTATGTTTTATACCTGCAAAACAATCCCAATAATAAAGTTACCTTAGAACTTTTCTGGAAGCTTTGTCCTATGACCTCATAAATTCGCATCTCAGGAGACGGGCGGCCAACACGTCATTGCCAAAAACTCTAAAGTTACGGCTCAATGAAATATGTAAATTAGATTGTCCTGAGTCTGCAGCAACATCTAATAATAATAAAATCGGCCGTTGTGCATTTTGCACGTCAAAAAAGAACCGTAAGACGCGTTATAACTGCGTAAAATGTAAAATTTATTTTTGTATGGAACACGCGCTTATGTTATGCTCTGACTGCTATAGTGGAACTTCTGCTTAAGAATAGTTGTAAGTTTACTGTTAATTTACTTGTTATAATTAAGATTAAAGTTTGTTTTAGTTTATTATAAGAAGAAAAAATATTTTTGTTACATTTTTATAGCTCATATGAAAAACTTCTTATTTTCCAGAGACGGTAATAAAAGACTGTTAGTCAGTAAATAAATGATATACTGTCGATAAATTGTTTTATTTTTATTAACCTGATACTCCCTAGTTTTAGGAAAACGTAATTTCATTATACGTTTTCTTGAAAAAATACCATGAAATTGGGTTCCGAACTTTCGGTCTATGAGACCGTGCGCGGGTATAGGTGTCACAATATTTGGCGCGGGTATAGAAAGGTTAAGGGTCCTTCTGTTTTAAGTTATTACGTAATTAGCTAACCTAACAACATTTTATAGTAACCATATCAATGTTAAAAATCTTTTATGTTTTAAATATATAGATTGACTTGGCAATCGCACTAAGCAATCTAATTTAATATAATATGTATTACTTGCGAGATATTAATTTAATATAATGTGTATTACATTTGAAACCGTAACGTAACGTAACCGATTTTAAGCACACCGTGTGCAGTTTGGTCACACTTGAGAGATAGGATAGTTTTTTTGCCCACCCATACTCACAATTTTTTTTGCGAATTTAAGGATTTTTAATAGGACATGACAAAGTGAAAAAGGACAGGAACGAGGGAAGGGTCTTTGTCACGGCTCGTTCAGCAGCGGATTCCCTAACCTCCTATGACACCTACGTTGGGTTCGGGAACAACGTATGTGAACCCCGCAACGGAGTAACACACAAGGGCGTCGACCTCTTCTTTTTCTTCAAATAGGTTCAGGCGGGGATTACGGGTCTTCCGAGGTCGTCCCGGTCCCAACGCCTTAATTCTTCAATATGTGCCGCGCTAGCGACACCAATGAACTGTACTTATTTTAAAGGTGAAAGATCCCTTGGGAATAAAACAGTAATTATCTTCAAACCGTTCCGTGGGAGAGTAATTACTTTCCCTATCACTTCCCTGTATACTTTTTTTTCTTGATTATATTATATACTGGTAGCTGGTCCCGAACGATTTGTATGTCGTTGTTGTCCTCTGCCGTGCAGGTCTCGGGCCTCGGGGTGTACCCCTTTACCCGGATGTTCCTCAAGGCACCTACAACCGGTCCTGGGCGCTTTGGTGGAAAGGCTTGCACTTTTTCGCGGTAACGATTTGTATGTTGAATGTCGTCTACAATGTCCGGGGACAATGCAGGTATCGGGCCTCGGGGTATCCCCCATTGCCCGGGTGTCCTCATATCCCATTACTATGGGACAGTCCTTTAGCCTATTTTAGGCTCGATAGCAGACACGGGTTTTTTCCGTGGTGGCGGTAAATTGTTTTTCCGTAGTTATCCGACTACGGAAAAAGGTGGTTATCTGGTGAGTCTGAGTTGGCCTTTCTGCGGCATTGTGGGTTGTTACTCAACTCTCTAATCACATATAGAGAGGAGTTCTCTTGGAAGAGGTCGCCCGTCCGGTGGCCGGGTGTGTAACGGCGCAAAGCCGTTAAGGTGTTCATGTGGCCCGTTATCGGCACGGTCAAACATGCCGCGCGCTAACCGGGCCACGAAGTCGGTGATGTTCTCGATCTTCATGTCGGCCGCTATGACGTCGTTCCGGACGTAGCGACCTGCTCCGACGATCGTCCTTAATGTCAGATTCTGCTGGGCCTGTAGTCGCCGCCTCAGAGGGTCGCTCAGAAGTGCGTACCAGGCCGGTGCAGCGTAAGTGATGATGGTCCGGATATACATCTTGTATATCCGGAGCTTGGTTCGTATGGACAGCTTGGATGCCAGGACCGGCAAGAGCGTCGCCCGCGCACATCGGGCCCGGCGGACGACGAAGTCGACGTGCGCGGTCATGCGCAGCGTCCTGTCGATCCTGCACCCAAGGTAGGTTACGGCCTTCTGGTACGCAATCTTCTGGCCGTTGAGGGTCAGCGGAGGTGGAAACTTCCTGAGACGGCGAGTGAGCAGAGCGGTCGTCTTACCAACGTTGACGACCATCCTCCACTCATCCAGCCATGGTGGCAGCAGGTCCAGCAGACGCTGCATCTTGGCAGTGGCTATGTGGGCTCTTCTGGACGAGGTGAAATAGGCGCTATCGTCCGCGAATAGCGCCAGCTCAACGTCGTCCTCCCACTCTTGAAGCCTGCCTGCCAGTGTAGGTATGTCGTTGGTGTAAGCCGCGTACAGGACTGGAGACAAACAGCTGCCCTGTGGAACGCCGGCTCTGATGGTTCTGGTTGCGGACTCGGCGTCCTCTACGCAGACGTAGCACTTCCTGTCTTCCAGGAAAGACGCCATTAACCGCAACATAGCAAGAGGGACACTGGTCTGTTCTTTCAGTTTGTATAATAATCCTGCGTGCCACACCCGGTCGAACGCCTTCTCGATATCGAGAAAGACGCCCAACGATATGCGGCCACGATTGTACTCTGCCGCAAGCAGGTGCAGCACTCTAGTCAGCTGTGTGACTGTAGAGTGACCCCTCCTGAATCCGTGCTGCTCCGCCCGAAGTTGGATGCACGGACGGAGACGTCTTAGCAGCAATCTTTCGAACAGTTTAGCTATATGTGGTAATAGCGTGATCGGCCTGTAGTTGGCAGCTCTACGCCTGTCCTTCCCGGGTTTCGGCAAGACGATGATTTTGCCTTTTTTCCAGTCCTCCGGGAAGTGGGATGTCCGCAATATCCCATTGTAGAGTCGACCAAGCTCTACTATGACTCTATTGGGCAGCTGTCGGAGTGCAGCGTTGGTAATCCCGTCGTGCCCCGGCGCCTTCCTCGGTTGCAGGAAGGTTACTGTCCTCCGCAGTTCAGCGGGGGGAGATGAACCACTCTCCTGCAAGAGGCGGCGCGGGCGACGACAGGAACTCCTGTACGCGACTTTCCTTCCGGGCATGAAGCTCCATAAACTCCGCACTTGCTGTATTCGGCATAAATTGCTCCTCGAAGTGCTCGACTAGGATATCCGCTCTGCCCTTGGCATCGTAGCATCGTTCGCCCGTATTATCAGTCAGCGGGCAAACGGGAGGTTTGGATTTGGTCAACTGCCGGTTCAGTCTATAGAGCGACGCATCTTGCTCTTCCGCCTTCCGGATGCGCCGATCCCAGGCCTCTCCTCTGAAGGCCTGGACTGCAACCGACAGTTCCTCCGATAAGGTGTTCAGCTGTGTCTTAATTCTGGGACAGCGAGTACGCGCCCAGAGCTTTCTTAGCGCTCTTTTGCGCTTGATCTGCACGCATATGTCACGCGGCAGATCGTCTCGCCTTGCTGTAATCGTGACGACCGTAGAGGCCGCGTGGAGGGCTTCCTTGATGTTGTTGATAATTCTAGTTGCAGCGGCCTCTACGTCGTCCGCTGTGCTTATAGGATGGTGTGCTGGAGGTCTCTGCTGAAGGTGTTGACAGTAGAGCCTCCAGTCGACACGGGTCTTAAAAGCTCTGGGCGGCGTAGTCACCGCCTTTAAGCCAAGGGTTATCAGTAACGGGAGGTGCTGTGAAGGAAGGTCGTACAGCACTTCTACCACTATCGGATAGTTGACGTTCCTAGTGAGCACGATGTCCAATACATCCGGATGTGCCTCCTTGGGTCAGTAGGAACGTGAGTTGGTTCCTCGGGACCTAGAACGTCGTACTGGTTCTTCTCAGCATCTTCATATAGCTCAAGACCCGGCGGGGTGATCACTCTGGACCCCCACGCCGGGTGTTTGGCGTTCAGGTCCCCGGCGATGAATGTTACAGGTGTATCGCCTTCCATCACCGTCCGGATGTCTGAGGAGCAGAATGGAGTCCCTGGCGGGCGGTATGCTGCATAGATCCTTAGTTCCTCGCCCGCCGCCTCCATTCTTATGCCGATTGAGCGCATTGTCTGGTAGGATGGTAGTTCCAGCTCTTGGTGGACGATGTCCCTCCTCACTAGAACCGCCGTCCCTCTATAGGCAGCCCCTTGAGAAGTGACCTCGTCCCTTCTGTAGATGTGGTAATTTGGCAGCTTTATTCGCGTCTTGGGATTCAATATTGTTTCGCCCAGCAGTATAATATGTATGTCCTGTTGCTGGGCGACAGTGCGGAGTTCATGCAGCTTCTGCCGTACACCGTCCGGGTTCCAATAGATTAGGCGCAGATTATTCTCCTCCATAGTGTCGAGCCAGGAGGTTTGCCAGCGCCTTCATGATCGCTGTTACGGGGTCTGTCCCGGCTCTTATATCGGCCAGGACTTGCGTGCCGACCTCGATGGCAATACCAACCAGACGCTGGATTGCATCTGCTGTTTCGAGGCCGGTCGTCGGTGTTCTCCTTTGTGAAGGCGTTGGTGCAATTGTCTCGGGCGTTGGGTCCTCTCTTGCTTTTGGGTAGAGCGCGCTCTGTAGTGTGGGTCGGGCTCTCTACGGTGGGGCCCTCACCGGCACTCTACCCACGCCCTTTTTGGTGGTCTCCTCTGTAACCTGCGCCTTAGAGGCTACTGGTCCATGTGGTGTCGGGGTAGAGGTAACAGCCCGAGGAGGCTGCGACTTCTTCCTGCTTCTCTCCCGCCTCCTCTTCTTTGAGGGTTGCCGTTCTGTGGCAGGGTTGGCGGGAGGTTGCAGAGTCGCCCCGGTGGTTGCCCTTTCCTCTGCGGGCTCCACCGTTTCCTTGTGTTACGGGTGGGGGGGGGGGGCTGGTTGCCTGCCCTTCCCCGTGATGGTAGCCCACCCGTCTTTCTGGATGGTAACAGCTTTCGGGCGACTCTGGGGGATCCTTTTCGGGTCCTCCGGGAGTAGCCCCGGTAAGGTAATCCCCTGTCTTCGTGCAGTCCTCCTCAGGACTGGACAGCGGCGGTCATTTGCCGTGTGGTTCTTACCACAGTTGGCGCACTTGGGTTCCTCTTCCCTACCCCGAGGGCAAAGGCTCGCTATATGCTCCCCGGCGCAGCGTACGCACCTCACTGGCCTGAAGCAGTTGGCTGAGGCGTGCCCGAAGGCCTGGCATCGGTGGCATTGGGCCGGTCCTGCTTTCCTTTGCCAGGCCTCGATGACTACCCCTCTCATGTAGAGTAGCTCGTCGACTTCATATAGTTTCTTGAGCTGCTCCAGGCTCAGGTGGTCGAATTGGGCAAAGTAGACGCATCCAGGTCTGCCCCTACGCGGTGGAATCGCCTTCACATATTTCACGGGGAAGCCCTTTGCCCTTATGGCCTCCTCTATGGTACTGGTGTCGGTGCCCATTGGTAGACCCCGGATGCCCACTTTGGTGGGCTTGTCTTCCTCCGGGGTATAGCAGTACCACGACATGCGTAGGTGTTTCCTTGGAAAGTTCAACCATATAGCGTTGAACAGTCCGAAATTCATTGGCGCTCTGCGGTGTAAACCGTACGCCTTTCCCGAACGGACGGGCATTCAAAGGGTGGCCCAACATTCTATTGAGCTCCTTGAAATGCCTCGTCCAGTCCGGTAGGCATTCAGCAACTATAGGCGGATATCTTGCTTTCTCTTCCTGGTCGGCAGGCTTTTCAGAAGGCACTGCCGCCGGTTTGGGTCGTGGCACTGCTGGCGCAGCTACCATATGGGCATAGCTAGTAGATGGCCGTTGGCCATCGTCCTGCGGGAGCCCGGACGGATTTTGTTGTCTTCCCCGGCGAATGATCGGTGCCAGCGGATGTATTCGGGGCCAAGTCGCATATGTTGTAGCACCCCAACCATACGACCCTTCTCCCCCCTGCTCTACTGATCCCGACTTCCATGCTGGAATCGGCGTTCCTCTGATCTAGTGGGAGTGGGGTTGGTGGAGATGGCGACTTCGGTGGCGATCTCAGCACCTTATCGGTCGTTGGACTTGTTCCTCCTAGTTGGAGGATCCTAGCCATTTCCTCTTCTCATGCAAATGAGGCTGCAGTTTCTGGCGGAGTGTGCCGTCTCGACGACTTCTTAGCCCGCTGCTGTTGGGGCGACGGTTCCAGCCTCAGTGTACTCAGATACGATGGGCGTGAGCGCGACGTCCTCGGTGCGGGCTCTTTCCCTGGAGATACGGGTTTCCTAGTGGGGATCTGCGAGAAGGAAGACACTACTCGGTCCTTTCCGGATTCGAAAGATGTCTCTATACTATCTGGTCGATCCAGCACACTTGTTCGGTCCGGTGGTTTTCTGGTTCTTGGTGGTGGTTCCCCCTTTGTCCTTATCGGACATGGTACCTACCTAAGAGTCAGTAATCTACTAACGGCCCTGTCTATATAGATAAGCGAGGATGGAGGAAACTATTGGCTATCTCTTGGGGCACTGCCTACCCCTTTTACAACAAAAGGGTTGGGGGAAGTGCAACGGTGGCACTTTAATACGCGACTAGGCACAGGATGCACGGAGCGCATAAAGTGCCAAGAATCACCTAGGGGCCGGTGACCTCGACGCCTCACGGAATCACGGGACTCAACGATCGGCGGAGTTTGTCGTACCGGCGGTTATTTGCAGCCACTGCTAACTACAAATAACGCACACCTAGGAGATCCTTAGATTTGTATAACGTTGATTGTCGTCTGATTGCACCGAGATGCAATACAGGTATCGGGCCTCGGGGTGACCCCCATTACCCGGGTGTCCTCATGTCCCATTATTATGGGACAGTCCTTGTTGCCTATTCAGGCGTGATGGTAAGTCCGGTTTTTTCCGTAATTGGTTAATTACGGAAAAAAGAGTGGTTATCTAATATAGACAGAGTTGGCCTTTCAGCGGCATTGTGGGTTGTTACTCAACTCTCTAATCACATATAGAGAGGAGTTCTCTTGGAAGAGGTCGCCCGTCCGGTGGCCGGGTGTGTAGCGGCGCAAAGCCGTTCAGGTGTTCATGTGGCCCGTTATCGGCACGGTCAAACATGCCGCGCGCTAACCGGGCCACGAAGTCGGTGATGGTCTCGACTTTCAGATCGGCCGCTATGACGTCATTCCGGACGTAGCGACCTGCTCCGACGATCGTCCTTAATGTCAGATTCTGCTGGGCCTGCAGTCGCCGCCTCAGAGGGTTGCTCAGAAGTGCGTACCAGGCCGGAGCAGCATACGTGATGATGGTCCGGATATACATCTTGTATATCCGGAGCTTGGTGTTTATAGGCAACTTGGATGCAAGTACCGGCAAGAGCGTCGCCCGCGCACATCGGGCCCGGCGGACGACGAAGTCGACGTGCGCGGTCATGCGCAGCGTCCTGTCGATCTTGCACCCAAGGTAGGTTACGGCCTTCTGGTACGCAATCTCCTGGCCGTTGAGGGTCAGCGGAGGTGGTAAATTCCTGAGACGGCGAGTGAGCAGAGCGGTCGTCTTACCAACGTTGACGACCATCCTCCACTCATCCAGCCATGGTGGCAGCAGGTCCAGCAGACGCTGCATCTTGGCAGTGGCTATGTGGGCTCTTCTGGACGAGGTGAAATAGGCGCTATCGTCCGCGTATAGCGCCAGCTCGACGTCGTCCTCCCACTCTTGAAGCCTGCCTGCCAGTGTAGGTATGTCGTTAGTATAAGCCGCGTACAGGACTGGTGACAAACAGCTGCCCTGTGGAACGCCGGCTCTGATGGTTTTAGTTGCGGACTCGGCGTCCTCTACGCAGACGTAGAACTTCCTGTCTTCCAGGAAAGACGCCATTAACCGCAACATAGCAAGAGGGACACTGGTCTGTTCTTTCAGCTTGTATAGTAGTCCTATGTGCCACACCCGGTCGAACGCCTTCTCGATATCGAGGAAGACGCCCAACGATATGCGGCCACGATTGTACTCTGCCGCAAGCAGGTGCAGCACTCTAGTCAATTGTGTGACTGTAGAGTGTCCTCTCCTGAATCCGTGCTGCTCCGCCCGAAGTTGGATGCACGGACGGAGACGTCTTAGCAGCAATCTTTCGAACAGTTTAGCTATGTGTGGTAATAGCGTGATCGGCCTGTAGCTGGCAGCTCTACGCCTGTCCTTCCCGGGTTTCGGCAAGACGATAATTTTGCCTGTTTTCCATATCTCCGGGAAGTGGGATGTCCGCAATATCCCATTGTAGAGTCGACCAATCTCTACTATGACTCTATTGGGCAGCTGTCGGAGTGCAGCGTTGGTAATCCCGTCGTGCCCCGGCGCCTTCCTCGGTTGCAGGCGGGTTACTGTCCTCCGCAGTTCAGCGGGGGAGATGAACCACTCTCCTGCAAGAGGCGGCGCGGGCGACGACAGGAACTCCTGCACGCGACTTTCCTTCCTGGCATGAAGCTCCATGAACTCCGCACTTGCTGGGTTCGGCATAAATTGCTCCTCGAAGTGCTCGACTAGGATATCCGCTCTGCCCTTGGCATCATAGCAGCGTTTGCCTGCGTTGTTAATCAGCGGGCAAACGGGAGGTTTGGTTCTAGTTAACTGCCGGTTCAGTCTATAGAGCGACACATCTTGCTCCTCGGCCTTCCTGATGCGCCGATCCCAAGCGTCGCCTCTAAAGGCCTGGACTGCAACCGACAGTTCCTCCGAGATGGTGTTGAGCTGGGTCTTTAATCTAGGGCAGCGAGTACGCGCCCAGAGCTTTCTCAACGCTCTCTTGCGCCTGATCTGCACGCATATGTTAAGCGGCAGATCGTCTCGCCTGGCTGTGATCGGGACGATCGTAGAGGCCGCGTGAAGGGCCTCCTTGATGTTATTAGTGATTCTAGTTGCAGCGGCCTCTACGTCGTCCGCTGTACTTATTGGCTGGTGTGCTGGAGGTCTCTGCTGCAGGTGTTGACAGTAGAGCCTCCAGTCGACACGTGTCTTAAACGCTCTGGGCGGCGTAGTCACCGCCTTCAGGCCAAGGGTTATCAGTAACGGGAGGTGCTGTGAAGGTAGGTCGTACAGCACTTCTACCACTATCGGATAGTTGACGTTCCTAGTGAGCACGATGTCTAATACATCCGGATGCCTCCTTGGGTCAGTAGGAACGTGAGTCGGTTCCTCGGGACCTAGAACGTCGTATTGGTACTTTTCGGCGTCTTCATATAGTTCACGACCCGGCGGGGTGATCACTCTGGACCCCCACGCCGGGTGTTTGGCGTTCAGGTCCCCGGCGATGATAACAGGTCCATCGCCTTCCATCACTGTCCGGATGTCTGAGGAGCAGAATGGAGTCCCTGGTGGGCGGTATGCTGCATATATCCTTAGTTCCTCGCCCGCCGCCTCCATTCTAATACCGATTGAGCGCATTGTCTGGAAGGATGGTAATTCCAGCTCTTGATGGACGATGTCCCTCCTCACTAGAACCGCCGTCCCTCTATAGGCGGCCCCTTGAGAAGTGACCTCGTCCCTTCTGTAGATGTAGTAATTTGGCAGCTTAATGCGCGTTCTTGGATTTAATATTGTTTCGCCCAGCAGTATAATATGTATATCCTGTTGCTGGGCGACTGTGCGGAGTTCATGCAGCTTCTGCTGTATTCCGTCCGGGTTCCAATAGAGGAGGCGCAGATTACGCTCCTCCATAGTGCCGGGCTAGGAGGTTTGCCAGCGCCTTCATTATCGCTGTCACTGGATCTGTCCCGGCTCTTATGTCAGCCAGGACTTGCGTGCCGACCTCGATGGCAATACCAACCAGACGTTGGATTGCATCTGCTGTTTCGAGGCCGGTGGTAGGTGTTCTCCTATAAGAAGGCGTTGGCAATTGTCTCGGGGGTTGGGGCTCCTGGATTTGCTCTCTTTGCTTGTGGGTAGAGCGCGCTCTAGTGGTAGAGCGGGCTCTATGTTCAGATAGAGCCCTTTCTGGCATTCTACCCACGCTGGTTGTCTCCCTCGTAATCTGCGCCTTAGCGGCTACTGGTATGGTTGGTGTCGGGGTAGAGGTGACAGCCTGAGGAGGCTGCGACTTCTTCCTACTTCCCCCCCGCCTCCTCTTCTTGGAGGGTTGCCGTTCAGTGGCAGGATTGGCGGGGGGGCTGTAGAGTCGCCCCGGTGGTTGCCCTGGTCGTTGTGGGTTCCACCGTTTCTTGGGTAGTTGCGGGTGGGGGGGGGGGGCTGGTTGCCTGCCCTTCCCGGTGATGGTGGTCCACCCGTCCTGCTGAATTGTAACAGCTTTCGGGCGACTCTGAGGGGCCTTTTTGGGGGCCTCCGGGAGTAATCCCGGCAAGGTTATCCCCTGCCTCCTCGCAGTCCTCCTCAGGACTGGACAGCGGCGGTCATTTGCCGTGTGGTTTTTACCACAGTTGGCGCATTTCGGTTCCTCTTCCCTACCCCGAGGGCAAAGGCTTGCTATGTGCTCCCCGGCACAGCGCACGCATCTCACTGGCCTGAAGCAGTTGGCAGAGGCGTGCCCGAAGGCCTGGCATCGGTGGCATTGGGCTGGTCCAGCCTTTCTTTGCCAGGCCTCGATGACGACCCCTCTCATGTAGAGGAGCTCGTCGATGTTATATAATTCCTGGAGCTGCTCCAGGCTCAGGTGGTCCAGTTGGGCAAAGTAGACGCAGCCAGGTCTGCTTCTACGCGGTGGTATTGCCTTTACGTATTTTATGGGGAAGCCTTTTGCCCTTATGGCCTCCTCTATTGCTTGGGTGTCCGTGCCCATTGGTAGACCCCGGATGCCCACTTTAGTGGGCTTATCCTCCTCCGGGGTATAACAATACCACGACAATGATGGTGTTTTCTTGGTTAACTCGACCATGTACCGCTGTACTGTGCGGAATTCGTTTGCACTTTGCGGTGTAAATCTAACGCCTTTCCCAAACGGACGGGCATTTATGGGGTGGCCCAACATATTGTTGAGCTCCTTGAAATGCCTCGTCCAGTCTGGTAGGCATTCGGCCACTATGGGTGGGTATCGGCCCTTCTCCTGGTCGGCAGGCTTCACTGTAGGCGCTGCCGCCGGTGGTGGTCGTGGTACTGCTGGTGCAGCTACCATATGGGCATAACTGGTAGATGGCCGTTGGCCATCGTCCTGTGGTAGCCCGGACGGATTTGTTGTTGCCACCGGCGATGATCGGCCGGCGGATGCAGCGAGGGTGGCATATGTGGTTGACCCCCAACTGAAGGATTCTTCACCCCCTGCTCATACTGTGCCGAATCATGGCTTCGCCGATCCGGTGATATGGTGCGGGGGGGGGGGGAGTTGTGGTGGAGAGGGTGACCTGGGTGGCGATCTCAGCACCTTCTTTGTGGTCACTTTTTGATGGTAATCTTCATCTTCCTCTGATGAGGCTGGTGCTTCATCGGAAGACGATTGGGAGCCAACCCGTTGCCTCTTCTCATATAAAGAGGCTTCCGTTTCCGGAGGAGTATGTCGTCTCGCCGTTTTCTTTGCCCGCTGCTGCTGGGGCGACGGTTCCTGCCTGACCGTGTGCTCAGACACGGCCGGCGTGAGCGCGACGCCCGGTGCGGGCTCTTTCCGCGGTGAGACGGGTTTGCGTTGGGGGATCTGTGAAAATGAGGACACAACCCTCGTGCGTTCCGGGTTCGACAGATCCCTCACAACCAGTGGTCGATCCAACACACCTTTTCGGTCCGGTGGTTTTCTAGATGGGGGGGGAGGTTCCCCCTTTTTCTTATCGGACATAAGTAATCAATCAACGGCCCTGTCTAAAATGAGATGTACGAGATGGTAACTTTCCACACTTTGGGCACTGCCTACCCCTTTTGCCAGCAAAAGGGTTGGGGGAAGTGCAACGGTGGCACTTTATGACGCGACTAGGCACAGGATGCTCGGAGCGCATAAAGTGCCAAGAATCACCTAGGGGCCGGTGACCTCGACGCCTCACGGAATCACGGGACTCGACGTTCGGCGGAGTATGTCGTACCGGCGGTTAATTGCAGCCACTGTATACTGCAAGTAACGCACACCTAGGAGATCCTTGATCATTTGATTTGTATGAAAACCAGTCTAATGGGGTATCAACAAAGCTATACTCGAAAGAGAGCCGCGCCCTCTGTGCGATTACGCTACTTAATTACATCAATTTGTACTATCACTCTCTCACGGTTTGCCCAATATCTTTATTTGTATAAGACATACATTTATACATTTTATTTATAAAGATAGCACAAAAAATATCTATACTATGACATACATTACATTTTTATATCACAAAAAACCTTTTATTTATTCAACAAAATATGCCTATTTTACAACGTATGTTCTAAGTTGGAATTCTTAAATGTCTAACATATAAGGTTGAAACAATGTTCTTCATTTGAAATTATAAATATCTTAACTAATACAATAGTTTAATTTACATTTTTCCTATACATTTTACTATTTAAAACACTTTTAAATTTCTTACACAAAACTATCAAAATTTCACCTATCCAAAGGAATTTTCACATGAAAATAACACAGAATTCACCTATTTTGCTCATACAGTCAATCTGAAATATTTTACAAGTCAATTTTACATCAATTGCTGAAATTTGCAAATATTTAAATTTCTACTTATTTTGGCCTCCTAAGTACAAGGTTAACGCGCGGCTATGAACTCGCACTATTTGAACAACTAATTCTTACACGACTCTCAATTGTCGGAAATTATTTCTAACTAGATTCTTATCAGCTATCATGTTTCTTATCAGATAACATAAACAAAATATTTTATGAATCAAACATTGAAAATAAACATTTTATTTTCATACAAAACGTATCAAATTTATATAAGATAATACTTATGCAATTAATTTCCATTAATTCTATTTATGCACAAAGTGATCATTTCGACCGGGGAACAAATCCTGGTCTCTAACTTTATTTTAATATTCCTTTAAATTAACAATATTATTGGAAAGGTGATTTCAACCGGGGAACTGAACCCGGAAACATAATTTATATCTTTAAAATTCCCTATATGAATTTATTAAGAAAATATTACTAAGAAAACGACAAACTAGTCCGGCCTGGGAATCGAACCCAAGACCTTAAAATTATTAATTCGATATTTCTATTAAGATTCAACTAAATGTTTTCTTAAAAATTTAGAAGCTGTTCGTAATCGGTTAACTAATAAATTGAAATATTCTTATAGACGCATCGCCAACAACCTCCCCCCCCCGTGCATCAGCACCATCATTTGAGAGGCGTCGCGGGTACCAGGACTATCATTCTGGATGTAGGTCTCCTCAAGATACCTGTGCCAGTAATGACTTCAACCACTCTGGTGTGACCGTCTGGTCCCGGTAGCGTCCTATTAATCTTGCCTTTCGGCCACGTATTTCGTGGCAACGAATGATCTATTATCAAGACAATATCACCTTCTTGAGTTTCCATGAACCTTCCGTTATTATCCGTTCGAGGTATTAAAGTAGGCATGTACTCTTTCAGCCATCTCGTCCAAAAATGGTCGGCTAACCTCTGGGCGGATTTCCAATTGAGTTAACCCGTCAGATGTTGCTCTAAAAATAATCCAGGTGGTTGATCACCACATGAGCGTCCGAGAAGAAAATGATAGGGTGTCGAACCCTCTTCAGAACTATCCATACTGAATGTTATTAGAGGTCTGGAATTTACAGTATGCTCTGCTTCTAAAAGCAACGTATGCAGAACCTCCTCTCGCGGGCTCCTTTCATTGAGCGAAGTGGTCAACGCAATTTTAATCGATCTTATTAACCTCTCCCAAGCGCCACCCATGTGCGTTGCTCCCGGAGGTATAAATTTCCATTTAATATATTTTTTAAACGACTCGTTTTTCATGCCCTCATAGCACTCTTCGCATTCTTGCAATAATTCTTTATTTGCAGCTTTGAAATTCGTCCCGTTATCGCTGTAATCTGTATCTGTATCGTTATCGATGTAAAAGGTGGTTCATGATGAGCTATTCTCTCCAGAGGAAGATTTCCTTGTGGCACGTTCTGCGGCTTTGACCTGTATGTCCTGCACCACTGACAGTGATGTGACACACTTCGTACTACGTTACGCAAGTTCAAGACATAAAATTTTTGGTTCACCTCATTCATCACCGTCTGGTGATTGGCATGTCCAAAATGATGATGAACTTCTCTAATCATCATTTTAACGATTTCGTGTTTACCGTCTAATACGACAGGTTTTCTACTTTCCTCGGTCAAATTAGACTTAACCTGTAAGCCAAGCCATGCGCACTTTTGATCGTACAATACCTACCGTACGTCCGCCAAGCAGTGATCTAATTTGATCAGAATTATGTAAACATGTGTACCTATGAAAAAACTATTTTTTCGTTTTAAACAAAACCAAAGACACTATGCAATAGATAATAGTATCAAAGACAAAGATATGCTCTTTTATTTTAAACCATAACCTGGCAATGTTTCTTAGAAAAAAAAAAAGAAATCACTCTGAACTTTCGGCGTTCCACGTGCCGTTTTGATGAAGGTGCTCCGTCTTTTTTATAGAATTTTATATTTGTGTCTGGACTAAAAACGAAAGTATTATAATGGCGGCTGGGTCATAAATGTGGTATTTTTCACATTCTCATTTATTTTTAGTGTAAAATGTAAGTAAAAATAGTTTTCTTACATATTTCAAATAACTTGACGTTGTATTTATTTCAAATTCACACAAAACTATTTTAGAAATATTGTTCTAAATGTCACACAGATAAAATATTATTATTTAATTTTTTTTAATTTCTTTATATTTTAATATTTTGGTATGAGTAACGAATGGAAACACATAAAACATAAAAATATACATTTTCCAAACATTTTCATATAAATTTCTCTAAAAACAAAAGTGTAGAATTCAAATTAGTAGTAATTTCGTCACTAAAATTGAAGTATATACCACTATACAGCTATACAGGGTAATTTACGTATTTTATTACAATTTCTAGCAACCAAAAACAATTTTGTTCGATAGTTTATACATTCAACAAGAATTCCTGTAAGTTTTATCCATAAATATTGTCTCAAAGTGAAAATATAGCAAAATTTGCAATATAGCAAAAAATTTGCTAATTTTCAAATTTTGCCGCCATTACGGTCCCGAGCGAACGGGATTATAACATGTCGCGCGCTGTCAGAGCTTACAAAAAGGTAAACGCCCATTTAAACGGAGCAAGTTATCTTCTCCTATTTCCATAGATAATTTACTTAGGCGTGAACTTCTTTCAACGCTTTTGCCTGCTTTCAAGCATTTTATTTCCGAATGGCAACACTCGTCTTGAACGAACTTCCAAATTAATAATTCAGCTCTTTTTAAGAGCGTTATGTCCAACGCGCCATCGGGTCCTTTAACCGACTTTGGTAAAATTTCGTTGGAACACATAACCGACTTTTCGGCTGTGTTGTCGAGTCCTTTAACCGACTTTCTTAAACTTTTGAATTTTTCTACTTAATAATTCAGCTTTTTTTAAGAGCGTTATGTACAACGCGCCATCGGGTCCTTTAACCGACTTTGCTAAAATTTCGTTGGAACACATAACCGACTTTTCGGCTGTGTTGTCGGGTCCTTTAACCGACTTTCTTAAACTTTTGAATTTTTCTACCGCTTGTAAGGTGCGTGTAGTTGCCCCAAGGAATTTCTTAAAGCTGCTAAATCGTCCGTAGTCGGGTAGACTTAACGGCTCTTGCTTTCTTAGCGCGTTTACGCCTTTCGGCGATTTTTTTTCACCCGTTTCTAAGTTATTTATGGTGTGCACTTGTTTGGGCCATAAATCAGGACTTGTCCTGAAGAATTCAGGTCCTTGAAACCAGCGATGACTTACATCGAAGGTGGAAGGAAAACTTCTAGTGGCGTCGTCTGCCACGTTTTGTGACGTCGAAACCCATCGCCATTCACATGGTTTACTGTGATCTTCGATCTCAGCCAATCGATGAGCAACGAATGGTTTAAAAGCGCGAGGATCTGACTTAATCCACGCTAACACTGTACATGAGTCCGTCCAAAATATTCGCTCGGATATCTCGTACTTGCTCTCTTCCCTAACTGATGCAGCTAATCGGTTGCCCATAAGAGCTGCTTGTAATTCAAGCCTTGAAATGGAAATTGGTTTCAGCGGCGCTACCCTTGCCTTTGCGGCGATCAGCGTAATCCGCCTTTCTCCTGGCTCGTCCGTGGTGACGTAATACACCGCGGCGGCGTATGCTTTCTCACTAGCATCCGTGAAAGTGTGTAACTCTCCCTTGCCGACGCCTTCAGCAACGGGTACAGGTACTTCTAAATGACCTAATTTCTTCACTCCCGATATCCATTTACAAAATAACACGTGTAATTCGTGTGAAACTTCTTCATCCCAAGAGATGCCTGTCCTCCATACTTGCCGGATCAGCGACTTCCCTTGAATCGTTATGGGTGATGCGAGTCCTAAAGGATCGAAGACTGACATCACAGCGCTAGTTATCTCCCTCTTCGTAGGCGGTCGTAAACCTTCCATCACCTCTTCCGGTGTGTTACGAAGACTTATGGAGAAACTCATTATATCTCGTTTCATATTCCAGATCAAACCTAAAGTGCGTTCCGTGTGCTGCTTCTCTCCTTGTGAAGGACTGTCTGTCTTATATTTATTCTCCATTTTACATAAAACCTCGGGTCGGTTGCTAGCCCATCCCCTTAGTTGGAAAGAAGCACGTTTATGTAATTCATACATATCGTTTACTATCCTTTCGGCCGTCGTCACGTCGGGAAATGCCTGTAGATAGTCATCCATATAAAAATTGCTTTCCGTCGCGGAAGCTGCTTCTAGATAGATATGTGCGTTATCCTGCGCATTTCTATTCCTTCACATATATAGCGATGCATGGTGATGATGCCGCTCCAAATATGAGTGACGTCATTCTATACTCTTCCGGTGGCACGTCACGATTGTGCCGCCATAAGAATCGAAGGCTATCCTTGTCTTCTTTCCGAATTTTCACTTGCAGGAACATTTCTTTAATGTCTGCCATCACTGCCACGCTTCCTTCTCTGAATCATAGCAGAACGCCAAATAACGACTTCAATAAGTCCGGTCCGGTTAACAATGCATCATTGAGACAACGTCCGCCCGTCCTTGCGGCGGCGTCGAAAACTATTCATATTTTCCTTTTTTGTGGATGAGTCACTGCGAAGTGAGGGAAGATACCACGTGCGTGGGGAAATGTAAATATGGTTCACTTTCTCTGCGTAACCGTTAACGATGAGATTTTCAATTTGCTTCTCATATTCTTTTTTTCAACTCGCTATTTTTATCGAGCTTCTTTTCGATATTAAACAGGCGACTTTCAACCTGCGCTCTATTCGACGGCATGCACTCATTATCTGTGTGCCATAACAAAGCAGTCTCGTACCTATTATTAGGTATACGACGTACCGTTTTGTTCAAAATATTTAAAGCTCGTTCTTCTGGGTCGTTCGCGGGCTTTCGCGCAGACACTCCCAGAGATTCCAAACTAAAATAATCCTTGATTAACTTCTCCATGTCCTCCTCCTTCTTGGTGGAAATGTGGTTAACAATCTTGATTGGTTTAATGCCACCCGAAATGTGACCATGTAAAACCCATCCAAGTTTGGTGAGCGATGCTACAGGTAGGTTCTTACCTCCTGAAATTAATTCACGAGTAACTATGAGATGCCTATTGTCCTGGCCGATTAATATGATAGGTATGGACCTCTCATAAATCAACTCGTCCTTAATCGGTGTCAAATGAGAACTCCGTTGCAATAATTCTCGACCTACTGACTGCGGAGAAAGGTTAAGTGACTTAATTGTTTGTACACTTATCTCCTCTAAGTCTTTCGAGAAAATGCCTTTTATTTTAACGTTTGAGCGATACGAACTGTCATCGTTAATTCGCTTACCTCCTACGGCTTCAATACATAATTCTTCTTTGCGTCCGCGAGGTGCTAACTTCTGAGCCATCCACTCCTCTATGAGTGTCATGGTTGATCCTTCATCCAGAAGAGCTGTGGTCTTGACCTTTCCTCTAGGTCCATACAACTCGACCGATATAATTTTTAAATATACACATGCCAGTGCATTCACTGTACTAACAGTTGTAATTTGAGCCTCTTTACCGCCCTCGTCCCCTTGCGGCGAGGTATTTTTATTGGGGTATCGATGTAGCATTCGATGATATGCCATTCTACATCCCTCTACACCACATTTTTTTCGCTCTGCACTCTAGCCTCCTATGGTTAGGTGACAAACATTGGAAACATACTTGCGCCTTTTTAACCGCTTCCCATTTTTCGCGATTATTCATATCCTTAAATTTGTAACAACACACTATAGAGTGTTCCTTGTTGCATATAACACACTTATGTGTTACCCGACTTACAGGCTTATCCTGGGTTATCATAACCACTTGTCGGTAGTGCCCTTTATTATTTCGGCGTTCATAACGCTCGCCCTTAAAACGGTTGCGTACCTTTCGCAGACCCCTTTGCAGTGTGTACAGTTTGCTTCCTGAATTCAGGACGTTTCCGTTTTTCAGGCACATTTTCATTGCTTAAGGACGTTCCAAATTGTTCACTCAATGAATTCAAAAATTTGGCCATCTTCGGTAACTCTGGCTCCAAAGGTGCTGAGCTCGATATTCGAACCATTTAAATTTAATGATAGTTCCAAGTTTCTCCACTATACGGCTTACTAACTCTGGTGAGTATAATTTATACTACCACCACCAACCAACCAACCACAACAAAGCGTTGAACCAACCACAGTATTTACTGTGGTTGGTTCAACGCTTGTATTGCAGCAACCACGTTCGTAATGCGACTTGCAAAAGAACCTATATTTCGGCAATCTTCCGCCAATCTTGGCATACGCTTTACATTCTCGATTTCGGCTAGAATGAGCATCTCAACCCTACCGAATCTTCTTTCGAGACCGTTCATTATTTCTTCAGGTTCACACAAAGTAAACAACAATGACTTAACCGCTTTCTTAGCGGTGCCCTTTAATGCCCTCCTAAGGCGTGCGGCATTCTGCACCCCTGAAAATTGGCTTCTTGTGTCTTCAAACACCGTTTTGAAAATTATCCATTCACCCAGGTCACCATCGAAGACCGGTAATTCCTGGAGGAAATGAAGCTGGGAAGACTTATCTTTACCCGCTATCTTTATTGTACTCACAATCGGTTCGGTCAATTCTGACACCTCACACGCGTGTGCTTTCTGTGCATTTCCTAGGTTGCGCTCGACCTCCGCCCCTTTGCGGCGTGATCCCTTACACGCTCCCTTATCAGTAATGTCGGGTTGCGTTACACTAACCGGCGCGCTCATTATGGTCTGTTGAACCCAACTCCTTACGAAAGGTTCCACCTGAGTATTCCGCTCTTCATTATCCTCACTCGAGTCGATCTCCTCTTCTCGGTTGAGACGTGCCAACTCCAATTGGGACTTGGCTAAGGCAGCAGCTGCCTGTGCTCGTTCGAGCTTTAAGCGTTCGAATTTAATCCGCGCTTCTAATTCGGCTTCCAGCCTCGCCGATCGCGATGACCTACTACCTCTCTGTGACCCTTTTTCACTAGTGTGCCCGATTACTGTTCTTAACGATGCCGCTTCTTCGGTCCCTTGTCCTACTTTTTCGACTATCGTTTCACTCCTGAATAACGGATTTGCGGCGCTGACTGCGTACCACTGGTGTCCGTCCTATTGCTTGTCGTTGCCACAGACGCCCCTGAGTCCCACGTGCATGTGGACGTATCGGTGGTGGCTCCACTTGAAAGAGTTGCCCCACTCGAAGCAGTAGCTGTGGTCGCTCCAGATGATTCCGCCTCTTTAGCCTTTCTTGAGAGCTCTGTTCTTGTCCTGGTTCCCTCGCTCCTCTCTGTCTGGTCTTGTGCCTTCTTCATCTTGCTGGAAGGTGATTGTTGGCCAACGGTCCCTAACTGTCCCTACGGTCCCTACAACCCCTTACCTATAACCCTTCTACACCCCAACCTAACCCCACTACCCCTCCCCCTTTATCTCCCAACCCTACAACCCTACTACCACCCTAACAGCCCTATTAGCCCTATCAATCCTGGACGGGGGCCTACCGTGGTTAGCCGTCCAGGGATGGAGTCGTGCAGGAATGGAATGGAGGAAAGGTTTAGGAACTGTCCCGCCTAGGAATATGGCGAAACAGTCGAGCCAGTAGTGCAAGCGCAGTCTCGCCCGAGAGAACTGCTCTACCCGAAGGTGTTGTGCCAGAGCCCGACCGGTTTGGCACCGTTAGGGGGGTCGGGACGTATGCTGTGCTCGCCGCCCAGTCGCCGGTGACGCCTCGTCCAGGCGCTCTCCTCCGGCCGCGATGCAGTCAGGTGCCCACACGAGCACCCTCGCCTGGCAGCAGCAGCGGTGGATGCTTCTTCTTCTTTCTTGCACCCTTGCCTGGCAACAGTGAGTGCGTCCTCTTCTTTCTTGCACCCTTGCCTGGCAACTGTGAGCGCTCCCGCGTTGGTAACAGCAAACACCAAACGCCTTTGTGCGCTACAGGAAATGAAAACACAATCCCGTAGAGGAAGTGCCGAGCCTGATGATCCGACAGGAAATGCCGGACACGGTCGTCCGACAGGAAATGCCAACTATGGCCGTCCAGTGGAAAATGCCGAGCACGCTTGCCCGACAGGAAAAAATGCCAAGCGCTGCTTGTCCACGATAAGCGCCTTCAAAAGGCACCTCCGCCTGGCTGCGATACGTGCCCCATGCGAGCACACGCCCCAAACCGCAATCCCGGTTTTCTTTCTTCCGGTAGCTACCAGTATTCCAGGTCCGGTCCTGCCTAAGCCCTAATGGGCCTACTGCGCTGGCCTGGTCTTCTTGCCTTTGGTCCTGTTGCTTCAGCTCAAACCTCCGGCTTCCTTCGGTCGCTGATCTTCACTCGGCTCCGAAGGTCCTCTTGAATGGTATCCAGCAGTTCACAGCTGGTTCCTTAGATCCGGCTCCAAGGACCACTTGAAAAAGGACAGGAACGAGGGAAGGGTTTTTGTCACGGCTCGTTCAGCAGCGGATTCCCTAACCTCCTGTGACACCTACGTTGGGTTCGGGAACAACGTATGTGAACCCCGCAACGGAGTAACACACAAAGGCGTCGACCTCTTCTTTTTCTTCAAATAGGTTCAGGCGGGGATTACGGGTCTTCCGAGGTCGTCCCGGTCCCAACGCCTTAATTCTTCAATATGTGCCGCGCTAGCGACACCAATGAACTGTACTTATTTTAAAGGTGAAGGATCAATTGGGAATAAAACAGTAATTATCTTCAAACCGTTCCGTGGGAGAGTAATTACTTTCCCTATCACTTCCCTATATACTTTTCTTTCTTGATTATATTATATACTGGTAGCTGGTCCCGAACGATTTGTATGAAAACCAGTCTAATGGGGTATCAACAAAGCTATACTCGAAAGAGAGCCGTGCCCTCTGTGCGATTACGCTACTTAATTACATCAATTTGTACTATCACTCTCTCACGGTTTGCCCAATATCTTTATTTGTATAAGACATACATTTATACATTTTATTTATAAAGATAGCACAAAAAATATCTATACTATGATATACATTACATTTTTATATCACAAAAAACCTTTTATTTATTCAACAAAATATGCCTATTTTACAACGTATGTTTTAAGTTGGAATTCTTAAATGTCTAACATATAAGGTTGAAACAATGTTCTTCATTTGAAATTATAAATATCTTAACTAATACAATCGTTTAATTTACATTTTTCCTATACATTTTACTATTTAAAACACTTTTAAATTTCTTACACAAAACTATCAAAATTTCACCAATCCAA
This sequence comes from Parnassius apollo, assembly GCA_907164705.1. Lineage (NCBI taxonomy): Eukaryota > Metazoa > Arthropoda > Insecta > Lepidoptera > Papilionidae > Parnassius > Parnassius apollo. The sequence continues at coordinate 880,743 of CAJQZP010001124.1, forward strand.
AGGAATTTTCACATGAAAATAACACAGAATTCACCTATTTTGCTCATACAGTCAATCTGAAATATTTTACAAGTCAATTTTACATCAATTGCTGAAATTTGCAAATATTTAAATCTCTACTTATTTTGACCTCCTAAGTACAAGGTTAATGCGCGGCTATGAACTCGCACTATTTGAACAACTAATTCTTACACGACTCTCAAATGTCGGAAATTATTTCTAACTAGATTCTTATCAACTATCATGTTTCTTATCAGATAACATAAACAAAATATTTTATGAATCAAACATTGAAAATTAACATTTTATTTTCATACAAAATGTATCAAACCGGGGAACTGACCCCGGAAACATAATTTATATCTTAAAAATTCCCTATATGAATTTATTAAGAAAATATTACTAAGAAAACGACAAATTAGTCCGGCCTGGGAATCGAACCCAAGACCTTCAAATTATTAATTCGATATTTCTTTAAGATATAGGTAAGGTTCTTTAAGATATTCTTATAGACGCGTCGCCAACACAAAGGGCAGAACAACGTCTGCCTGGCAAGGTACTTTTGGTTTTCCATACATCGATTGTTTTTTGAAATACTAACACAACAGAGCAGGTTTTCAAATTTATTCCTAATAATTTTGGGAATCAAAACGATCAATTTATTAATTTAATTAAACCAATACATGTACTCGTTATTTGTTTTATGTGATGTGGTGAATGGTAAAGTGAAGTAACTTGAAGTAAGTAAACAGAGGTCGGACATTTGGCTTTTTAAAGTTTTTTTTTTAAATTTAGACATTATTAGACGAAAGTCAATTCCATGAAGGAAGTAACTAATCAAGGATAAAAATAATTTAATAGACATTCAACCAAGTTTTGAATCACAACTCGTTACAATGTATTTGTAGCAGATGGATACCGTTGCTTTTGAATAAGCGCCACCTTGCTAGTAGTTATCGATCCGAAAAGAAAATGTTCGCATCTCTATTTATGGCAAATTAATTTTATCAGTAAGTAGTGGTAAGATATATGTAAGCCCTGGTAAGATGAATGTTTATACGTATTGACGTATTTGACCCCCACAAGATAAAATACGTTCGGACTTTGTATTTTCGGTTCGATGACTACTAGCAATGTGGCGCTTATGTGAAAGCAATCGTATCCTAGCAGGTTTGCCTCTTCGATGCCTCGAATAAAAAACATCGATGTTTACGAATTAACAAAAGATCGGATTGATTTGATGTATCGATATTTTATACCGAGTTTTTTTAAAACATTGATGTATATCGCCCATCATTAAATTGGAGTTAAATTCTCGTGGTGGAGGGTCGCAAGTTTTGCGATGCCGGCTCGTGACACTCACCGATAAGACATAAACAACATCAAGGCGGCCTAATATCAAATGGTAGAGCCACGCTGCAGCTATATTATGGATGTAGCACGAATTGGTCGGCACGACCGGCACGATCACAGAATACCAGCGTAAAATAGCAGCTTAATACTGCTATGTTTCGTATGGTGAGTGTAGAGATCCGGAGATCCATTTTTTAATGGAAAGAGGCATTCCATCGTAGTCCTCAGGGGTGACAACGCATCTGCGTTTTGATTTTTTTATAGGATAGGGTGACAAGCGAGCATAGAGTCCACCTAATGGTAAGTGGCCCATAGACATCTATCTTCGATTACGAATCAAAATTCAGATGCGTTATCACCCGTGAGGACTAAGATGGAGTGCCTCGTTTACAGTAAAAATGGTCTCCGGTTCTTTACACTCACCATACGAAAAACAGCGGCATTAATCCACTATTATACGCTGGTATTCTGTGAGAGCGTGGTCCTTCCCCGGTCGAGCCGACCCATTCGTGTTACAACTATACTACTAATAAACTATACTAATAACAGCAGCATCTGACAGTGGTAGAGCCACGCGGCAGCTTTGCTGTCGCACGTATGGGCCGGCTCAAACCGGGGTGGTACCACGACCTCACAGAATACCGGCGTGAAGTGGAAGCTCTGCTTCCGCGTTTCGTCTGGTGAGTGCAGGTGGCCGGAGGCCCAAATCCCCCCCCCCCCCCCCATCAACATGGTAGCGGAATTAAATGATTTCGCATTTCCAGCACCCCTGGAGAATCCCTCGCTGAGCATCCACGACCATGTTTCTCCACTTCTGAGCGTGGGTGCTCAGGCTGCCTCGCGTATTCTGGGGGATGCAATATTCCGCTCAAGACTAAAACTGCTCGGGGCAAACGGAGCAACAAGACCAAGGCGACCCCTGCCACGCTGTCCGTGAATTTCTGCAATATCAGGGGACTTCACTCTAACCTAAACGCCGTCCACTACCATCTCGAGACGGCGAGGCCGGCTCTGCTCTTTCTGACCGAGACGCAGGTGTCCTCTCCGGCTGATGTCTCGTATCTCTCCTGCCCGGGGTACAAACTGGAACACTCCTTTGTGCCTCGGGCTGGAGTTTGCGTTTACGTCAGAGAGGACATCTGTTCTCGACGCCTCGGCAGACTTGAAGGTTCGGACCTGTCCATCCTTTGGCTACGCGTAGACAGCGACGACCATCCGCGCGTCTACGGGTGCCTCTATAGGTCCCATAGCGGTAATGCCGAAACAGACCGACTCTTCGACCACGTCCAAATGGCTGCAGATTCGTTGCTACAGCAGATCCCCTCCGCAGAGATCGTGATCCTCGGCGACTTTAACGCCCATCACGCCGAATGGCTCGGTTCACGTTTAACCGATCATGCGGGGAGATCTGTTCATGATTTTGCCTTGGCATATGGTCTGACACAACTGGTTACTTCGCCTACGCGGATTCCAGATGTGGAGGATCATGCACCTTCCCTGTTGGACCTTCTGCTGACCTCTCACCCGGACGGATATCAGATTTCCGTCGACGCCCCTTTAGGCTCCTCGGACCATTGTCTTGTCCGGAGTGTGGTGCCACTCACGCTGAAATCGCGGTTGCATTCTGCAGGCTGCCGCCGTGTTTGGCACTATAGGTCAGCCGATTGGGATGGGATGCGGTCTTTCTTTGCATCCTACCCTTGGGGGCGGGTTTGCTTCTCGCCGGATGATCCCAACGTTGTTGCGGATTCTGTCGCTGATGTGGTACTTCAGGGTATGGAACTTTTTATTCCTTCCTCTGTGGTGCCCATTGGAGGCAAATCTCAGCCATGGTTTGGTCGCTCCTGTAAAATAGCATCATGCTATAAGCAGGAGTGCTACCAGGCCTGGGCTGACGCATCAGCGTCCAGGGATGTAAACACCAGCGCTCTAAAAAAGAAGTATAATTCCGCCTCTAGGTCCTTCAAAAGAGTCATTGCCAAGGCAAAGTCAGAGCACATAGGCAGAATTGGCGAGAGACTAGTTCGTCTTCCTTCTGGAACCCGTGCATTCTGGTCTCTCGCCAAGGCTGTCCAGGGGAATTTCTGTCAGCCATCTCTTCCATCTCTGCACAGGGAGGACGACTCACTGGCCCACACCGCAAAGGAGAAAGCCGATCTTCTAGGCTCTTTCTTTGCGTCTAACTCGACTCTCGATGACGGGGGGAGTACGCCGCCGACCATCCCGCGGTGTGAGTGCTCCATGCCGGAAGTGCACTTCACTCAGCGCTCGGTTCGCAAAGCACTCCTCTCTCTGGACATCCATAAGTCGAGTGGGCCTGATGGAATCCCCCCAATTGTGCTGAGGACGTGTGCTCCAGAGTTGGCACCGGTTTTAACGCGTCTTTTCCGGTACTCCTACTCCCTAGGCGTAGTCCCAAAATCATGGAAGACGGCTTTCGTCCACCCGATCCCTAAAAAAGGCGACCGCTCAGACCCGTCCAACTACCGGCCTATCGCCATCACCTCCTTGTTCTCCAAAACAATGGAGTCCATTGTAAACTGCCAGCTCATGAGGTACCTTGAGGATCACCAGCTGATTAGTGACCGCCAATACGGTTTTCGCCGTGGTAGGTCAGCTGGTGATCTTCTGGTCTACCTAACTCACAGATGGGCGGAGGCAGTAGAGTCCAAGGGGGAGGCATTGGCCGTTAGTTTGGACATTGCGAAGGCCTTCGATCGGGTTTGGCACAAAGCGCTTCTTTCGAAGCTCCCTTCCTATGGGCTTCCCGAGAAATTGTGCGATTGGATCACCAGTTTTCTTGCAGATCGGAGCATCAAGGTCGTTGTAGACGGTGCAAGCTCCGATTGCAAGCTTATTAATGCTGGTGTTCCACAGGGCTGCGTGCTATCGCCAACGCTGTTTCTTCTGCATATCAATGATATGTTGCAAACCCGTAGCATTCATTGCTATGCAGATGACAGCACTGGTGATGCTCTTTACACCGGCCGAGCAAATATTTCTCGGGAAAACGTCTCTGAGTGCCGGGACAAACTTGTGTCTGAAGTCGAGTCTCTGCTGGACAGAGTCTCGGATTGGGGGCGACTAAATCTAGTCCAGTTTAACCCCCAGAAGACACAAGTTTGCGCGTTAACCGCTAAAAAGAACCCCTTTGTCGTATCCCCTCAGTTTCAAGGCACTCCCCTTGTTGCCTCAGCCAGTATCGGAATCCTCGGCGTCGACATATCGAGTGACGTGCAGTTTCGTGGTCACTTGGAAGGGAAGGCCAAATTGGCCTCTAAAAAGCTTGGCGTGCTCAGCAGAGCGGGACAGTATTTCATGCCGGCACACCGCCTGCAACTTTACAAGGCGCAGGTTCGGCCGCTCATGGAATACTGTTCCCATCTCTGGGCTGGGGCTCCCCAGTACCAGCTCCTTCCACTTGACCGCATCCAGCGCAGAGCGGCTCGAATCGTCGACGACCGAGTGCTTTCCGATCGGCTCGATTCACTGGCGCTGCGAAGAGATGTTGCATCTCTTTGCGTATTTTATCGCATCTATCACGGGGAGTGCTCTGAGGAATTGTTCGGATTAATCCCAGCCGCCAAATTTCGTGAACGCACTACACGGCAAACGTCCCGATACCATCCACACCATCTGGATGCTTGGCGGTCCACCACTGTACGTTTCAAAAGGAGTTTTCTTCCGCGTACAACCTCTCTGTGGAATAATTTACCACCGGTGATTTTTCCGGACCGATACGACCTGGGGACCTTCAAGAAAAAGAGCTTACTCCTTTCTAAAGGGCCGGCAACGCACCTGCAATTCCCCTGGTGTTGCGGTTGATCATGGGCGGCGGTAGTCACTTAACATCAGGTGAGCCACATGCTCGTTTGCCCCCTCTTCTATAAAAAAAAAAAAAAAAGCATGGCTCTACCACGTATAAGATTGACTCTTAATCGAGAATAAATGTAGATGTCTATGGGCCACAGCATCCACTTACCATCAGGTGGACTGTGTGCTCGTTTGTCACCCTTATTCTATAAAAAAATGCCGCAAACTTCTCTTGTTCGAAAGAAAGATGGAAAGAAAGAAACATTTATTGCTACGCGTCACAAACATCACTAGGTACTTAAATTTCAAAGTTGTAGACACTTCAATAAAAGGATAAGAAAATTAAACAATCAACAATTTGACGGATATTGCATTGATAAAAGTATATACATATATATGGTTATAAATTATAGTAAAAATACTTTCTTCATATTGTGTGTTGTGACGGGTTAGGCAAACTGACCTCACTCAGCTTATGCTATCACCGAAACAACAGCGCTGTTTAGTTAGTTCTGTAGTAAAACATGTCGTCCCCGCATCGGCCTGTTAAGCTATAAAAGCGACGATAAAAAGCCCTCAGACATTGCATCATAAATCGCCTCTTATAGACGCAACGGCCTATATGATTAGCCAACATTACCAAAATATAAAATTACATGGTGAAGGTACCGCGTCAGTGAATTTTGCCCGCAATCATCCGCAACTACATCCCTTAGCTTGATTCATAGATTATTTTATATGTATTTCAGAGATAAAGAATTAGTGTGTCATATTAATTCAAAACCATCTATCAGACAAAGGTTAAGTATGGCACATTAAATATGGTTCATATAAAATATAGCTTGATCTCTGCGACAGCTGTCAGTAAAAATCACGCCTATGAAAGTCCTGAATTTCTTAGTAGTACAGACAGTAACTGTTAATGCCATACTTTATGGGCATGCACTAATTAGGTCGGCATGCCCATAAAGTATGACATTGACCGGTACTACCGATCATAGGCGTGATTTTACTGACAGCTGTCGCAGAGATCAAGCTATCTTTTATGAACTATAAGTACAGATAACCTCCGTATAAATAATATTAACCCAAAATACAATCCGGTTGTGAAATAGTTTCTTTTATAAGCAATTTGGTAAAATATTATTAAAGGAGACACAAAATCTAATTTTTTATTGCTTAATTTTTTTAAATAATTATAATGCTAGGAAGCTTGTACAGCATTAAGAGACATTTTCTAGTTGTTTTTTTTTTTCAAATCAAATAATGACACGTAAAATTTAATTGTATACACTAAAATATAAAAAAGAAATAACTTGTTGTACAACCAAGAAATAACTACTTAAATAAATAATCTATAGATATCACAGAATATAAATATTGCATATTTATTCAGCGGTAATTAAATATATAATTTAAAATAATAATTGTTTAATTTCGTCAGTACCAGCTTATTAAACGTCCAATTCCCTATAGATAGCCTCATAGGGAATATATACTTATCACAGTTATTTTTAGTTGTTATTAGTCTGGTTTGTTTTACTCGGCTATTACGACGCCCACGGGACAATATGGACTGCTATATTGTCCCGTGGTATATTTAATTCTCCACTACACAGCCAAACAAAAAATCAATCAAATTACGCTACTCTTTGTGGCAGAAATTAACTTTTATTCTACGGCCTTACAACAGCCTGTGTTAGGAAAATCTGGTAATTTCACAAGCATCAAATTTCCAATGTTTACTGACAGAGAATAAATAACTCACCGCATGCTTAATGTTTGCAGTTGTTTCAATAATATGTAATCAGCGCTGATGAAGGCACACACAAATCAGTTCACGGTTACAGTAATACTAAGTGTTTATTGTTAAAAAAGATAACAAAAGAAAACATCTCCTTAACAGGCTATCAATTATCACGTTGTGTGCGTGAGGAACAACACGTAGAACGCGTAATTTTGCATATACATTAATCGTTTCGTACAATGGCACAAGTGCCTATCGTTACAGCCTATTAAAGCCCACTGCTGAACATAAACCTCCCCTATAAATTGTCTCATAGGGAGGATATTGGCTATAATTGCCACGCTCGACATTATTAGGAAGATTCTGCTGCCCATCCCCTGATTTGTTTCCCTGTGTCGACTCTTACAACACCCACAGGACGATATGGGATAGTGGATATTCTTACACTGCCACTACACGGTATCGTGCACACACATTATCTATTTACAGAGAATAATTTGCGAGTTAGTTCTCGAAAAAAATATTAGAAACGTAAAGTTGTTGTAAGAAACAGTTCTAACCTAGTTTGGAAGAATTTTGCACTGCTCTGGATGTAAGACCCCGGTTCCTAGTAAGGTTCAGGTGCAGGTTAACACTCATACGTTTTATCCTGACTTTACATAGAGTACATTTCGTCCATCTTTGTTATTTCTCACCTCATTAAGCCTGATAAAAAAAAACTGTCAACCCTAGTAAAGCCCTACTTAGGACCCCACGACGCTATCAAACAATACAAATATATTATAATATATGCATATATAGGGTTCTTTTGCTATAACCGGACTTTGAAGAGAAGGTTCAGAATAAGTAATATAGTGTAATTAAAAATAACATTCTGCCTATTTCATCTTTTAAATTCAAAATGCGTGGTAATCCATTAGTGTAACTGATTTTACTGCGCACGCACAGATTCGTAAGAATCGATCGGTAGGCAAAAACATTGTTGCCTATAAATCACATTCAATTTGGGACAATTTCAAATAAAAATAGAAACCTCATTTACTCGTATTTTCATAAACTACAACTTTTTTTATAGAAGAGGGGGCAAACGAGCATGCGGCTCACCTGATGTTAATTGACTACCGCCGCCCATGATCAACCGCAACACCAGGGGAATTGCAGGTGCGTTGCCGGCCCTTTAGAAAGGAGTAAGCTCTTTTACAATAACGGTATATCATTATTTATATATTTCAACTTAAGTTTAAAATTTGGCTATCCTTTGAAAAATAATACAGTAAAGTAAAGTTACAGCCTATATACGTCCCACTGCTGGGCTCAGGCCTCCCCTCATTTCTGAGAGGGTTTAGGGCAAGGAAGTGTCCGCCGCGCTGCCCAAATGCGTGTTGACGAACTTCACATGTCATCGAAATATATTTTTTTTTTCTTATTCCTCAGACATGCAGGTTTCCTCACGATGTTTTCCTTCACCGCCGAGCACGTGGTAAATCAGCACTTAAAACTGCAATTAACAATTTCATTGGTGCCGGTGGGCTGTTATATTTACAGCGAGCGTTAACCACTGAGCTACCACGGCTCTTTTAAAAATAATACAGGGTTTATTATAAATATGTGCGGGATGTGTATTGGTCATGAGCTTAAAATAATAAGGGAAAGGAATAAGGATTATTTACCCGCTGCTAATCGTGCAGATTTATATTATATAGATCTCCTTTTTTAAAGGATAAGGGTGACAAACGAGCACATAGTCCACTTGATGGTAAGTGGATGCTGTGGCCCATAGACATCTACATTCGATTAAGAATCAAAATGCAGATGTGTTGTCACCCCTGAGGACTAAGATGGAATGTCTCGTTTCCAGTAAAACGGGTCTCCGGTTCTCTACACTCACCATACGAAACACAGCAGCATTAAGCTGCTATTTCACGCTGGTTTTCTGTGAAAGCGTGGTCGTTCCCCGGTCGAGCCGACACATTCATGGTGCAACCATAATATATACCATATTAGAACAGATTAGAATATATTTTACTCAGTATAGATTTAAAAAATACTTAATATTATGTACAATCTGCCGCAGGGTATGTATGTGATCTATGGTACTGAAGCCTTTTCGGAAACCGGCTTGTTCAGGAGGCTGGAAGTCGTTGAGTCTGCGTGCGAGACGATTCGTAATGACTCTCGAAAACAGCACGTAGACGCGGCTCAGAAGGGAAATCGGTCTGTAGTTCTTCAAGAGAGCGTTGTCGCCCTTCTTGAAAAAGAAGACCACCGCACTTCTGCTCCACGCCTCCGGAGTAGTGCCACCATGGAGGACAGAATTGAAGAGCTTCTGAAGGATTTCAAGTACCGCGTACCGCTTTCAGAAACTCCGCTGTAATTCCATCCTCGCCTGAGGCCCTGCCGTTTTTAAGGTGCTGGAGAGCCGTTCTAATCTCGCTCAGACTGACGTCCGGGATATCATCGGAATAGTGTCGGGTAAGACTTGCTCTTGGATCGTTACTCACACTTGCATGTGGCTCCAACGATGATGTGTACAGCTGCCCATAGAACCTCTCAATCTCACTCAAAATCTCAGGTGTCTCGGAAACGATGCTGCCACCCTCAGTCTTCAGCTTTGACAGTTGGGTCTTTCTGGCAGACAGATCTCTGGCAAAGACTTTGGAGCCCTGGTTCCGCTCGATCGCTTCTTTAATACGAGCAGTATTAAAGTTGCGTAAGTCTCGCCGCATGCATTTGGAGATCTGTCTGTTCAGTTGCCTGTATGCTGTCAAATATGTTGACGATTGCAGCCTCATCTCCCGTCTAACAGCCATGAGATTAAGAGTGTGATCGGAGAGTTTTTGTGTTCTTCTGCGGCGGGTCTTGCAGAACTTAGCTTCGACCGCATGGACAGTTTCCACGAGCTTGTCATTCATGGCGTCCACTGCATTGCAATCTTCTAGGCACTGAAAGAGGTTACGTAACTCGAGCTGAAAAGTCTCGGGATTCTGGATTAGAGCACGAGGGGGACGGAGCGTTGACTTCATTAGAAGAGACCTCTCCAACTTAACGTTTAGGTTCAGTGTGCCTCTAACTATTCGGTGATCGCTGCCGGTTTTCACCCTTGCGATCACTGAGACATCACTGAACAGTTGGCGTCTGGTCGTCATAATGAAGTCAATCTCATTTTTTGTCAAACCGTCGGGGCTCAACCAGGTCCACTTTCTGTGGGGCCGCTTCTGGAAGAAAGAGTTCATCATAAAGAGTCCCTCTTTCTCCATAAAGTCAGCCAGCTGCTGGCCCCTACGGTTCCGTTGCCCTACTCCAAATTTCCCTAACTTCAGCTCACCGCTTTCTCTTGCGCCTAGTTTTGCGTCTCCCATCAACACCGTGTAGTGGGTTTTGGAGGAATGTATGGCTCTAGAAATATCCTCATACATTTCCTCCACCTCCTCATCGGGATGTGCCGAGGTTGGTGCGTAGACCTGTATGACCTTCAGCGAATACCGTTTGGTGATTCTGAGTATCAGGTACGCGACCCTCGTCGACACACTCCCAATCTTTACAACGTTGTTGACGAGAGACTTGTGGACGATAAATCCGACACCTCCTTGGGACAGATGGTCGCCCTCCCGGTGATAGAACAAGTTGCCAGACTCGAGGATTACCGTGTCCTCCCCCTCTCTTCGGACCTCAGATAATCCAATAATATGCCAGCGCAACTTGTCTCCTTCTTCTCCCAGCTCCAGTATCTTCTCGTCAGTCCTCAGGGTGCGTGCGTTATACGTTGCCAGGTCGAGTCGTCGTAGGTGGCAACCGAACCTCCACCGGAGATTCTTAGCACCCCCTGCCCCACCGTTACCATGGTTGCCACCGTAGCCAGGAATAGCGGGCCGCCGGGAACTGGGGGCCGTTTATTTGCGTCGCTGCTCATGGGGGGATATTTGCCATAGTTGCCACGCTTGGCGAGCGGGTTGGCAACCGCAGTTTTTTTGTTATGCTATTGTTGTTATTAGGAAGATGCTGCTGCCCACCTCCTTTCTGTGTCCCTCTGTCGCCTCTTACGACACCCACGGGAAGATATGGGGTAGTGGATATTCTCAACCGCCACTACACGAGATCTATTGATTGATATTGAAGATACAATCTGCCACTTTGCCTGACGTATGTGGACTATGAGAAAGCCTTTAATTCCGTCGAAATTTGGGCGGTGCTACAGTCCCTTCAGCGGTGCCAAGTTGACTGTCGATTTATCGAAGTGCTGAAGCGTTTGTACAGTAGGGCTACGATGGCTATCCGCATACAGAATTAGAGCTCGAAACCTATCCAACTGCAGAGAGGTGTAAGACAGGGTGACGTTATGTCCCCGAAACTCTTCACCGCTGCATTGGAAGACGTTTTCAAGCTACTGGACTAAAAAGGACACGGTATTAACATCAATGGCGAGTACATCACTCACCTTCGATTTGCCGACGATATAGTCCTTATGGCAGAATCGCTGGAGGACCTTAGCACTATGCTCAATGACCTCAATGGTGTCTCCCAACGGATAGGTCTTAAGATGAACATGGACAAAACAAAGATCATGTTTAATGTCCATGTCTCACCTATGCCGGTAGTTGTTGGGAGCACTATGCTCGAAGTTGTTGACGAGTACGTTTACCTGGGACAAATAGTCCGACTAGGTAAGTCCAACTTCGACCGAGAGGTCAATCGACGGATTCAACTCGGCTGGGCAGCGTTCGGGAAATTACGACACATCTTCTCGTCAGCTATACCTCAGTCTCTGAAAACTAAAGTGTACAACCAGTGCGTGTTGCCAGTGATGACTTACGGATTAGAGACGTGGTCCTTAACTGATGGCCGTTTGAGGACGCTCAAGGTCGCTCAGCGAGCTATGGAGAGGGCTATGCCCGGAGTTTCTCTGCGTGATAGACTCAGAAATGAGGATATCCGCAGTAAAACCGGAGTGACCGACATAGCCCAACGGATTAGTAAGCTGAAGTGGTAATGGGCCGGCGATATAGCTCGAAGAACCGATAACCGATGGTGAAGAAAGGTTCTCGAGTGGCAGCCTCGTACCGGTAGGCGTAGTGTAGGGCGACCCCCCACTAGATGGAGTGACGACCTGGTAAGACATGCAGGAAGTCGATGGATGCAGGTGGCTCAGGACCGTGCTTTGTGGCGTTACTTGGGGGAGGCCTATGTTCAGCAGTGGACTTGTAAATGGCTGTAATGATGATGATGATAATATTATTGAATGTCATTTAAGTTTACTTATTTAACTTTTACCACTGGTTCGGAATAAAAACTGTGGTGGGAAAAACCAACAAGGAACCAAGCGGGACGTTTTTTTTTAAACATCATTTACAATATAATATTTTAGATAATTAGTGCACCCGATTCCTAAAAAAGGCAACCGCTCAGATCCGTCCAACTACACGCTTGTAGGTGTGGCTCTACCACGTAAAAAAGGTCTTGTGACGGCTAAAAGAATCTTGGCTTCAGTAGGTGCAGCCAGGTGTTTGGATTCACTGCCTTCTACGCAGACTCACGCAGCTGATCACGTATGCTGGCTAAGGGTGTTATAGCCACATTGAGACAGGAACGTTAATGTCTTCCGCAAGGACCTAGGGTCCTGCAGGTCTCGGGCCTCGGGGTATGCCCCCATTACCCGGGTTTTCCTCGCGGTCCACCACTATGGACCGGTCCTGAGAGCCTTATTTAGGCGTTGTAAGTATCAAATTCGGATTAGTCCGTAATCGGTAAATTTTTTTGTAGTCGGTTAAGACTACGAAAAAAAGAGGTTGTCCGGTGAAAAGTCAAGGTTGGCCTATCTGCGGCATTGAGGGTTGTTACTCGACTCTCTAATCGATATAGTGAGGAGTTCTCTTGGATAGGTTCGCCCGTCCGGAGGGCGAGTGTGTAGCGGCGCTAGATGGTTGAGATGTATGTGTGGCCCAAACTCCTGGATAGTATCGATCTTCAGGTTGGCCGCTATGACGTCGTTTCGGATGTAGCGACCCGCACCGACAATCGTTCTTAACGTCAGATTTTGCTGGGCCTGCAGTCGCCGCCTCAGAGGCTCACTCAGAAGCGCGTACCAGGCGGGAGCAGCGTACGTGGTGATGGGTCTGATCTTGTAAATTCTCACTTTGGTCTTAAGTGGTAGCTTGGATGCCAGGACCGGACGAAGCATCGCCCGCGCACATCGTGCTCTGCGGACGACGAAGTCGACGTGCGCAGTCATGCGCAGCGCCCGGTCGATCCGGCACCCAAGGTAGGTCATGGCCTTCTCGTACGCGATCTTCTGGCCATTGAGGGTTAGCTGAGGTGGTAGGTTCCTGAGGCGGCGGGTGAGCAGAGCGGTCGTCTTACCAACGTTGACGACCATCCTCCACTCATCTAGCCATGGTGGCAGCAAGTCCAGCAGACGTTGCATCCTGGCAGTGGCAATGTGGGCTCTTCTGGATGAGGTGAAATAAGCGCTATCGTCCGCGTATAACGCCAATTCCACGTCATCCTCCCACTCTTGCAGCCTTCCTGCCAGGGTTGGGATATCGTTGGTATAAGCCGCGTACACGACTGGAGACAAACAGCTGCCCTGAGGAACGCCGGCTTTGATGGTTCTGGTTGCGGACATGGCGTCCTCTACGCAGACGTAGAACTTCCTGTCTGCCAGGAAAGACGCCACTAGCCGCAACATAGCAGGAGGGACACTGGTCTGTTCTTCCAATTTAAAAAGTAATCCAGAATGCCACACCCTGTCGAACGCCTTCTCGATATCGAGAAAGATGCCCAACGTAGTGCGGCCACGGTTGTACTCGGCCGTAAGCAGGTGCAGCACTCTGGTCAGCTGTGTTGCTGTAGAGTGATCCCTCCTGAATCCGTGCTGCTCCGCCCGAAGTTGGATGCAAGGACGGAGGCGTCTTAGCAACAGTCTTTCAAGCAGTTTAGCTGTGTGCGGTAGCAGCGTGATCGGCCTGTAGCTGGCAGCTCTACGCCTGTCCTTCCCGGGTTTCGGCAAGACGATGACTTTTCCTTTCTTCCAGTCCTCCGGGAAGTGGGATGTCCGCAATATCCCATTGTAGAGTCGACCAAGCTCTACTAGGACTCTATGGGGCAGCTGTTGGAGTGCAGCGTTGGTAATCCCATCGTGCCCCGGCGTCTTCCTCGGTTGCAGGCGGGTTACTGTCCTCCGCAGTTCGGCGGGGGAGATGAACCACTCTCCTGCAAGAGGCGGCGCGGGCGATGACAGGAATTCCTGTACGCGACTCTCCTTTCGGGCATGAAGCTCCATGAACTCCGCACTTGCTGGGTTTGGCATAAATTGCTCCTCGAAGTGCTCTCCTAGAATATCCGCTCTATCCTTGGCATCGTAACGACGTTCGCCCGCGTTGTTGGTCAGCGGGCAAACGGGAGGTTTGGCTTTAGTTAACTGTCGGTTCAGTTTGTAGAGCGACGCATCATGCTCTTCCGCCTTCCATATGCGTCGCTCCCAGGCATCTCCTCTGTGTGCCTGGACTGCAACCGACAGTTCCTCCGATAAGGTGTTCAATTGTGTCTTGATTCTCGGGCAGCGAGTACGCCCCCAGAGCCTCCTTAACGCCCTTTTCCTCCTGATCTGCATGCTTGTCTGTAGCGGCAGATCGTCTCTCCTTGTTGATAGAGGCAGCATTGAGGGCCTCCTGTATCGCCTTTGTCATGTTAGTAGCAGCGGCCTCTACGTCGTCCGCTGTGTTTAAGGGGAGGTGCTTAAGAGGAAAGGTATAAATAGTCAGTATAATAACAGGTTGTGAAGCAACATGAAAGCTCGCTTTATAATCACTCTTAGGGTGTTACCACACCAATCAGTCGATCGTCGATCGATAGCATTGATGGTAGAAGGGATTACACGACGTCGATCGATTATTCGAGAACACGCTTCGTTGCACCGACCGCCATTTAAAATGTCGTCTAGATGAGATAAGCTATCTCGGTCTTAAAAAACTTCTGCGTTTGCGTCTCTGTAATAGTGATACGGGCAAGAGTATACTGGTCAACAATAACGCTTCCTCTTCTAAATACATTTGAAAAGATACTGACGATGAACCCACAATCATATCGATTAACTATCGATTGATGATCGAACAACATTTCATCGACCAGTATCCGTCGATCAGCTAAAGATATCACACCAATCGATTGACATCGATCGACTTCAATCAATGGCATCGATCGATCGTTTGGTGTGGTAACACATTTATTAGACTCACATGACAGGTACATTAATTTCCCTATATAATAGCCCAATTTCTGGGTTTAGAGAGGTGATGTACCTGGAGGTGACGTTAGACAATTCGATGAGGTTCACTAACACATTAAGGTTGTTAAAACGAAGACGAACTTTGTAGTTTGTAGCCTTTTCAAGTTGTCGAAGACGTAAATTGCATATACCGGGTGACCAATTTTACCACAGAAATCTAAATAATAAGGCTATAGAAGTCGTAAAAGCGCGTGACGAGCCTTTGTTTTGGTCACCAGTGTTGTTCCGGACGAAGAAACGTAAAAATAGTGTTTTACAGCATATCCAACTGCGGAAATTCTTCCACAACTTGTAAATTTTCAAATAAAGAGATGAAATTTTATAAATAAGTACTTAGTGTTTTAAATAATGTTATTGTAATAAAATATACTTAAATAAAATTATTCACCTCCAGTACTACGATTGTCTCCGAAAATGTAATTGTTTTCACATTTGAATATCCATTGATTCTCAAGCTAGGTCATGTCTACGAGTACGACAGCTAAAAGCAGCGACGGATTTATAGTATGGGCAATAAACAAAATTCCTGCGAAAGTAAATTTCCTACAACATGGCCGCAGGAGTCGAGCGCGAAACTGAGTACACTTGATTGCTACGAAATCCCCTATTTCATACTTGCAGCCTTCTTTTCTATGCTTATTAAAGTTTCTTCTATTTTCTTCTTGTAATTTCAATATGTACCAGACCAGACAGAATAATACCTTTGTCGGTTATTATTCTGTCTGGGTTGCCAAATGTTGTTGAAAAATCTTTAATCTGTCCAATGTTTCCTTACTGGTTGTGGACTTTGTTGGAAATATCCATGTAAACTTGGTGAAGGCATCAATCATTGTCAAAATGTAATTATACTGTTTTTTAGTTTCCATTAGAGGCCCAATATGGTCGATATGCAAAGTATGTAATGGAATACTTTCTTTTTCTATAGGGTGTAAAAATCCTTCTTGTTTTCCAGATTTTCGTGTTGCCAGTAAGCATGGTATGCATGTTGTCATGAAGTCTTGTAATTTCTTATCCAACTGATTGATGTAATAGCTGTTACTTATGATTTCTTTCATTTTCTTGCATGAAAAATGACCAATACCATGAGTTATTTTTATTATTTATTTTTCCAAATTTTTTGGTATTACAAATTGTTTCAATTCTCCTTTATACAGCAAATCATTTTCGATGAAATAATCTTGGTAAGAACCATTCTTCAATATTTCTTTGATAGCTTTGGGGCCTTCATTTTGGTCTTGCATTTGTATGATTTTTTGACGCATATCGGTGATTAACATCACTTTAGGACAATCACGGCTGAGTGCGTCTGTATGTTTCATCTTTGAATCTGCTCGGTGCTCCACAGTGAAATCAAAATCTAAAAATAGTACCCATCTCGCTACTTTAGCTGACAAATCTTTTTTCCTCAATGTTTGTTCAAATGCTCGGCAATCTGTAATGATTTTAAACAGTCTTTTCTGGGCTAGGTTTTACCTCCCCATTCTTGACGACATGTCCCAAATATTCTATTTCCTTCTGGACAAATTTAGCTTTCTTCCAGTTTATGTCCAGTCCATATTCAGATGCCACTTCAAGCACCATTTGCAAGCGTTGTACTGCCTGGCTTTCATCGCTAGCTGGAATCAAAATATCGTCGATAAAGATCAGAATAATCCCCTTATTTATTAAATCTCTGAAAATAATTGAGACAAATCGCTTGAAACTCTTTGGACAAACCGAGAGTCCAAAGGGGGCTCTCAAGAATTCAAACTGGCCATGATGCGTTACGAAGGAAGTATAGGGTATAGATTCCTCGCTTACTTTTAAATGAAAAAATCCATTTTTCAAATCTAAAATACTGAAGAATTTAGAGTCTTTCAATTTATCAATTAAATCCTCTATAATAGGCAAGGGAAACTCATCCTTCACAATTTTTCTATTTAGTGCCCGGTAATCTACACAAACCCTAGTTGTCCCATCTTTTTTTTGCACTAGAACCACGGGATTAGAATACTCAGAGAAACTCACCCGGATAATCTTCTTATCTAGCCATTCAGATACCTGTTTCTGCACTATTTCTTGCTCTTTTAGAGATAATCTTCGGGGTCGATGCGTCACTGGAACGTCGTCTTTCAGTACTATTTTTAACTGTATGGGAGCTTCTTTTTTCTGTATTGGTTGTCCATATTGATAGATTAAATGATGCACTTGTTTCTTCAACTCAGGATCTGTCATGGGACCTACAAAAGAAGCATGGTCACACTTATCAATAGACATACATTTCATTCACTCGACATCTTTCGAATAAAACCTCACTGCACCATCTTTCATTAACATAGTAACACCTTTCAGAAAATCATGACCTATAACTACATTATATGGTACATAGTCGCTACTAATAATGTGGAACACATCAGCGAAATGTTGATCACCAGCAATAAATTGTAAATAACACTTTCCTAATGATTTAACCTTACACTGTCCAATCCCTGATAAAATAGTATTGTCATTTTCTGCTTTTGGCTGACCTAATGCCTTGTAACACTCTGATGAAATTATGTTAACGTCACTGTCTGGGTTGACTTATTACGTAAAGTTGAATTTTTTACGTAAAATTGAATGTAAACTGTTGTGTACACACAACAGTTTACATTCAATTTTACGTAACATAAATACCTATTATATACAAGGTTTTGACCTGGAACACAAACCAAAAACGCGTACATACAGTTGCAACATGAATTATCCGTAAACATATTTATGTGTATATTTTACTCAAAAAAAAAAACAATTTATAAATTTAACAAATTTTACGACAATATAGTAAAAGTTTATTATGACGATAAATAATTAATGTGGAGTTGACTTGAAGTAGTGGAATAGTTGAGTACGTAGCTTATTTACATTATTGTCAAAGACATCAATGTTTACTTACCTGACTCCGTTAGAACTATATCATTATAAGAGCGACACATTCGTGTTAAAGGATTGTAAAATGAAGTATTGTTCTTATAGACGTTTAATATAAACGTATTAAGACGACGCCTGGGATTTGACTTAATATTGAAAGTGATTTGGGATAAAAGATTTGGGGAAACAATTTTGCAGTGTATTAGTTTATGTAAGCAAAGAATATCTTGTATAGCACGTCTATTACGGAGTGATGAAACTCCAAATGTAAGTAGTCTCTCCTGATAAGACGGTAGTTTGTGACTTATTTTCAGCCTATAACTAACTATCTTAAGAGCTTTGTTTTGGATCTGTTCTAGACGCTTGGAGTGCACTTCGTAAAATGGAGACCATACAACAGAACCATACTCAAGAGTACTTCTTATCAAAGCATAGAAGAGATGTATAAATGTGGATGGTTTTTTGAAATGTTTGGTTGTTCTGGTAATAAAACCTAATGTTTTGTATGACTTAGAAATAATGTGATCATAATGATTTCTGAAAGTAAGTTTTTCATCAAAGTCAACACCTAAGTCTTTTGCAACTGAATTACGCTTAAGAATTTGACCTTCAAGTATATAATCGTGATTTATTTTTATTACGGTTGTTGGTAAAAGAAATAACGAAGCATTTTTTATATGTAAGTACATACAGTTTTGTTTGCACCAGTCAGCAATTATGTTAGCATTATTTTGCAAATCAATACAATCATTAAGGTCATTAATTTTCTTGAACACTTTGAGGTCATCTGCGTATAATAGACAAGGACAGGTTAGTTTTGGGATCAGGTCATTCATAAAAATAAGAAAAAATAGAGGGCCCAGATGAGATCCCTGATTTAATGATGACGGTAGTTGATTTATACCCCTTTATAGTAACTAATTGGCTACGGTTTTCTAAATAAGATTTTATCCATCGGAACAAATTACCATGGATGCCATACCACTTGAGTTTCTGAGAAAGCAATGCATGATTCACTTTGTCAAAAGCCTTACGAAAATCGGTATATATTGTGTCAACTTGACCACTTACCGCGAAGGCTGAACAAAGATATGCCTTATATTCCAATAGATTTGATATTGTGGACTTTCCCTTGACAAAACCATGCTGTTGCTCAAAGAGAGCTGGTTGTACATGATAATAAATTCGATCATATATTACAGATTCAAACACTTTCGAGATACAAGAAAGAATACTGATCGGTCTATAGTTTTCGCGTAACGAATAATCACCTGATTTGTGTATTGGAACAACATGTGCAAGTTACCACGCTGATGGAAACGACCCTGCTCCTAAAGCCTTATTAAAGAGAATTGTCAAGGGTAGACTTAGTTCAGTAGCACATTTTTTGAGGAATGTAGGTGATATTTGGTCTGATCCTGCCCCTTTATTAAGATTTAGTTGCTTTAATTTAAGAGTAACATCATGTTTTGACACAGTAAATTCCGATAGCACATTTTCACACATTTTGAGTGATGGCAGTACTGATTGGGTGGAATCTTCGAATACTGAACTAAAGTACTGCGATAGTAAATTGCAAATTCCTGCTGCGTCTGAAGCTCTGGCATTACCAAGCGTTATTGTGCTTGGGATACCTTTTTTAGCTTTTCTGTTAATAACAAAACTCCAATAAGCTTTGGTATTCTTTTTTGATAGCGTCTTCAGTTACGTTAATAAAAGCAGAATAACATTCCTCCAACAGAGACTTGGATCTAGCACACAGTATTGAAAATGTATCGTAATCTCGGGAATTACCATACATTTTATACTTTTTATGGAATTTTTTCTTTTCTGCAAGGCACTTTTTTAGCGCTGTTGAGAACCATATTGGGTGAGTGGAGGCTTGTTTTTTAAAGGAACATGTTTAACAATAATTTCGCTAATTACTGAATAAAAGGAATCCACCGCCAAGTCAGCTTGGTCGTCTGAAAGGAGAGTTCCCCAATCAACACCCTTGATTTCTCTACGTATAGCATAATAGTTACCTTTATCAAAATTAAAACGTTTATTATACTTAGGTTTGATAAACTTTGGCTTAGACAGTGTGTTAATCGATATTTCAAGTGGAGGATGATATTTATCGATACGGGATAAAGGACTAGTTTCAGAAATTAAAATACTAGTAGAGGATGACAAAACAAGGTCTAAAGTGCGATCTAATTCATTCCGAACATGATTCATCTGATATAAATTGCATTGAGAAATGTAATCACATAATAATGTAGCCTTAGAGTCTGTGGGATAGCTTGGAGCAAGGTAAGGACTATTACCATTTAGATTAACAGACCATGATAAAGTTGGCACATTGATATCTCCCAATACTATATTAGTGTCATTTGAGGATATTGTACTTAAATTTTTATGTAAGTTCTCGTAAAAGTACTTAAGTTTATTAGAGGGTAAATCAGGAGGAAGGTAACAGAGACTAAGGTTAATGACAGACTTCATTGGACAATCGAGCAAAACCGATATCCACAATTCTTCAATGTCACTCTCCCATTCTTTATGGCGAATTACCTTAAACTCCTTTTTAATAGCTATCAGTACACCTCCACCTTCAGATTTGTTAATACAAGTAGACTCTCGGTCTCTCCGGTATACAATGTAACGACAATCGAACAGCTCATTATCAAATACAGTATGATTTAAGTTTGTTTCAGTTAAACAAATACAATCGTAATTGCAATTTAGTATGTTTAAATATAACTCTGTTGTCTTTGATCTAATACGATTTACATTTGGGTAGTATAATTTCATGTAAGAACGTCGTTAAGAATCCAAGTAAATGTATCAGTCAATTGAGCTATTACAAATTTTTCATTCACGTAATCGAAAACAAACTCACTTTACTTTAAGTTTCTCAAAGTTACTAAAGTCTCTAATCAATAATACTGATTCGTTGTCATTTTTCCGCATGTACACACGTTCATATTTAACCCAAACATATTTGTATGAGTTATCTTTCGCAAACTTCCTAGTGTAACGCTTCCCCCCTCTCATAATAATAAATATATATTAAATACTAAATGTATTATATTCCCCTTTACATAATAATTATATATATTTGTGACCAAGATTAATAAAATATGTTTTGATCTTTCTAAATGATCTTTCTGAAGGTTTAATAATAGGCCGTTTGTAATATTTTGGCGTGATCGACTTGGTTAGGACCCTTATTTACGTTGTATTTGTTTAGTAACTTAGTTCTTTTAGGTGTCTTTTGGAAGAATGAATATTCGCTAGAGCAATTGAAAGCTGTTGGTAGTGCCTTATAAGCTAAGTGAACCCCGTTCACGAAGACAGGGCTCGAGAAAGGTTAAGACATAAAACGTCCCAATTCCACTTGTATCAGGTTTACATTATTAATTTAATATTATTTATCCCTTCCCGCTCGGAAAAGGCTCAAAATATATTTATACAAAATACCCGATACAAGGGCTTCGCTCTCCTACATTTATTAAAAAATGTAGGGGGAGACACACGGCTCCACACACGCCGTGCACGGTGAGCGCCAACCATTTTGATGCACTCCCCCCGAAGGGAACGCTAATTCGGGAACTGAACCGTAGTCCACAGCAAAATAACTGGCGAACCAGTAAAAGAGGCTTGGCCCCTTGTTAGTGCGTAAGCACAAACATCGACCGAAGTCGCGCATGTCAATGCGTGTAAACGCCAAACAGAATACGAACGAGTCCAGCCATAGTGAATGTACGTCACACGGTTTAGGCAATAGGCACACTGGCCGTAAACCCTCCGTGAGCGCCACCACCTGCCAGACCGCCGCTCCCGCAGACGTGATGTAAGTGTCTGGCATCACCACCAATTGCATGATTAGCACGGCAACTAGCCGCAGAGCGTGTTATGAGTCTACCGCTCACCTCAAGAGAATGGGGTCCCACGTTGTGCGGCTTTCGGCCGCAGCCTTGAGAGTCTCCTCAGATCCTCCCGCCAGCTACCACCCGCATGAGGTCAACACATATGCTCCACCAACCAATACAACGGCAGATATAGCCAAAAGGCAGTTATAAGGTAAGAGTAATAATTCGCCATCAGAAAGGGTTTGTGTCACTAACGTTGAGTAAATGCATTTTCGATCATGTTTGTCTCACCCACCAACAAGTTGCCTTCAATCATTCAAAGGTGGGAAAGTTACAGAGATGTAATATTATGTTGTTATATAAAACATCGTGGAGGGCAGACAGTCTGCAGCCCCGTAATGAAGGGATCCGACTTGGGCAAAGCTACTCAGGTGTGAGTCAAACCAAGACGCAGAGAGCGCCAATGAGAATAGCGTCCCACTAAACAACCATCGCAAAGACGCAACGCTGCAGAACGCAACAAGCATCAATACGACTATCGTCGGGCTTACACCATCTCAAGGTCCCCCATACATCCCAGCAGACATCACCACCCGCATACCTCCATCGACCAGAACCATAAGAGTGCATCGAATCAGGCACAGCACACCCGCAGATCCATCACAAGACGTAATACCGCAAGTAGCAGTAAGCATCAATGCAACTATCATACGGATGGCGCCCCCTCACAACACACCCACATGACCCCTATCGATTTTGGTAACAAAGTTTTTATTGTTGTTATATAAAAAATATCACCAACGTATCATAGTAGCACGCAACTAAGACGCCAATGAACAAAACTCCACGTATCATAGCGCTAATGCGCTAAGACATGAAGTTGAGTATGCCTGTTACACTTAAAAGTGCTACCAAACACACACATCATCCCAATCCGAAATATAGACGACGCATCGCTATGCGCAACGACATCGCCCACAAACGGTATGGGTATGCGATGTCCACGTGAAAGCCGTATTGCTACAACAAACCCGCTTCCCACCAGCACTAAGATGATATGTCTAGGACACATCGGTTAGCGAGTCCAAGTTTACCTCGGACCAATTGCTCGTGAAGCAGCACACACGCCACCATAATATTCCTTTTCAAGTCCCTAATAAGGACTAGTCATTTTGCTACAGTACTAGGAGCAGTCGGTCACCCGACCACTCCATACAATGCTTATGCATCAAGGAGACCTTCTATAATATTGCTTTTGTATCATAGAACTTACTTTCATAAGTCATTCATATATAGGGTTCGAACCCACGACCCTACTATTGTAATGCATATTAATCATAGAGACCTTCTATAGTATTGCTTTTGTATCATAGACCTTACTTTCATAAGTCATTAATATATGTGGTTCGAACCCACGACCCCACTATTGTAATGCAAATTCATCATAGAGACCTTCTATAGTATTGCTTTTGTATCACAGACCTTACTTTCATAAGTCATTAATATATAGGGTTCGAACCCACGACCCTACTATTGTAATGCAAATTCATCATAGAGACCTTCTATAGTATTGCTTTTGTATCATAGACCTTACTTTCATAAGTCATTAATATATAGGGTTCGAACCCACGACCCTACTATTGTAATGCAAATTCATCATGGAGACCTATAATATTGCTTTTGTATCATGTGAGTTTAATATCATAAGTCCCTAATATAGGACTAGTCATTGTGCTACAGTACTTCAGGCAGTCAGGCTCCCGACCACCTCATATATATGTACAACTGCAGGTATGTATCTTCGACAGCTCTTCCATACAAGACATCTATACATGAACACCTTTCATAACTTGGAAAATTTTCTTTTATACGTGAACTCCTTCCAAGACTTAGACAATTTTTAACAAATTTTCTAATTATCTTATAAATGTTATTTATCTTTATTTTTATAATATTTTCGACTTGTATTTCTATTATTTATCTTATTTTAAATATTTTTTCAAGTTTTTAATAAATTTATTTATTTTGGAAGACAATATTTTGCCTTTAATTTACTATGTTATTGATCTAATGTCTGAAATGTATTTATACTAACTTTATGGTTATTAATGTAATTTTATTGTTTAACATATATCTTTTAAGACTATTTTTGATGCCCCTTTATATTGAATTTAATTATTAATAATAATATTGGGCCGTCACACTAGCTTCAGCATAAAGCTTTTTGGTAGTGGAAGAGAGATGTTCATTTATTTCTCCTTCAATCCCAAGGCAGGTAGAGTTTAAGTGATTGAGGCGGTTAGTCTTGTTGTAACGTTTTACTGGCGATAATAAAATGTCCCTCTGCCGCTCAGTTTGTAGTATTACGAGAATGTTTCGTGGTCTGTCGGACTTTGGATTAATTTTAGCAATTCTACGAACAGAACAGATGCAGTTCGTATCCAGACTTATATTCACGGTGTCATAAAGTTTTTGTATAAGATGTAGTAAATTTTCATGACGTTTTTCCGGAACTATTTGGATTTCAACGTTATGGCTTCGTGAGATTTTTTCGACGCTCATTAAACGATGATCTAATGACTCAATATTTGACTTAAGTGTAGATCGCTGAAGTTCTAGGGTTTTAATTTTTTTATTAGCCACCTCAAGTTCCTTTAGAAGGTCATCCTGCCCTTTCTGAAGAAAATCGGTGGCTACTGTGAAATCCGATTCTATCATATTGATGGTATGGTTAAATTCTTTCGTCACCATTGTATGTTCTTCTTGCACTACATCTTTCTTGAAAGTACTTAGTTTACGATCGAGTAGAGCTTCGATTTGTTTTATGGTAACGGAGTCCGAGTTTATTTTGTCGCAACGCGTGTTGAGATGCACTGTTACTAGATTTTTTCAAGCGTGATGATCGTTGCAGCTTTTCATCACAGGACATATTAGAAATATCTGCCTGACTTGCTTGGAGGGAACGTATGTCGCGCTTACCAACTGGTGTACTATCATTTCTGCGCCGAGTTATATTAGTGCAAGATGGGCAATACCACTTCTGCTTTTTTCCACGTATTCGTCGAAATACACTTGCTTCTCTATGTTGCAACACTCGTAATGAAACGTATAATATACAACCAGCGCATTTAATGAGGCCGCCATCTTCGATAATGTATCTACACGTAATTGAATCGAATAGTTCGAAATAATGAACAAGACCAAATAATCAAGATGTTAACAAAAGTCGCATACACATTTGTAGCCAATGAACGATAATGCGTAGCCGCAATGCGATAGCGTATCGTAGCAAAGTTCGTAGCACTTTATAACGACTAATGCTTTAACACTAAGATTGCACACAGTTATCATTTTCACTGGTTTGAAGGTATCCGTTTTGTCGGTGCAGGTATTGTTTATAATCTGCATAACCTCTTCGTTGCTGTTTTCAGAGTTTGACATTGACGCTGCTGTCAAATGCGGGCCGTCATAGCTGCCAATATAACCATCACACGACGAATGATCATTCACTTCCCGCGAATGAGTTGTTGATTCTTCCGTTGACGTCATCGACTTCATGTTGTCACTTTGCTGCTGCCTTCGTTCTTTCTCGGCATCGATCACTATGGTTCATAAAAGATAGCTTGATCTCTGCGACAGCTATCAGTAAAAATCACGCCTATGATGTCCTGAATTTCTTAGTAGTACAGACAGTACCTGTCAATATCATATTTTATGGGCATGCACTAATTAGGTGGGCATGCCCATAAAGTATGACATTGACAGGTACTGTCCATACTCCTAAGAAATTCAGGACTTCATAGGCGTGATTTTACTGACAGCTGTCGCAGAGATCAAGCTATATTTTATGAACTATAATAAAGAACTAGATACACAATCCCATACAAAAGTGCTCTAAAAACTGTCGCCAATTGTTGTGACGTAATTCTAGTTGAAATAAATATACATTTATGTAAATTCAACCCTAAATATATTGCCTATAGTTGTATTCACAAAGATACGTACGAAAAAGGTTTGGTCATGTGGAAAGAATGAATGAGGAAAGAATGACAAAAAAAAAATTATGTTGCAGAAGTGAATGGCAGAGTCGGAAAGGGACGTCCTAGGCGAAAATTTATCGACCAAATTGGCGATTTATTGAAAACGGGCCAAATTAGGAGCACCCTTAACCGACGAGCATTTATGCGTAGGTATATGGATGTGAAGGAGGCGAGAGAGGTGTGTCAGGATCGTGCCAAATGGAAGTCTGTAGTCTCTGCCTACCCCTCTGAGTGACAATCGTGAGTGTTTATGTATGTTATGTTACGTACGAAAAGCAATACATTTTTATGACCGAGGCTCGTAGCTTGGGCAAGGAATCATTGGAGTCGAACTGCCCAATATTTTTTGTTACTGTTATTTTAATTTTAAAATGTTTCAAACTTGTTTTAAAAACTGGTGTACATAAAGCATATTCTATTCTTTTTTGTGGTGTATTGTATGTAATGATTATAATTTACCTGAATGTAAATACATTTTTGGATAGGACACCACATTCATTTAGTAAGTACTTGAAACAGTCATAATTATTTATTTATTCTTCATCTTATGTCAATAATTTAAAAATATTGCTTGACCAAGGACTTAAATCTTAATTCAATAGTTACTAAATATAAAAAGTATGTACAGAAAGTTGTAAGTCGTAGTCACATATTCATCACTTTCTAAAACATGCTTCGAACATACAACGCTTTCTTGGGTCGGCTTTGACATGCTATGACTGATATCCGTTCTGCACACCTAACTGAGTCTCGAGGAAAGCTGAAAAATTAAAAATAAAATCTCACATCTTTAATTTTACTACATGCACATATTCAAAATTAAGTCTATAAAATGTTCTATAATATTTAGAGAAACTATAGAAGTCTCATTAAACGAAAAAAAAAACAATCATACTTTAACAATAAAAAATTATAACGTCTCCAACAAATGGAACAGAGTCAACGCGCATACCTCGACCAATTATGACTTATTTTATTAAGACTTAATTTAAAAAATGTTTTAACGGTGATTTCTTCACAAAATATAAGTATTTACAATACAGTGATAAGAATTAAATAATAATAATATTAATACGTACCGAAATTAGGAAATTCCATTCTTTTTTAGCGTCGTGGATGTGTGATTTTTACACTTTTTAAACGAGCACTGAGGCATGTTTACCGTCGGAGCGTTCGAATGTAACTAGATTAAAAGCGCACCCAAATGTTCGAATGGGTGCTCATTCGGTGAGGTCGTTTTTGTCACTGATTGTGTATCTAGTTTTTATTAGTGATCGATGTTTCTCGGGTACCGCCGCCGGATAACGAGTTATTCCGAAAGTTGCCGAATGAACTCGGCTTCCGCCGCTTCGTCTATGCTCGGGCGTTGTTTCGTTTTGAACTTGAATGAATGAATGATGCATCGGGAATGACGTAGCAATATGGCCGAACTGGTTGCATTTAAAACACTTTAATCCCTTTTCTTTAAATGGGTAAAATGTAGACGTATGATTCCTCTCGCCACAGCTAAACAGCGATTCTTTTCAGATGGTTTTTGTCTGGGACTGCGCGCCTCCGATCGACGACATTGTTCCATTTTACTCCTTACAGTTTCGTAAATACGTAGCTTTTCTTTTAATTCTGCGTACGTAGTTACACCATATAGCATTATCTTATTTGTCTCCAGATCACGTATCCAATCGACAATATATTTGATTGCCACGTAATCTGGCATTTTCCCTCTCTTTCCCAACTCTTTCATAGTCAGCATATAATCCAAACAGCTTTCATTGTCTTTCTTCTGGCGTATGCTCATCGTTTCATGTATGGTTTTGATGTCGACAGAATCAGGAAATTCCTTCAATACTACAGCTTTTACGTCACCCCACGACTTAAAAGGTCATTCCGCACGGAGCCAAAGCGCTGCCGTGCTGGTCAACGAGCGCCTCGCCACTAATAATTGCTGTAGTGGAGTCCAGCCGAATATTTCAGCATTATTTTCGATTTCCTGCGCCCATCGTACCGCTGTGAATGTACCGTCTTGTCCTGAGTAGCTTAGTATGAGCTCCGAAGTCATTTCTAGCATGTTGCCGCGAAAGTCAGCTCGTGCGCCGATGCTATCTTCGAAATCATCCTGGCGACTTTTCCTGCGCTCTTTTCCGTCTTTGCTCATCTTGTTGTAGGTACTCGTCTTTGTTTCGTCTTCTTGTAATAACTTCACCAAAATGCCACCACGTGCCGCCAACCGCCGGATATTTCGCCTAAAACTCGTACACTGTCTTCTGAGGGATTTTACTGCACAGATCCCGGACGAGCCCCCAAAAATGTAGTGTTGACCGTGCTGTAAAATCAGAAATATCTAGAAAAAACTCTTTATTTGAATTTAATTAATTTTTGCGTGCGCGTCTTTACAAGCGTCCTTTACCCCATCTTGCTTTTTTATCATTCTCCCTTACTCACTCACTATCATTCTTTTACTCATTCGTCATTCGCTCCGTTCCTTCCAGATCACTTCATTACGCTGCGTTCCATCCCACACACACACACACACACACACACCCATATATATATATATATATATATATATATATATATATATATATATATATATATGTTAATTTTCTAGAAATATTTAACTTTATTATCGGCTTCCTTCCATAATTTGTTATTACCCAAAAATTCACAAAACGTGAACTAAAAATGAATTTTAAATTTTATTCACTTTACTTAAACGTAAAATATTTCATGTATTGAACAAAATATGAATTCATAAAATACGGAACGCAACTGGCTATGAGATAAAAAGAGAAAGAAAGTGTACGCGCGCACTGCTCTCTTCCTTATATCCCCCACTCAACTCCCGTTCGCCTCGTCCGAACGCGTTTCGTAACGCTTTCGTTACGCATTCCCCAAGTAAAGCGTGCGTAAAGAAGTTTTACTTCAATAATAAATTGCCAT
Organism: Parnassius apollo; assembly: GCA_907164705.1. NCBI lineage: Eukaryota > Metazoa > Arthropoda > Insecta > Lepidoptera > Papilionidae > Parnassius > Parnassius apollo. The sequence goes on from CAJQZP010001124.1 coordinate 909,660, forward strand.
TGAGAACCTGCCTACATAACGTGGTAACTGTGGCAAATTTCTCACGTATGAGAACGATCTCTGAGGAAGGCCTACGTTCAACCGTGGGCTTTGGATGTGATGTAACGATAGTTTGTGGCTTTAAGAATCGAGTGGAGCAGGGTTTTAAGTATTCGGTGCTTTCCTGCAGACTTCGTGTTGTGCTTGCAGGTGTTCCAGACTATTCTGGAGAAAGTAATGGAAGGCGGTTTATCATATCGAAAAAGTCACTTTACGCCCTCCGAGCTGGTCGAAAACCAGTTAGAAGGCTTGTCAATTTCCAGCTCTTTCACCCGCTGAATTAATTCTGTAAATTCTACATAATTAGATGGTAAGCGGAGTCCGTCATTCTCAGGACACCTATATAACATCTCAGGGGATGGGATAGGATGGGATTTTAACCCCGTGTAAACTAAAATTGAGTCTCCTTCGAATGCTAACTTTTAAATAACATTTTCTTAGTTATGTAAATTTACTTTTTAGTATTTTTATAGTAGGCTGACAAGCATTCAGTCCACCTGATGGTAAGTGGAAGCTGGCCCGAGGACATCTACGTCTGTCCTCATTTAAAAATTAAAATGCAAATGTAAATAATATCATCCCACAAAATTAATATGGAATGCCTCGTTTCCAGTTGAAAGGGTCTCGGTTCTCTACACTCACCATACGAAAAGCAACATTAAGCTGCTATTTTACGCTAGAATCCTGTGAGAGCGTAGTCCTACCCCGTTAGCTACACATAATAGAGCTGCAGTGTGGCTCTACAGCTTATGTAAAATGTGGAAATAAACAGATATTTATTTATTTATTTAATTCTTTCTACTTTGGGCAATTAGAGATATTTAAGTGTAGCGTAAGATGCATTTTGGTGTTTAATTTGGAGTATTCCTATACATATAAATGTATATAAAATATGTTTAAATATCCAAATAATTGGCTTCTACTAAGCTCAAGAGGTTATTTGCGCGCCATTAAGACATCAGTGATCACTAATCATTTTCAAAATTTTAGTCCCTCCGTCTGCGTCACTCCGAGCTTATTTTCAGAACAGATAGGAATACCAGGAGTAATCTGGGCCGTAATTTATTTACAAAAAAAAAAATTGAAAATTTCCTTTAAAATAAAAAAAATTGTTATAATAAATGACCTAAGATGATTATCCAATATTAAAATAACGTCACAATAATAGATCTAGGGTCGCTTATTTATAATATAAATCTTAGGAAGTAGTATTTGTTTTTGTGCCCCTTGCTGTAGAGGTTATTGGTCCGTGGGGTCCACGTGTGGTGGTCCGGTTCTGGAACGGAAGGAACTGTATTCATGACTTGTCGTCACCATCGGTGATAACAGTGGTCCTTTCCTCACTCAAATGCTAAATATAGACAAGGAAACGCATCCAGCGTTCTTGGCAAACCTTGTGGAGGACTTTAATGTGATAATTTAAGTTTTTTGTTATTATGATAATAAATATTGTAAATTTTATTAGTATATAAATAAATTTTAATAAGAAACTTATTTATGTTGTTTGTTTACGATACCGTCACAGTAATACCTAATTTTTATAACGTTAGGCCCCCACCACACGTTTCCTCATCCTTAAACTCAACTCCCGACCACACCCAATTGAATCCCACAAACGAAATCACGGTAACTTAAAAAGGGGAAGAATTGCCTTTTTAAGCCCCGTTGGTTCTCCTTTATTAAGAGTAGCTTGTTAAAGTCTGCAGGGTATGAGCTTCACCCGTTAGGGCTTTTAATAAAATAAAAATTAGAGATGGGCTGAATATGGATTTCACCAAACACGAATATTCGGCCGAAAGTTCGATAAAAAATCGAAAATCTTTTATCGAACCGAATATTCGGCCGAACATGCCGTTCGGCCATTCGGCCGAGGTGATCCTGCTATTCAGCAGGATCCATCCAGGACCTCGGTACCTAACCAATTTATGTCGAAATTTGTTACCGTAAAGCGCTCGGGATTAGCGCCGGGCCCTGAACCTCGCTCCCATTCCAAACCTGACATGTTTGCAGACATATTATGCTTTGACTATATTTGTGCTAAAAAATTTATTTCGTTGTGATATTCTTAGTGTAAATTGATAATTATATGATAAAAATGACTGGTAGACCTTCTATTTGGACTTATTTTAGAGAAACTGACGACCAAAGTAAAGTGAAATGTAATACATACATAGAAACATTTTATCAAGCTTTCTATTTGTTATAATTGGAAATAAATCTATAGTACCTCTAAAACATAACGCTATACGAGTAGATTTAACCCATAAATAAAACACACTTTTAACAGTAAAATTATGAAAGACATGGTATTACTCATGTACGGGCTGCATCACGTACATTTTTGTGGCGTCGTACGTATAACGTACGCTATAACGCTACAATAACGCATTTTGAGTCAGTGCGCTAATTGAACCCAGCAATACCGGTCACGCGTGCTCGCAGTATCATTTCCCATCTATCATTAAATTAGATTTAGTTGGTTCTATCAATAAAATATCAATTATCAACTTCCCAGTATTGACTATCATTTATATCAACTATTATCAACCGACCACGTGGGGGTCCCGACGTAGCCCTTACAAATTTTTGGTCCTTCGACAAACTCGCGTGTGTGTACAAAAAGTGTGCATCACAAGTGAGAGCAACCAGCAGGAGACGTGAGCTATCATCGGATTGTCAACATCGGGAGTCGGTGAGCTGCAAACAGCTGAGCAGATCTGATTAAGTAAGATCTTTCCTTTTTTATTATCAATATGTCCAACATGGAGGATATTTTGGCAAATCAACAGCAATTGTTCGGGGCCATAGAGCAGACTTTTACCAATTTTAAAAAGGATAGTGCCGATCGAATGACGGCAGATTATATCAAACGGAGGTTAGATACTCTAGACAAATACTGGCCAGAATTTCAATCTAATCATGATATAATTAAGTGGAATAGAGTATGCGAATCTCTCATTCCTATTTTACGAGTAACCAATTTGAATCGTTTAGAAATAAATACGAGAAAATTAGAACAACAATCGCTACCTATCAGGTTAGGGATGACAGGCCTGCAACTCCAGTGTTGAAACCCGCTACACCACTAGCGATGCCTGGACCATCTTGGCTGCCGTCGCCGCAGGTTACCCTGTCCCAGTCCCAGGGGACTAATAGCAAGACGAACGAAATGTTACGCAAGCAAACTAGTAATTTTAATATCAACTTAGATTCGATATCAGAAAAGGGGAATTCGATCATTCATTACGTGCTATACAATCGCGTTGGTCTATAATTGATAATATGCATTGGGAGTTAGACTATGAGCTTGGGGGTAGAAACCCAGATTATGAGTTATCATTTTTCACATACGAAAGAAAATACAACGAGATTATCCAATCCATCAATCGTAAATTGTGGTCTGTATCACATCGAGAGCAATCGACTCCTCACGTAAAGTTCCTTCAAAGACCTATTCACGGCAAGCCGTCATTATCTAACGCACAAAGGATGCAATTCCTTAAAACTAAAGTTAGAGGTGAAGCGGAGAGACTTTATCAACATCTACGAATATCATCTGATAATTATCCAATCTGTTGGGACATACTTAACAACAGATATAATAATAAACGCTTAATTTTCCGCTCGCATATCGATATCTTACTAAATATCCCCGTAATGCATCATATGTCATTAAATCATACAAAGTGTATTCACGACACAACCCTAGAAACATTAAACGCTATCAAAAATTTAGGCGTTAACGTTGATTCATGGTATTCATTGATTGTGCATCTCCTTTCGCAAAAGCTCGATGCTGACACGCATAATGAATACATGGCGTCAGTCAAGGAGCCCCGCGAGTTACCTAATTTGCATGTATTTCTCTCATTTTTAGAAGGCAAGTTTACAATCTTAGAATCTTCTCGAAAGAAGCCTGAGACCTCTGCAAAAAATGTACATAGCAACAACAATTATTCGCCGCAATATTTCTATAATAGGTATCAAAGAAACTTGAATAAACAAGCCTTTCCGACGGACTGTAAATTCACTTTACAACATTCAAACTCGAATAACAATACTTCTTGGAAATTTTATAATTGTAGACTTTGCAAAACAGATGAACATTGTCTTTATTACTGTCGACAGTTTTTAAACATGACACCTTACCTAAAGCTTAAAACTGTATCAAGACTAAATCATGGGGGGAAAAATAATAAATTGCAAACCGCGGGAAACGTGAAAAGCAACACCACAATTTTTACATAAAAAAAAAACAAGAAAAAAAAAAAAATAAAAAACAACAAAAAAAACACGTTAGCAGATCCCGAATTTAATATCAGTCGCCCGATCGACCTTCTGCTAGGAGCAGATGTTTATTCTTTGATTTTATTGGAGGGAATTTGTAGGTTGAATGATAATATACCGATAGCTCAGAATACTCGTTTAGGCTGGATTTTAACCGGTAACGTCAAAACTTTACAATGTAACGTGATCATTACCGACTTAAAGGAGATCCAAAAATTTTGGGAGATGGAGGATATCAGTGAAGAATCAACGCTATCATTAGATGATCAACAATGCGTCGACTATTACAAGTCTACTACTATCAGGCGCGAAGACGGTCGATACGAAGTACATTTGCCCCACACCCCAGACTTCTCGGATAAGCTGGGAGAATCAAAATCAAAAGCTATCGCTCAATTTAAATCGTTAGAAAACACATTCAAAAAACACGAAAACATTAAAAATCAATATTAATCACTTATAAAGGAATACCGCGCCCTCGAACACATGATTCCAGCTACCGATAAACCGACGCAGGGACGTCAGCATTGTGTATTAACTCATCATTGTGTGCGTGCTGACGACACTATCATTAATTCCAAATTTAGAGTGGTATTTAACGCTTCGTGTAAAACATCATCGGGGAATAGCTTGAACGACGTCATGAGATGTGGTCCTAATCTCCAACTGGATCTGCAGTCTCTCATAATCAAGTGGAGACAATATCAGTTTGCAATTACAGCCGACATTGAAAAAATGTTCAGGCAGATTTGGATCCACCCCGATGATCAGCAGTTATTAAGAATCGTTTGGCGTGACTCTCCCTCAGAACCTATCAGACTATCAACTTACCACGGTCACATACGGAACAAAAGCAGCGCCGTTCCTAGCGATGATGACTCTCAAACAACTTGCATGTGATGAACAACAACTGTTTTTACATGGATCACCTGGTCCATGGGTGTCACGATATAAGAACCGCACGTCAATTACAACAAGACCTTATCAATTTATTAAAATCAGCTGGATTTCATTTGAGGAAATGGAGATCAAACTCCAATGACTTGATCAGAGAGGAAGAGTCGGCTCTATCAAAGGATGACAAATTTGATTTCAAGCAGTCAGCGCAAACAAAAACCCTTGGGTTAAGATGGAATCCACAAGAGGATGTTTTTATGTTTCAATCAAATTTAGAACCGACGGAAGTCTCCAATAAGGTCACAAAGAGAAACCTTTTATCAGACATATCAAAACTTTTTGACCCGCTCGGTTGGCTATCACCACTATCAACTAAGTTAAAAATTGTTTTTCAACAAGTGTGGACTGCAGATAATATTAACTGGGATGATCCTATACCGAATGAAGTATATATCGAGTGGAAGAAGGTCAGAGAGGTCATGCACAATATTCAAGACCCTCAGTTACCCCGATGGCTGCAGATCCATGAGTTCGACAGTATCGAGCTACATGGGTTCAGTTACTCGTCTGTCAGAGCTTATGCATGTGTTATCTATTGTCGTATCAACAAAGGCAATAAATCATCTGTAGTGTTGGTGGCCGGCAGAACCAGGCTTGTACCAACCAGAAAGACAGTCTCGTCACCGCATTTGCAACTGAGCGGAGCACTACTCCTATCAAAGCTAATGGGTAAAGTCACAGAGTGCCTTAGTGGGTACAATATCAAAATATATGGTTGGACTGACTCCATGGTAGTACTGGGGTGGCTCAACGGACAACCATCCAGATGGAAAACGTTTGTGGCAAATAAAGTTCGTACAATAACCGAAAATATGCCACATGACTGCTGGAGGTACGTTAAGTCGGAAGAAAACCCAGCCGACTATGCCAGTCGTGATCTAACTGCATCACAACTCGAAGCCCAGACCTTGTGGTGGCTGGGCCCGACTTGGCTATCAACATATAATGACATAAGATCGCTTATACAACAAACGAAGAATTAAAATTATCAAAAAAAATTTTAGTAGCACAACATCAACCTGATTTTATCATTTAAAAAATCCTATCAAAATGCAGCACAATTAACAAACCGGTAAGAATAGTTGCATGGATTCAAAGATTTTTAACTATCAAAGACAAAGTATAAAATATCTAACAGTACGAGAGTTGAAGGAAGCTAGGTTATTAATTATAAAAAGTATACAACAAACGGGATTTGCAAGAGAGTTATCAGATTTAAAGCAAGGAAATAAAATAAATCGAAAAAGCAACATTTGTGAACTAAATCCGTATCAAGATGAAGTATTGAGAGTCGGTGGGAGGTTGCGAAATGCCAATCTAGACCCAGACATGAAAAATCCTATCACTATACCCGGCAACAGTCGCCTTGCAGAGCTTCTTATAGATCAGGCGCATGAAATGACATACCATGGTGGTACATTTCATAAGCTCGGCTAACATCAGCCAACCTGAGACAAAAATACTGGATCGTCGGTGGCAACAGAGCTACGAAGAACAGATTACGCCATTGTATCAAATGTAGAAGGCACGAATCAACCAAACACTATCAAATTATGGGTGACCTTCCAGCAGCTAGAGCAAACCCTTCACGCCCCTTCCATCATGTCGCTGTAGACTACACGGGCCACGTGTTCATCAAAGCTAACTCAGGCCGTGGGATCAAAACTACGCAAGGTTATATCGCTGTGTTCACGTGTATGGCCACAAAGGCTGTACATTTGGAGTTGGTGTCTGACCTGACGATTACTGCATTCTTAGCAGCGTTATGGAGAATGACAGCTCGCCGTGGCAAACCTAATCACATTTATAGCGGTAATGGCACGAACTTCATAGGAGCCAACAAGGTCTTACAGCAGAGCAGAGCAGAGAGAGTCTTACGAAGAGCTCCTCAAAACATTTGGTGATGAATTCCTCTCAGAAGTGTCAGAGATGGGTATAAATTGGCACTTGAATGCACCTTCGTGGCCATCAGCCAATGGTCTTTGTAAAGGAGCCGTGAAAAGCCTCAAGTATGATCTAAGGAGGGTGGTTGGTGATCAAAAACTCACCTACGAGAAGTACAGCACGCTGCTAGCACAATTAGAAGCTTGCTTAAATTCGAGACCACTATGTCCGTTGACGGAGGACGCTGATGATTTAAATTATTTAACCCCATCACATTTACTATCAAGCGGTCCGATTCTATCAATTTATGAGACGGAACGAGATCTTAGGACTGGGTTGCATTTAACACAAAAAATATTCCAAGACATTTGGAAAAGGTGGCAACAAGAATATTTAACAAATCTATCAGCCCGGAGCAAGTGGGGCCAACTTCAAGAAAATATCAAATTAAATGACATCGTACTCATCAATGATGGTAGCATTCCTCCAGGCAAATGGGCCCTCGGTAGGGTGGTCGAATTGCACCCTGGTAACGACGGCTACGTGCGTGTTGTGACGTTAAAAACAAAAAATGGTTATATGAAAAGACCTGTTATCAAACTATCAATACTCCCTATCATCTCCGAAGAAACACAAGATCAGGAATTAAAGCAATAGAAACCAATAAAGCGTAAGATAAAACAAAGGAATAGAAGATACAGTTTCATTACAGTTGCAACTTCTATCTTATTATTTTTTATGACCCTTATAACTAATACTAGCGGACTATATACTATAAATAAACTTCAAAATAATACTACCCTATTTTTCGACAAGATTGTAAACATGCATTTGATAGCTGACGATTGGAAACTCGTTGTCTATTATGATCTCTACCCATATTGGGAAGGCACCGCCGCGTACATGAAATACCTAGAATCCATCTGTTCGAAGATAAGAGGGCATTCACACTGCGAGGGTGTCATGTATCAATTGAATCACGAGCAGTCGGAACTACGGCGCTACAATATTGTGTTGCAAGATAAGGGCGACCTACTCACACTTCAGTGCAGGGGACTAATTAATGGTGTAGGTAATATCGCAAACGCGTTGTTTGGGGTGCTTGACAGCAACTTTGCTGAAAAGTATGAAAAAGATATCGACTTAATAAGAAAAAACCAAGTACACCTAGCCCAGCTGTGGAAGAATCAAACTTCAGTCTTAGAAGCGGAGTTTAATGTCATCAAGAAGGCAGAGTCGATCATGGAACAGCATCATAAAACAGTCAACAAAAAGATGATCGAACTTGAACAATCGATGAACGCACTAAAGTCACAAGTCTCAAATAACTCATATATAAACAAATTTACCTTGGCCGCTATAGTTACAAACAACATTTTGAATAAGTTAAAAGAAATACAAACTTATCTTATTGAAACCGTATTTCACGGGAAGTATGATATTCATCTCCTAACCCCCAAGCAACTCCAACACGAATTAAGTGCCATCTCTACTCAGATACCTAAAGACCTATCACTACCTACCGATCACGCGAATTATTCAAACCTATACAAATTACTTAATGTAAAAGCACGCTTATCGAAGTACTTTCTTATTTTCGAAATCCGAATACCATTATTAGCACGAGACGCTTACGAAGTCCTTAAAGCAATTCCCATACCTAAACAATCGGGTAGCAACATGATCATTGTCATGCTGCATTGATCATGCATTGTATTGTCCATTAGATCATTGCATTGTCCCTATTAGCGAATATCTCGCTTTAAACTTAAACAAGGATTCGTTTATATCGCTATCATATACTTATTTACATGACTGCATTGATCGCGATTTAAATACTGTGTTGTGTCGATTCAAGAAGCCTATTTATCATATGGTCAATGACAAGAGTTTGTGTGAGAAGGATGAAGGACTTGGAAGCTGTAGAACAATCATTAACACCTGCAAAAATATTTTCATTGCAACAAGTAAACTTAATAACTACTTTTATTTTTGTCGTAATAAATGCTACTTTAAGTTGTTATGCGAAATCAAGTTACGGCTATTCAATTGAGTGACGTCGGACTTATTACGCTGGGACAGGAGTGCCTTATCAAATCAGCTGATTTCTATTTTTATTCATACAAACCAGATGCATCTCATATCAATTTAAAGCCCGACTTTGGTACACCGAAGATCGCTTCGATTAATCATTTAATAAACATCTCGATACCGGAGATGAACGCCAGTACGAGCTTGGAGACTATCAGCCAACAACAAGGGTAGTTTACGCTATAACGCTACAATAATGCATTTTGAGTCAGTGCGCTAATTGAGCTCAGCAATACCGGTCACGCGTGCTCGCAGTATCATTTCCCATCTATCATTAAATTAGATTTAGTTGGTTCTATCAATAAAATATCAATTATCAACTTCCCAGTATTGACTATTACTTACTATCAACAACTGTCAACCGACCACGTGGGGGTCCGGACGCAGCCCATACAACTCAATTCGTACATTTCAACACAATGGACACCTTGATTATCACTTTAACGAATGTTCGGTGATTTAGCCGAATATTCGGCCAAATACGAATATTCGGTAAAGCTGCCGAATATACCGAATATGAAGCGAAAATTCGGCCCATCTCTAGTAAAAATCAACGTCAAAAACTAAAAAGAATAAAAATAAATTATTTCTATATACCTAATAGCTTTTGAAATCGATGCTTGTGTCGTCAACAAGTAGAAAAACGTGAAAAATAGACATACAGCTGCTATACCCAGAATGCCATTGAATACCCCTCGTATAGTCATTACTAAGGGAGAAAACTGGGAAATAAGCTTATATGCAACAACAAGAGGTAACGGTCAAGAAAAAAAAACGTTTATGAGATTTTCATTAATTAGTAATGTATTCACTTTTAACTTTAATAAGGGTATTTTAATATCTATAAGAAAAACGTTCAAGGCGTTCTTCTAACATCTTCGCTCCTATCCAACGGTACAGATGAGGAATGTTGACGTAAACAGCAGGAATCGGCTTACCACAACCGATCCCAAATGCCACCATTCCATAAACAGCATACCTTGTTGTTTCACCTGTCTCCTAAAACAAGAAAAAATAAAAATAACTTCAGCAAATCAGTCAAGTTACAGCCTTACTTAAATCACCATCTACGTCCCACTGCTGAACCTAGGCCTCCTCTTATTTCTTAAGGATTGCCCCAAGGAATTTTCAATCCGGTTCAGATCCCTCCCGCTGGCATAAAAATGTTAATTGCAATTTTGAATGTTGATTAATCACGCGCTCAGCGGCAAATGAATCCATCGTGAAGAAACCTGATTGAGAAATAAAAAAAATATTTCGTAAACATGTGAAGTGTGCTAAAATGAGAGGCGGCCTGTGCCTTCGCGTCTTATGCAGTAGGTATGTGCAAGTGAAAAATATTTCGATACGATATATCGTATCAATATTTCAAACAGTATAGATATATCGTCACGTATTGCATGATGTAGGATAAGGATAAGGCCCAAAATTTTATTACTGGACGCTTGGACGACGAACAACAACCACAGCACATGATTGTATTTGTAGCTGCTTTTGTTGTTTAATGTTTGGTCGATTAATACAATATTTTAAAAAATATCGACGATATGTATCGATATTTCTTTGAGAGAATGTCGATATATCGATATATCGATATTTTCTACCCAAGCCTATATTGTAGATGAATTACGAAGCGCGATGATTTATGACATGTAGAGGCCGTAAATTTTAGTCTTACTTAGTACAAACACACACTCGTATTGCTTTCACGGAGAGTCTTGAAGAGTTAATGCCAAAATAAAGAGTCCTAAACTTGAAATGAAAAACTTACCATGATAGGACACACAAGAGAAGACCCACCGTCCCCTTTGCAGGTATCGACACCTTCTTCACCGCCGGCGCAAATATGGGACGGATGTAGGTTGTACCGTGCGGACAGCCTTGTTTTCCTTAGGGAAGCTTGGCACTCTTCGAAAGGTACGTACGGCAGCTGAACCTGAGCTCAGGAATAATTTTCCTTTTCAATAACTTTTTTTAAATAATAAGGACGATGAACAAGCACACGACCCTAATGGTAAACGGTTACTGTGAGCCATAGACATGTACATCTATCCCCGATTAAGAATTAAAATGCAGATACGTTGTCACTCTTAAGGACTTAGATGGTATGCCTCCTTTCCATTAGATAGGTCTGCAGTCTCTACACTCTTCACACGAAACGCTGTAGAAGAAAGCTGCTATTTTACGCTGGTATTTTGTGAGAGCGTGGTCCTTCCCAGGGCGAGCCGACAGATTCATGTTGCAACTATAATATATCTACAGCATAAGTCTACCACGCATAACACTTTTTTTATTAATCTGAAGTGATCAGCGGACTAACAGTTCATCCGATGGCAAGCGGCTTCTGCAGTCTATGGAATACATGCAGCCAACTTTATACAAAAATGCGTTGTCTCTCCGAGGACGAAGATGTAATACATCACAGCCTGTAATTGTACCGGATTTCCTGGAGTAAAGCAGTTCTCTTGTCTTCACTTATGACACCCACGGAAACAAACGGGATGATGATTTTTCTCTCTCTCATCACCTCTGTCATCACCATTTCAATTCGTGCTTACCAAAATTATTTCTTATATTTACGCGAATACATATTAAATATAATTTTTGTAAAAAATTAGAAAAAAGTTTCAAAACATAAACAGCTGCTGATTTGCAGACGAATGAAAAGATTTTCTTGAATCATAGCTACACATCATAGGAAACTCTCGACCAAGTCCCGTTTCAAATAAAAATAAAAAACTTAAACTGAATCTGTTCTTCCGTTTGAAAGCTACTATGCCACAGATAGACATACAGATACACCCTACGAAATTATAACACCCCTCTGTATTCGTCGGGGGTTAAAAATTATATTCAAGCCCAAGCATACTACTCCAAGACTTCAAGTATCTTGAAGTACAAGGTCATTCTGCGGGGATCGAACCAAAGATTAATGTTTAAATGTTAAAGGTAGCCTTCGTTAACCATTACATCAGGACGTCAAACACCATAGTCCTGTTGAACATTAGAATTTATTGTACACATTTCTTTTACTCTAGTAATATCAAAATATTTATTTCACTCTTTTGTATTATCTTTCTGGCAACACTGTTATAATCATTATAACGACTACACTGTGGGATAACCTTAATAAACAAGTAAACCTCAATTGTGGTGTCATCTTTTCCTCTCTGCTCTCCACTCCAATTAAATCGCAACAATCACAGCAAGTCCCACCGGTGACCACAGAAGTATGGGTGTAAAGCGCGCGAAAAGTCGGGAATTAAAAAGTTTAAATGAAACGCGATAAATTCGTAAAATTAGTTTCTTTTAAACATACCTTTTTCAAAATAACAGCGTACTCGTTCTTCTTCTGGAACTCCTTTCCCCAGCCCATACTAAAGCATTGCGTGCCTGGAGTAGGCAGGTCAGGTGAGAGGCACGCTACGCCAATGTGGGGTGCGTCCGTCAAGTTGTACGGCTTTTCCAATATCAGAAGAGAGATATCGTTGTACGCCGGTGCTTGAATCACAAGTTTTTTGGGTTAGTAGAAAAATATTTTTTTATTAAAATTCCTATATCAATCGGGTCTACATCTGCTTTTTTTTATAAAATAAGGGTGACAAAAAAGTTATGTAATAAACAAACATTTTTTATTTTTTTAAATGTTCGTTTTTTGTGTAGATTATGAAAAAAATATAACAACTTCATTCGATTATTTTTAAAAAAGTTATCAAAAATTATACGTGATTTATTGCATTTTCATAAACATTTAAAGCCTTGAAACCAATACAAAATTTCAAATTTTTTATTCGTGTAATTTTTTTCATCAATCTGCCGAAATAATGAAGATTTTTTAAAAAAAATCATCGAAATCGGATGCTTTTCGAAGTTCTAGAGCCAAAAAACGAGGTGACCGCGATAGTATAAATTTACCAAATCTCCCAAAAACTTTGCAATGTGACGCATCAGCATATTGTGAAGAAAAAAATATAAAAAAATTAAGATTCCGAAAGAAATGATGGGCTCAGAAGGGCTAGAACCCAGAGCCGTAAAGTCAGTTAAATAAAACAAAAAAAACACAACAGAAAATAAAGTATTCATAAAAAACACCATCGATTTTTAATAACATGTATATGTTTATTATGTCATTATATTACTTAAAACTAATATTCACAAAAAACAAAACAAAAAAAAAACAATACTTTTTCTTCCCATTGTTTACACAAAGTTGACGTCACACAGTAAAGGTCATTGAACCGAGCGTTTTGGCGGTAAAATCAAAACCATTAAAAATAAATTCAACTTTAATTGGTTTAATGGAGAAAAAAAGACATTAATTAATAATTTTTTATTTTTCTGTTAAATATTTTGTCCGAATCTTTATATATAAGAAGTTTTCAAAAATTTGGAAAATACCCTGTTATATATAAACCTATAATAAACCTATCGCACAAGTAAACAAATAATTTTCATTAAATGTTTTAACGGTAGTCGATACTCAGGCTGGAATACAAGTGACTGGAAGTGGCTCATATTGTCGTGTGGAGTATGAAATATGTTTTATATATAATGTTTGATGAGTTTTTAAAAGAAGCTATTTGTTTGATTCTTTTATATTTCTTATATAATACAACTTACTCATATAGTACTCCTCATGGGTGATGACCTTCTTTATATCCCGCTCCTGATATGGATATAGCTCAAGATCTGTCTGCGTGTCCCACTCTCCAGCCCGACATTTTATCTGACAAACGAGAAATATCTGTTTAAATCTGCATTCAAACCAAACGTTTGCTTACAGCAAAGTAGCGGAATAATTTGCCGTTGTCTGGCTTTCCGTTCCTTTACATATGAGCGTCTTAAAGGCAACAGTGTATAAGCCGTAGTAACGGTAAGACATTGCATTTTACCTTGTAGAGTTAAGTCAACACTTACCACCAGGTGGAACCATATAATACCATATAGTACCTGGATGACCGGTATTTTTTTGGAAATCGTGTGTTTGGGATATTTAGATACAAATTACATACTGATGAAATATGAATAGTATTTTTTGATCTTAGCGACATAATAGAAAAAACGGAACTGGTTATTTGAATAAAAAATCATGAGTGCAATTAGTTTTATTCAAATTTTTCTGTTTTTAAATAAATACTAAAAAAGGGCTCGAAACAATATATGTTCTCACAAAAGAAGGGAACTTGAAAAAAAAGGTAAAAAAGTCGGCCCAAAGACAGGACGCGAACCAAGGCATTACGATTGCGCGACCGCTCGCCATCCACTTGAGCTATTACGATCATTAACACAGTGTCAAAATTTACCTTCTTATATTGTAGCGGTTTTTCATTGCCTGAAAACACGGACAAAACGACATTTTATAAAAATAAATCCTAGCTAGATCGATTTATTGCCCCCGAAACTCCATGGACACCATATTTTATTAAAATCATTGGAGGTTTTGTTGTGTTTGCAATAATACACGTTCGTTAGCGAGCCAACAACTTATTTGTTCCTATCATAACTACCTACGTATACAATAATACGAATACCTACAACATCTCCCCTTATTAATAAAGATACAATATCATCCATCCCCCTTATATAAAAAAATAACTGAAGCAAACGAAATTTCATATAACTCTAACTTAAAATTTATTATATTTATATCTTAAAATTAATTAATTAAATTTTTATGTTGAGTCGTCGGGCCTTACTACGTGTGAGAGGGTGTGGCCATGGTGTGGATGCCTCATTATTATTATCATTGAGCACATTTTGAGCAATTTTATTTTCACTTAAACTAGAATTCTCGTTACGCTGATTTATCTTATCAGGGCTTTGTTGTGATTTTTTGCATTGCACAAAATTGCCACCCCCTCCATTTCCAGTGATGAAAATATCTTTTTTTATATTTTTAAAATCCTGACTTGAGTAAGACTTAATTAAATGACGCCTATTGCGTCGGATTGGTCTTCCTAGCTTATTATTTATTACATATGAACGAGGAGTATCACCTTCACCTATTACAGTAGCGGAAGTTCTTTTCTTACCATCTATACATATTACTTCGTCATCAATGTTAAGTTTAGGCAACGGTTTACAAAGTTATCATAGTACATTTTTGACTGCTGCTGTTTTTGCAGCGTTGTTTTAAACGTAGATGGGTCTACAACTTGTGGTTTTAGTAAATCTGCACAAACTGGTAATTTACAACGTAATCTGTGACCCATTAATAATTGCGCGGGAGAGTCCAAACCATGTCTCGGAGTATTTCTGTAATTCAATAAAGCAAGTTCAAAGTTACTATTCCCCTTAAGAGCTTTAATTAACAAAGACTGAACGGTTTGCACCGCGCGTTCCTTTTTCCGTTAGCCAGTGGATAGTTTGGTGAGGATGTAATGTGAGTGAAGCCCCAATCTCTACTAAACTGTTTGAACTCGCGACTAGTATATTGAGTGCCATTATCACTTATAAGTATTTCAGGTATACCGTGTCGTGAAAATATTTCCTTCATACCACGTATAATCACTTGTGATGTAATATTTTCTAATTTTTTTACCTCACCATAACTAGAGTAATAATGAACTAAAATAAGATAATATTTCTTTCTATATTCAATTATATCAGACCCCACCTTAAACCAGGGCAAATTAGGAACTTCCACTGGAATCATGGGTTCTTTAGCTGGTGCGTTTGAACTCTCCCTGCACACCGAACAACGTTTCACATACATTTCTATGTCACGTGACATGCCTGGCCAAAATATAACTTATCTTGCGCGTCGCTTACACCGATCTACACCTAAGTGCCCTTCGTGCACAATTTTCATCATATCTGTTCTCAGGGAGCGAGGGATTAAAACAACATTTTAACAAACCTACCCAGTAGACCAAAGCTTTACCTAAGTGCAATAAAAATAGCTGAAAGTAAATGGCGACATTTGCAAGAATTGAAGGCCGTCATTCCTTTCGACTGTCATAGATACTACGATTTTCTACCTTATTGATACGTTATTTATGGATCCCTTATTATGTTGTTAGTATAGGCAAATACATTTGAAAACTTGTTTAATTTTTTTTTTGATTTGACTTATAGTTTAAGTTTATTTTGATAATTAAAATTATCAAAATAAACTTAAACTATAAGTCAAATCAAAAAAAAAATTTAAAAAAAAGTATTAAAATACACCCAGTTGGTTTAAGAAAAAAAATGTTGATTAGTAAAATAATGTTGTTATTTTGATAATAATAATATAATGTCTACATTTTTATCTTTACTTGTGCAATATCTTTCATTTTTGTAAGTTCCTTAAACATAACACCAATTTGATTTAACTTTTTGTAATTACTTTCCAATTGTCTGACTTAGAAACATGACGTAAGTCAAAGCAAATTTTAATGAACAGAGCAGAAGTCACGATAATACCTTATTAATAAAAATAACTTTATATAAATCGTTTTTATTTCTTTAATAACTTAATTTTAAATACGTTTTCCCAATAAGTATACCTCAAATATAGCTAATAATAATTTTACACGGTTATTTTGCTCTCCTGTAAAATAGACATTTTTGACTTTCGCACTGTTAGAACTTCACTGACGACTGTCTCTAAATATGACGTCGTCTACCACATATAACTCATCTTTTAATGACCAATATTTTTTAAGATTTTCTATTACGTTATACTTATCATTAGGCCATCCTAATTTAATATAATTTAGTAAGGTACATAAATCAAAATATTTTTTCGTTTTATTTTTTATCAGTTGCTATTTGAAATTGGAATACTGTTTACAATTAATTTTATTTGATACATTTTTTTTATCTAATTTATTATATAATACTAAGTCGGAAAGCGGCGCTCGAGACAATGGGTGCGTTTGGCAGAAAAAAGCACTAGCAAGCGCTTGTAAGCAAAATGGCGATCGTAAGCGGTAAGCGCTGTCAAATCGTAAGTAGCTATTTTCCTCCAGTACACGATGTTAGTTTTAACCGGGGAACCTAACCTAATTTAAATATATGTTTGTAAAGTATTCATATTAAAAACTTACCAATCATGAATTTTTAATAACATGTATATGTCTATTCATGTCATTACATTACTTAAAACTAATTTTACACAAAACAACTTTAAACTCTACTTCAAAATAAACAAATTAAATACGCAAAATGGCGGATTGTGTCAGCGCTACTGAAGTAGCAATCGTGTCCTGGCCGAAAACTATTTTAGCGCTTGTAAGCGCTTGCTAGCGCTTTTTTCTGCCAAACGCACCCAATGCATCTGAAATATACATATATTTTCCTGGTTTATACTTAACGACTAAGTCATAGCCTTGTATTCTGAGCATCATACGTTGCAAGCAGGCTGGGACGGACATTAATGGTATTTTAAACATACTTTCCAAAGGTTTATGATCTGTTCCTACGACAACATTATCTTTTGCAAAAATATACTGATGAAATCGTTTACAGGCGAACACAATTGCTAACAATTCCTTTTCCACTTGTGGCGTATTCGACCGGCCGACCACCCTGCAGTAGTACCGCACCGAGTGCATCGCGAGACGCGTCTACCGACAACAAGACAGGCTGAGATACGTCGTACAACGCCAACACTGGCGCTGTGCAAACACATTCTTTTAATTTTTCGAATGCTGTCTACTCACTAATTTCCCATCGCCAACTACTATCTTTTTTAATAAATTCGTTAGGGCAAGAGTGCGATCAGAATAACACGGTATAAATTCGATAAATAATTAACGGCTCCCAAAAATCTTCCTAAACTTTTTCTGTCTGAGGGTTGAGGCATCTCAGAAATGGCTTTTACTTTATTAAGGTCGGGCCTCATACCGTTTTTATCAAAAATATGTCCCAGGTAAGTAACCTCTTCAACTGCTATTTTGCATGTTTTTTAAAATTTTAAATTAATTTCTCTAGCTCTTTGTAACAACGCAACTAGTCTTCTGTCGTGTTCGTGCTTGTTCCATCCCCAGATAATTATACCATCTATAAAACTATCTGTGCCCTCTAAATCTTCTAAAAGCTGCCTCATTTTAGCGGGAAACACTTCGGATGAGCAATTAATACCGAACGGTAAACGAAGAAATTGATATCGACCGAACGGTGTATCAAATGTACACAAGTCTGCAATCTGCTCATCCAGTTGTATAGCCCAAAAACCTGAGTTGGCATCCAAGACGGAAAAGAACCGTGCTCCGTGTAGCCGCGCTGCGAGCTCCGACACTGTGGGCAGTTGGAAATGCGCGCGCCGCACTGCACGGTTAAGTTCTCGTGGGTCTAAGCACACACGAATCCCGTTGTCCTTTTTTGCGACTAGAACTAGTGGATGCACCCATTGAGTTGGATGAGAAACTTTTCTTATTATACCTTGGTTTTCCATATTTTAAAACTCATTTGCTAGACGTTCACGTAAACTTAACGGAATCTTCCTAAGATTACAAATCACCGGAGGTACGGATTCGTCTAAAACAATATGATACTTTCCTGGAAGACACCCAATACCACTAAATAAGTCATCATAGTCTGATATATTAATTTCATGAACTCGTTTGACTAACCCTAACTTCTCACACGACTGTCGTCCCAGCACGCTTTGACAATGTAAATCGGCAATCGCAGACTTTAAATTATAGCAAACATTTTTATAAAAACATTGTAAATAGCAAATACCTCTTACTGGTATTATATTACCACTATACGATTCTAATTTAATACAATCATTTTTTATTATATTGGAATCAAAACCCAGTTGCAAAAATCTTTCTAAAGATAAAACATTTATATCCGCCCCCGTGTCCAATTTAAAGTTTTCGATACCCTTCTCAAAGTATAATGTTTCGAACAAGCCATCTGAACAACCTTCTTGACCATTTATGGTTGATATAAAAAACGATTCACAATCGCTTGAACATCTTGATTTCGCTGAATGTCATATACACGGTTTATACAGGCCTTATTACTATTTAAATTCTGCTTACATGCCCGAGCGAAGTGACCTTGTTTACCACAAATGAAACACGTGGCGTAAACGGCCGGACATCGAAGCATTGCGCAGCGCTCGAGTCCATAGCGTGGGCAGCGTAGCGCGGAGCCCCGTGAGGCGCTGCCGGTGCAGTGCACTGCGCGTCGCGTTGTCCCCCCCTTTTTTTGACACTATCTACCTGCACTACACTAGCACACTTACCACTAGTACTTAGCTGACGGCTACTCTCTTGCGAAATTTCTGGCCTGGCACAACTTCACAGCTTTGTCCAGGTCTAGGTCCTCACATTTGAGCAAACGGTCCCGGATTATTGAGCTATTTACACCACACACAATTCGATCCTTTGTCAGCTCTTCTTCTAAAGTTGCAAACTTACAATTCTCTCAATAACCGCAATGACGTAACATACTGCTGTATGTTTTCACCTTCCTCCTGATTGCGAGTAAAAAATTTGTATCTAAGCAATGTAATATTAATTTTAGTTCCAAAATATTCATCAAATTTACTCAATATTATTTGCACATCATCACAATCCTCTTCTTTAGTGAACGTAAAAGTTTGATAAATGTCGAATCCTTCTGAACCAATTAAATTGAGAAGTAAACTTGCTTTTACTGCCGATGTCTCCGAGTGCACACCCGAAGCTTTCACAAATAATATGTTTTGTTGTCTCCAATTCTTCCAAGCATCAGCCCTGCTGACGGGTCCGCCTTCTGACTATTCGTTAGGTGGACGCGCGTGCTCCATTGTTAATTGCAAGACACACGTTATAGAATTATTTCACAGTTTACTACTATTCATAAATATTATGCTATGTATATATGTTGCAATTATTCTATTGAAGCCCTCGATTTTAAGCGTTTACTATGCTTATGATCCCACTTCTGACTTCATGTTGTGTTTGCAATAATACACGTTCGTTAGCGAGACAACAACTGATTTATTCCTCTCATAACTAACTACGTATACAATAATTCGAATACCCACAACAGGTTTGTAGTAGTGATTAACTGATAATACGACGTAATTGTTTGTATGTGTGCTCCCGGCGACGCCAAACCTCCGTAGAAAATAAGGTTGACAGCCATTCTATTGTGTATTATAGTGTTCTATGGGTGGAACTGTGACAGCAAAGGAGTGGAATAATTTGTCGTTGTCTATTTTCCGTCCCTGTGCATACGAGCGCCTTAAAGGCAACAGTGTATAAGCCGTTGTCACGGTAAGACATTGCAATTTACCATGTAGGGTTAAGGCAACACTTACCACCAGGTGGAACTGTGATCGAGCTATGACTTATCTTAATTACAAACATATCGTTAGTAATTTCACTAAGAGCTTATCTGTGCATTAATACGTGAAGGGAAAACTACGTACCCATTTTTAAACATAGTACGCACACGGTGAGGTGTGAGATTTGGCATAGTAAAAGATTATATTGGGAAGAGTGGAGCTAAAATTGGTTTCTAATATGTGTCACAAATATATTAAATTAAATTGAATTGAACTAACCACATTGACTTATATATTACTAGCGTAAGGACCGGGCCGACCGTACAACTAAAACGGATCAGTGCGCTGGCCCTAAAATTACAGTTTAGGGCCAACGCAAATCGGTCGACAGTGGAGCGCGCGTGCGCGCGCAGGACAGATTTGCCTGTCATAAATATGTCTAGTTGCGTGGTAAAAGAATGCAAAAATTATGATACAAAAATTTAGAAAAAAGATAGGATATCGTGTCATCGGTAAAAAACCTTATATTAATTTTGTTGCTATTAAATTATTATATAAACACATTTTTAAAGTTGTATTTTACATTTAGTTTAGTTACCTTACCAAGTATAGGCCAGGGTTGAATTCAGACCCTCAAAAATATTGTACTTGGAAAATAAAATTAAACTATTTTAAAAAAATTATATCACGTTTGACGTTTCATGTTTCTTTTTTCCCATGTGCCGGGATTTTGGCGTCACGCGTCTAGTACTATGTATGTTATTACTATTATAACAATGCTAATACTTAATAGCCTGCGGTTAAACCCAAACGTCAAACAGTCGCACAGAGTAGAAATTGTCGCCAATTTGGGTAGCAATAATTCTCTACACTAATGTGTGAAGACAGATTAGGTCCCTATTTCCACTAACTGCTGCTGTAGGTACTAAATGACAGCAGCGTTGATTTTCTAATAGCACCCTATATTGAGTTACCACTACGTTTACGTTTTGTAAAGTTGGTTTGTGTGAGGTCCGAATTTGCGTCTACGGAATTTTAATATGGTAGAGCTACCGTTACCGTTACAGTCTACTAAAGTCCACTGCTGTACATAGGCGTTCCCCATAGACTGTCTCATAGGGGAGATTTTTGCCAAAGTTGCCACGCTTCGCATGCGGGTTGGTTCGCAGTTTCTAATTTTAGTCGTGAGTGGGGAGACGCTGATGCCCATCTCCTGATTTATTTCCCTCTTTCGCCTCTTAGTTTCTTAGCTATGCAATAACTATATTATGGCTCCATGGCTGGTTTTGGACGGGGAAGGTTTACGCTCTCACAGAATCATCATCACCATCATCATCACAAGTTTACTGCTGAACACAGGCCTCCCCCAAGAGACGCCACAAAGCACGGTCCCGAGTCACCTGAATCCATTGACTTCCTGCATGTCTTACCAGATCGTCACTCCAAATATTGAGGAGAGGCCCTACACTTCACCTGTTGGTACGAGACTGCCACTCAAGAACCTTTCCTCTAGATCGGTTGTTGGTTCATCGAGCTATATGGCTGAAAAGATTTCTACGAAAAGTTCCTCTTGTCCACATTTCAAAACACCGTTCGTAACGTCGATCTCATAACCATTCTTCCTCATAAAGTCTAGGCCTAGGATGCAGTCGTCCATTAGATCAGCCACGATGACATTATGCAGGTAGATCATGTTATCTAGCTTCAACTCCATCTCCTTCTCTGTAAGTTGTTAACTGACAACCGTGCGAGAGGCTCCAGTGTCTATGGTCAGTTTACTCGGAATTCCGTTGACCTCGCCCTTGATGATAAGGCTGTTCCCATCGTGAGTTTGTGAGATTGAAATCCTTGGGGCTCTTTAAACACCAGCCAGCACCCGCCCCACAGTCCTGACTATTACTCGTGTCCCTGTTACTGATGGGCGATGCTGTTAGCCGCACCACCATCACGAGATCGATCACCTTCCCTTTCTAAACTTCGCTTAGGGCAGCTGAATCGAAGATGGCCCCTTTCTCCACAGCCGCAGCACCTAGTGCTGTATCCTTTATTGAGGTCGCGAACTGTAGCTGCTACAACCTCCCGTGTCCACGGCTTCTACCTCCAGTGCATGAGTCAAGGCATCCTTAAACGTCTCGTGGTGCCCGAGCCTAATAGTAGCTCTGACTTCCACGTATATCCACGTAGCGGAGGTGTTGTAGGTGCCACGATAGCTGTAATTCCATCCTCAATTTTGAGGTCATACAGCGTTTTCTTTGCATCAGCAATCACGTTGTCAACCCGATTGTTCACTTGAAACAATCGACTTGACAACAATTCAATTGGGTCCATACGGGTTTCAACTTGCTATAGGCGTTTGTCTTATTGGGCAACCCTATCGTTCACCTTCCATATCTCTTTCTGGAAGATAACATGAGGGTCCTTCATGAGGAGCATCTGCTCTTCCTTATCGCGTTTGAGCTGCTCTTCCAAACGATAGGCCTGTTCCTTCTGTCGGGTGGCCTGTACCTCCTACTGCTCTTCCAACCGACGGGTCTGTTCCTCTTGTCCGCGTTGCAGCTGCTCTTCCAAGCGACGGGCTTATTTTTCCTGTCGGCTGACCTGTTCCTCCTGTCAGTGGGCCTGTTTCTCCTGTCGGCGGGCTTGTTCTTCCTGTCGTTGTGCCTGTTCTTTTTATCGGCGGGCCTGTTTCTCCTGCTGCTCTTCCAAACGATAGGACTGTTCCTCCTGTCCGCGCTGCAGCGGCTATTCCAACCAACGGGCCTGTTCCTCCTGTCAGCGAGCCTGCTCCTGCAGCATCACCATTAGAGCACCTAAGTCAGATGCTGCAGATGTAGGAGCTGCTGGCCCTCCGACATCCCCGTCGTTGCACCACCAAATTGTCTACGGTCCGTCTCCTGCTGGCGTTAACTTTGAGTACGGATACCCTCCGTGTCGTCCTTAGGTAAAATCGGCATGATTTAATCCCACATCTGACCCCACTTGCTACGAGCTTGGGGTTTGTGACAGTAAAAACTGCCGATTGAATTACCAAAATTGACAGTTTAATTACCGAACACCAATTACAACAACAGAAAGGAGATGGACAGCAGCATCTTCCTAATAACAACAACAACATAATAAAAAACTGCGGTTGCCAACCCGCTCGCCAAGCGTGGCAACTATGGCAAATATCCCCCCATGAGCAACGACACAAATAAATGGCCCCCAGTCCCCGGCGGCTCCGCTATTCCTGGCTACGGTGGCGACCATGGTAACGGCGGGGCAGGGGGTGCTAAGAATCTCCGGTGGAGGTTCGGTTGCCACCTACGACGACTCGACCTGACAACGTATAACGCACGCACCCTGAGGACTGACGAGAAGATACTGGAGCTGGAAGAAGAGGTAGACAAGTTGCGCTGGCATATTATTGGATTATCTGAGGTCCGAAGAGAGGGGGAGGACACGGTAATCCTCGAGTCCGGCAACTTGTTCTATCACCGGGAGGGCGACCATCTGTCCCAAGGAGGTGTCGGATTTATCGTCCACAAGTCTCTCGTCAACAACGTTGTAAAGATTGGGAGTGTGTCGACGAGGGTCGCGTACCTGATACTCAGAATCACCAAACGGTATTCGCTGAAGGTCATACAGGTCTACGCACCAACCTCGGCACATCCCGATGAGGAGGTGGAGGAAATGTATGAGGATATTTCTAGAGCCATGCATTCCTACAAAACCCACTACACGGTGTTGATGGGAGACTTCAACGCAAAACTAGGCACAAGAGAAGACGGTGAGATGAAGTTAGGGAATTTTGGAGTAGGGCAATGGAACCGTAGGGGCCAGCAGCTGGCTGACTTTATGGAGAAAGAGGGACTCTTTATGATGAACTCTTTCTTCCAGAAGCGGCCCCACAGAAAGTGGACCTGGTCAAGCCCCGACGGTTCGACAAAAAATGAGATTGACTTCATTATGACGACCAGACGCCGACTGTTCAGTGATGTCTCAGTGATCGCAAGGGTGAAAACCGGCAGCGGTCTCCGAATGGTTAGAGGCACACTGAACCTATACGTTAAGTTGGAGAGGTCTCGTCTAATGAAGTCAACGCTCCGTCCCCCTCGTGCTCTAATCCAGAATCCCGAGACTTTTCAGCTCGAGTTACGTAACCGCTTTCAGTGCCTAGAAGATTGCAATGCAGTGGACGATATGAATGACAAGCTCGTAGAACTGTCCATGCGGTCGGAGCTAAGTTCTGCAAGACCCGCCGCAGAAGAACACAAAAATTCTCCGATCACACTCTTAATCTCATGGCTGTTAGACGGGAGATGAGGCTGCAATCGTCAACAGATTTGACAGCATACATGCAACTGAACAGACAGATCTCCAAATGCATGCGGCAAGAATTACGCAACTTTAATACTGCTCGTATTAAAGAAGCGATCGAGCGGAACCAGGGCTCCAAAGTCTTTGCCAGAGATCTGTCTGCCAGAAAGAGCCAACTGTCAAAGCTGAAGACTGAGTGTGGCAGCATCGTTTCCGGGACACCTGAGATTTTGAGTGAGATTGAGAGGTTCTATGGGCAGCTGTACACATCATCGTTGGAGCCACACGCAAGTGTGAGTAACGATACAAGTGCAAGTCTTACCCGACACTATTCCGATGATATCCCGGACGTCAGTCTGAGCGAGATTAGAATGGCTCTCCAGCACCTTAAAATCGGCAGGGCCCCAGGCGAGGATGGATTTACAGCGGAGCTTCTGAAAGCGGGTGGAACACCGGTACTTGAAGTCCTTCAGAAGCTCTTCAATTCCGTCCTCCATGGTGGCACTACTCCGGAGGCGTGGAGCAGAAGTGCGGTGGTCTTGTTCTTTAAGAAAGGCGACAACGCTCTCTTGAAGAACTACAGACCGATTTCCCTTCTGAGCCGCGTCTACGTGCTGTTTTTGAGAGTCATTACGAATCGTCTTGCACGCAGACTCGACGACTTCCAGCCTCCCGAACAAGCTGGTTTCCGAAAAGGCTTCAGTACCATAGACCACATACATACCCTGCGGCAGATTGTACAGACGACCGAAGAGTACAATCTGCCACTTTGCCTGGCGTATGTGGAATATGAGAAAGCCTTTGATTCCGTCGAAATTTGGGCGGTGCTACAGTCCGTTCAGCGGTGCCAAGTTGACTGTCAGTATATCGAGGTGCTGAAGTGTTTGTACAGTAGGGCTACGATGGCTATCCGAGTACAGAACCAGAGTTCGAAACCTATTCAACTGCAGAGAGGTGTAAGACAGGGTGACGTTATATCCCCGAAACTCTTCACCGCTGCGTTGGAAGACGTTTTCAAGCTACTGGACTGGAAAGGATACGGTATTAACATCAATGGCGAGTACATCACTCACCTTCGATTTGCCGACGATATAGTCCTTATGGCAGAATCGCTGGAGGACCTTAGCACTAAGTTCAATGACCTCAATGGTGTCTCCCAACGGATAGGTCTTAAGATGAACATGGACAAAACAAAGATTATGTTCAAAGTCCATGTCACACCCATGCCGGTAGTTGTGGAGAGCACTATCTTCGAAGTTGTTGACGAGTACGTTTACCTGGGACAAATAGTCCGACTAGGTAAATCCAACTTCGACCGAGAGGTCAATCGACGAATTCAACTCGGCTGGGCAGCGTTCGGGAAATTACGACACATCTTCTCGTCAGGTATACCTCAATCTCTGAAAACTAAAGTGTACAACCAGTGCGTGTTGCCAGTGATGACTTACGGATCTGAGACGTGGTCCTTCACTGCTGGCCGTATGAGGACGCTCAATGTCGCTCAGCGAGCTATGGAGAGGGCTATGCTCGGAGTTTCTCTGCGTGATAGACTCAGAAATGAGGATATCCGCAGTAAAACCAGAGTGACCGACATAGCCCAACGGATTAGTGAGCTGACGTGGCAATGGGCCGGCCACATTGCTCGAAGAACCGATAACCGATGGGGAAGAAAGGCTCTCGAGTGGCAGCCTCGTACCGGTAGGCGTAGTGTAGGGCGACCCCCCACTAGATGGAGTGACGACCTGGTTAGACATGTAGGAAGTAGAAGGATGCAGGTGGCTCAGGACCGTGCTTTGTGGCATTACTTGGGGGAGGCCTATGTTCAGCATTGGGCTTGTGAAGGGCTGTAATGATGATGATGAATTACAACTTAAAATACTTTTTTAATAAAACACTTTAGTTCGCAGTTATATTGCTTCGAAATACTCGCTTGAATGGCCAATTCAATACTGACTCGGTCGCTGTACTAACCGGCCTTATATAGGCCCTCTCCTACTGAAACATCTAGAATGTTCGAGTACATTCCGGTCCCGACTTACCAGGTGTAGAAAACTCTAGTATGACATTCTCTAGAAGGATTAGTTCTGCTAATCGATACTAGATCGCGCTAGTGCCATGTACCAGACATTAATTGTGGAGCCCAAGAATATTATCGTGTGGCCTGCGAAGCGAGCCGGCATCAGATAGTAACTATTATATTACGGCACAGTCGAATTAATTTAAAAGTGAAGAATCAGTGCAGTAGCTACCGCAATCCTTCAAATTCAAAAACGACGTACAAAATTAATGGAACCAGGCGAATTTGCGGAATTAAACTTGTAAAAAATACGTGTGGCACTCGGTGACTGTCGCGGTAAAGCTATTTCATAGCATTTTTTATCAACTTATGCAATTATAATTATTTATTTATTTTATTTATGCAGTTAAGTCTTTGATATTAAATCATGTTATACTTTTTGAGCGAGGTGACCGATTAGAAAACAATTTTTTTTCTCTTATTGAATAAATGAGAAGTTAATATTGTTTAAAATATTTTTAACATCTTACAATACATGTAGGTTATTCAGGAATTTTTATCATTGAGTTAGCAGCTAGTGTACACGCATACGTCTAGTCGCACGCACACAAACACCGTGCCGAAGTCTGCCGAGTGCCGAAGTCTGCCGAACTGAAACGACGTTAGCGCCACACCTCCGTGCCCGTCGGAGTGGGGAGCGTGAGGTTTTTTTTCGTTACGGAATTTCTAGATTCGGTCCCAGCGCTCAAGGCCCGCGATAGAAGCTATGCAATAGCTTAAAAATTAATTTGCTTATATCCGCGTAAAAAAATTTGTGTCTTACCTAGTTTGAAGAGCACCTACCGCCCCTCCCTCAATTGCTTGCACTACCCCCGTCACCACTAACTCCAGCAGCACTACTCGCCACACCACCGTCTATAATACGACACGTGTTTCACCTTCACACGACTCTGCGGTGGCTGACCGCTAAGTGAGCGGCGAGCCAAAACAGCTGCTATTTTTACATTTTAGATTAGTGAATATGAAGGTGTTACCTGCTGTGGAGAGAGATTTTGTGAGTAGCAGTGACCACCACGGACGGATGTATGATGGTACCTCCACCTAGGTAATTCTTCTGCGACCAGTCAGCACTATCGTCCTTCCTATAATTTAAGTTTTTATTAATGCAGCGTTATTCATATTTAAGACTAGCGTTCTTGATAACAGCGCCATCTACCGGATCCAATTCTGAATCTTAACAGTCCAGGGTTCTATTCAAACATACACAAACATTCATCATAATCAGTCCAGCCATTTTTGAGTTTTAGCGAGACCAATGGACAGCAATTTATTTTTGTACACAGAGAAGAAGATAATTTTTATTCTATTCATCTTTTTTTTTCAATCTTAGTGTTTCAAATTAAATATAGCCCAGATCACTCCTGGCATTGCACCCTATATGTTCGTGAGATTTTAGGATCAATCAAATTGAAACAATTCCACTGAAAAGCATTGGATATTGCACATTGAATGACTATAATAGAAATATCGATGGCGCGGAATCGAACCTACGATTCGTCGACCAGCAGATAAGAAGTGTGTATAGTGTCAATGTGTGTACGAGTGTATAAATGTATGTTCGTGTGAAATGTACGAGAGTCCCCTACAGGCTTATTTTGTTAAATACGTTATATACCATAAATTATTAATAAAAAACTGTAAGTTTTCCTGTTATAAAAATAAATAAATTAACACAGTAAAATACCATCTCAAGGGCAACATAACGTCTACCGAGCCAGCTAAATTAAAATAAAATAAGTAAGCTACATATATGCAAAAAAAAGTTAATAAATTACTTGATCAAAGCAACCATCCAAGGGAATTCCCCGTAATCGGCGTATGTTTTTTTATTGATGTTGTACTGGTTTTTGATACGGAGGATGCTTGCGTCTGGGTTACTCCAGCCACATTCAGATTGCGGTGGTAGCGGTTTGTCCTTCTTCGGTTGCTTGTGGGCTTCCGATTGCAAACAGCATTTCATAAGGTAATGGCGACACATAGCAGCCCTGTTTAACAATATGAGATTGTTTTAGATTTTTCTTTTTTAATTCAAATATCCTTTTTAAATTCATATCATCATCATCATTATTATAATTTATTAAATTCACTCATGGGCCAGCGCTCACTGTAAATTTCACTCTACGTGAGCACTCCAGGTTCGATCCCCTCTGGCACCAATGAAATTGTTAATTGCAATTTTACGATTATATTTAATTTACATTTATAAAAAACATTACCTACACACTAGGATTCTCTCCTGTATCGTGAGGGCAGTTTACATACATAAATTTCACAAGGACAAACATCCAGACCCGAAACAATTACTTGTAGGCCATACAAATTATTGTTAAGCGCGGGATTCAAATCCGCGGCCCTTAGCGCTGCAACTTATTGCTAAGCCACTGCGTCACTGAGTCGTATAGGCTCTTATTTTATTTTTAAAGTCCTTTATTGAATATAGGGAGTTACAGAGTGCCGTCATGGTAAGATGTTAACGCCCACCTCCTGTTTCCTTGCCCTCTATCACCTCTTGCACCTCCGACACCGGATAAAATTACTTACAAAAATAGACGGGCTTCAAAGCAGCCTGCGCACGTCCAATTGCTGGGCACAGATCTCCTTACATCACAGAGAGGGCTTAAGGTAAGTTCCGCCGCGCCACCTCAATGCCATTTGACGGATTTCTCAGACATGCAAGTTTCCTCACGACGTTTTCCTTTAACTGCTAAGCTGCTGAGTCAGTCCCTTTCCTACCAAGACACACTGGCAAGACTGACTATCACCACTATCAAACGTGGCTTGGCTGGGGTAGGACCACGCTCTTACAGAATACCAGCGTAAAATAGTTTATATATTAATGTGTTTTGAGACCCTTTTTACTGGAAATGAGGCACTCCATCTTAGTTCTCAGGTGTGATAACGCATCTGTATTATAATTAATAATCAAAGATAAATGTGAATCTCTATGGGCCACAGCACCCACTCAACATCAAGTGGACTATGTACTCGTTTGACACTCTTATTCTATTAAAAAAAGAACAGGTAAGGGTGTCTGTGGGGCACAGAATCCATTCACCATCAGATGGATTTCTATTAAAAAAAAACTACCCCGTTTAGTGTTTATAATTTTGTAAACAAATTAATACATGCACGTATTTAAATTTTACGCACGCTTTATTAAGAAGAAGAACGAAAGATGGCGCTATGAACGCTTTATATCGCATTTTATGTGTGATGGAATGATGATGTGATTAATGATGAAAATGACATTCTTCTTTGCTCGCCGCTTCGGCCAGTGCCTCAAGTTCCCACGAAGAAATTAAAAGTAATAGCGTAGCAGCGCCTGTGGAGACATCCTGACCCGAAGTCCAAGAATGTGTTGCCTAGCAATTTGTTTTGTACTTTTTGGCTGCTCATTTGTTCGTAAGCGCGACTGCTGAACTACTGATCATATAATCCCGGGTACGAATTCCATAATGTCGGCCCAAAATCTGTTAAAGTGTTTTTCTGTTGAGAAATTCTAAGTTACAGCACTTGTTCAGAAAATGTTCACAGTATTTTGCTCCCGTGCCTGTTAAAACACGTAAAATATTTGCTCCTGCGCCTGATCTCTCTCCGGTCGTGTCTGATTACTTTCATCGGACTATGAGAGTTAGAGAATAGTGAGTGCACACACTCATGCACTATAATCCTGTCATGGTCACATGGCTAGATTTCGCAGCCAAATTTCGCTCTGGATGACAAACAGTATTTTTTTTTAAATTGTATACAAAAACATTTTATGTATACCAAGTATTTTTATTTTCCTATATTAGCATCCGATTCTGAAGAAACTTCAAATTTTCAACTCTATTGCAAACTTGAGTTCCACCCGGAGCGGCAAACAAGAAAGTGACTTAATAAAAACGTGGTAAAAAATACGTGTGGCACTCGGTGACTGCCGCGGTAAAGCTATTTCATAGCATTTTTTAACAACTTATGCAATTATAATTATTTATTTATTTTATTTATGCAGTTAAGTCTTTGATATTAAATCAAGTTACACTTTTTGAGCGTGGTGACAGATAAGAAAACTATTTTTTTTCTCTTATTGAATAAATGAGAAGTTAATATTGTTTAAAATATTTTTAATATCTTAAAATACATGTAGGTTATTCAGGAATTTTTATCATTGAGTTAGCAGCTAGTGTACACGCATATGTCTAGTCGCACGCACACAAACACCGTGCCGAAGTCTGCCGAACTGAAACGACGTTAGACGATGCACGGCTTTCAACGCCACACCTCCGTGCCCGTCGGAGTGGGGAGCGTGAGGTTTTTTTTCGTTACGGAATTTCTGGATTCGGTCCCCGCGCTCAAGGCCCGCGATAGAAGCTATGCAATAGCTTAGAAAAAACTTACCTCAAGTCTATAAGCGTGGTGTTATCTATTAATCCTCTGTCATCGCACTGGTGGTACCTGACACAGAGACCGTCCGAACCGTCATCCGTCACACATTTTTCGCTGTCTGCAACGAAATAAAAATAAATTAGCAATCTTTAATGAATGAGAGTTAATGTTACGCTCGCTAGATGTCGCTAGTCGGCACTTAGTTGATTTTATTTATCACTAAAATAGTGACACAGCGTCATCATTGAAAAGTTGCATTTTAAGTAAAGGTTTTTCGGTTTCTAGTGTTTGTAATACGAAACAATGCTTCAGTGCTGTGTTGTTTAATATTTTGCATATTTTTAACTTTTTTTAAATTCTTTAACTTTCAGGTATATATGTAGTTTTGTTTATCAATACGATCTAGAGTCATACTGCAGCTATATTAGTAGTATAGTTGTAGCACGAATGGGTCGGCTCGACCGGGGAAGGACCACGCTCTCACAGATTACCAACGTAAAATAGCAGCTTAACGATGCTGTGTTTCGTACGGTGAGTGTAGAGACCCGGAACACTTTCTACTGAAAAGGAGGCATTTCATCTTAGTCCTCACGGATGACAACGTATTTGCATTTTGATTCGTAATCGAGGATAGATGTGATCTATGGGCCACAGCAACCACTTACCATCAGGTGGACTGTATGTTCGTTTATCACCTTTCTCTTATAAAAAAATATATAAAATATAACTAATATTTCAGAAAGCAGCATTAATCTCTACACTTTTGTAACAAATTACCCTCACCCGCTATAAAATCTGTCAGCAGTGGTGCCGCCCTGGTAGCAGAAAAAGTCATGGACTTTATACTTCTTTTACGAACAATTAAAGTGAAAGTTAAAGGTACAGCCCATATACGTCCCACTTTTGAGATTCTTCTCATTTCTGAAAGGATTTGTTTTGTTGTGACCCAAGGAGATATGTTTTTTATAGGATAGGGTGACTAACGAGTACACAGTCCACCTGATGGTAAGTGATTGCTGTGGCCTATAGACATGTACATCTATCCTCGATTACGAATCAAAATGCAGATGCGTTGTCACCCGTGAGGACTAAGATGGAATGCCTCGTTTCCAGTAAAAAGGTCTCCGATTCTCTACACTCACAATATGAAACACAGCAGAATTAAGCTACTATTTTACGCTGGTATTCTGTGAGAGCGTGTTCCTTCCCCGGTCGAGCCGACCCATTTATACTAATATAACTGCAGCATGGCTCTACCACGTGTAATACATATAGTAAATACATATAGTATTTCGGCATCGATTACGTGGAGGAGACGAATAATGATTCAACGAAGAAGCCTAGCTTGGGTGTCTGCCGCGAAGGGCTGCTAGACCAAAAACATTAAGTTAGTTAACATTTTATTAAAAGTATTTAGTAACAAGTCATTTGTAGATTTTTCAGATTTATACAGACACTATTGAAAATTGTTACTAGTGTTTGTTGATTTCAGGAACGTAATCACTATAGAGTAAAGACGTCATGGCCTGTAAAATAACGTCACACATAATACTACTATAATCGGGATATCATGTTTTTAGTAAATTAGAAGATATATATATATATATATATATATATATATATATATATATATATATATATATATATACGAGTGCAGTTACTCCCATATAATCCATGGTATAAAGAGATCAAAGATGACCACTTATCATTAAAGCGCTAAGCATAAAATACAAGTACCCGGTTGACCGAGCTTTGCTCGGTATTTTTCGTTCGTTTTTTTTAAATTCGTGTGTTTTGGAAATTATATTTAGATACAAATTACATACTGATGAAATACGAATAATATTTTTTGATCTTAGCGACATAATAGAAAAAACTGAACTGTTTATTTGAATAGAAAATAATGAGTGCAATTAGTTTAATTTAAATGTTCGTGTTTTTAAAAAATACTAAAAAAAGGGCTCGATAAAATATATTTTCTCAAAAAAGAAAGGAACTTGAAAAAAAAATAAAAAAAGTCGGTCGGTCGGTCTGGGCTCGAACCATAGTATTACGATTTTGTGACCGCCCAATATGCCAATTAAGCTATTTGTAATCATCAATAAACTGTCAAAATTTACCTTCTTATTCTAATGATATTGTAGCAGTTTTTCATTACCTAAAAACACGGACAAAAAGACATTTTCTAAAAATAAATCCTAGCTAGATCGATTTATTGCCCCCGAAACTCCCTGCAAAACACACAAAATTTTATGAAAATCGTTGGAGCCGTTTCCGAGATTCCGATCATACATATATATATATATATATATATATATACAAGAATTGCTCGTTTAAAGGATAAAATACAATATTTCAATAGTGAACCTCTTTTCGCCTTATTTGAAAATTAAATTAGACTAAGCAAGACAAGTATAATGACTCAATTTAAGTCGAATTATAGATTCGCTCTATGCATACACACGTATATAACACTCTACGGACAAAATAATGACAAAATGGCGGATTTACTAGGTACGTTCCGTTTCATGAACACTTTATCTAACACTAATAAGATAGTATCAAAAACAAAGTTTCAATGGTATGACTGTTTTTATACAAACCCATGTTATTACCAGCGTGTACTGTAGTAAAACAAGTTTTTTGTTTCATACAAACCCATATTGCGCAAATAAAGAATTAAATTGAAAATTGCAAACACGCTTCATAAATGAATTACACGATTCCATTTAGACTTATTATAACTTTTAGCTCGTTTACTTTTTTAAATTGATATATGTTTTATGTGTAATACCATAAATAAACGAGTAGTGGTCCAAGAAAACTCCTTTATTAATGTAATAATACTTATATTATCTAAGTACATACCTTCAAAGTCCTCTTCTAGATCAGGATCAGAGGGTAAATTGGATTTGCTCAAAAGCTTGTCCGTGGAGCTGTCTATGGTAGGTGTTACAGGAACGGAGGTCCTCGCAGAACTTTCGGTGCTTATCTGCGTATCATTGGGGCTCACGATCCTTTTCAACCAATCGACTGTGTTGTTGTCGATATCTTCTAAACATAAGAAAACGAATTTTGAACAAATCATTATAAAGGAAAATACTTTTTTATAGAAGTCCGTGCAGTGACGGTGTAAGAATATCCATCATATATCATCCCGTGGGAGTCATGAGAGGCGACAGAAGTAAAAACGGAAATGGGAAGCACCATCTTCCTGACAATAATTTGAAATAAGGAAAGGCTGCGGTTACCGGACCACCTGACATCGTCACCAAAATCCATGGGGATATCTGTGTTCAGCGTTAGACTCCTGATAGGCTGTTGTGGTTATTTATAAAGATGAAGGGTCACAAACGAGCACAAAGACCAGCTGATGGTAGGTGGGTGCTGTTAATGTGAACTCAGGGTTGACCCAGCGAGGTATACGAACGTGAGGCCCATAGACACCTACATTTATCTTGAACGACACATTATATTATGTTATAAAATATTTATGACAAGAACATAGAAACGTCACTCAAGTTTTTAATGGTTTGTAGTCATTGATTTATATATTACTAGTTTGTTGTAGGTTTGAGTAATTTAATAAGTATTTCTATCATAAACTTGGATTCAGTTAGTATATTAAAAGTCTATGATTCCTATACTCTATACAATCATTCGCTCAAATATAAGTTTTAAGCATCTTCTAAAACTAATTGTATCTCAAATTGAGTTAAGCTTATACACGACTCAATTAATTTGTGTACTCGTTGAAGTTATGTGTGGTAGCGAGGCCTCTCAAATCTTTTAAAATATTTTCCAAGTGCTAAAAAAGATCTGATTCGCTTCAGTAGTTCTTCTGATATTATTACGAGGAACATCGAGCGCGGAATCACGCTTCCTAAGAGACATATTTGGATTCAGTTTTCGGCAGCTCAATGAAACATCTGACGAAGCAAAATAGACCCTTGCAGCTAGTGAACCAAATGTTTATAACTCCTCAGTATTTCAATTTTTTTCAAGTTTATCAAACTTTATAACGGAAATATTTAATACTGAACAACTGACTATTCATCAAATCGTGCACAGAGTCACAGAGTAAAATTAAAAAGAGAGTTAATAAATGTGCAAAAAAAGATATGAACTAGATACTGAGGAACCGTTTTGTGTATTTTTTCCGTCTGGTTAAATACAACACTTCCCTATTCCTTCCGCAAAAGCAGTGCAAGAAACTGCAATTGAAATTCTTAGGTATACTATTGACGAGTGCTTGAACTGGAAAATACATTTAGATCATTCGAGTAACAGAATTACCCAGTTCGTATATGCGCTTAAACGTGTTAAGAACGTAAACGACGAACAGATCGTTGTTATATCCTATCGCGCTTACATAGAGTTGATATTGCGCTACGGTATCCTACTATGGGGCCACAGTAGGTCAGGGCAAAAATAGAGCATTTATATATGTGAGTTTTACCAGACGTGTCCTGTAAACCACTGTATAAAAATTTACATGCACAACAAAGCACTTTACATTAATAAACTTGCAGTTTTTGTACACAAAAATACAGATTTCTTTTTATAAAGTAAGTAATTTTAAATTGGGAGATCCTCACAGAATGATATATAACGACATTCCAAGGTTGAAAAAAGAAGTATGCAAAATGTTGCCTCTGTATGTGTCAGAATTTATAAAAAGGTTCCTAGAGATATTAAAGTGCTCAATATCAATATTATGTTTGAGCACAGATTGTACAAATGGTTAAGTCAGAATAACTTTTACAGCATAGATTTGTTAATTAATATAGTTATAAAATATTATTTTATTCAATTTTTATTCGTTGACATATTTGATAGTAATTATTATATTAATAGTATGGATTGACATGTAATTTAATTATAACATCCTAAAATTCAACATATTATTCGCATGCTATTTTCATTATGGCGAAACAGGTGCACTCTGTCAAACATTTTTCCAGATAATTATACAGTGTTTATAAGCAAATAAAGGAATTATTATAATATTATTATTATTTTATTATGCACTGCCGTATTGCGATCTGAAGGGTATAGGAATTCATTATAATTATAGGCGAGTGAGGCATTCCATCATAGTATTCTTTAGTGGCTGCAGATGTCCATGGACCTGCATGGTAACCAGGTGGAATTAAGTTCGTGTACCCCTTCAGTTATAAATAAAGAGCGTCACCCTTTGCCGTAACATGAATAAATTGTATTACATTTAATATCAATAGGAAATACTACAATAAATTTACAAACCTCATTCTTTTTATAGAATAGGGTGACAAACGAGCACACCGTCCACCTGATGGTAAGTGGATGCTGTAGCCCGTAGATATCTACATTTATTTTCTCTTCGATTAAGATTCAACATGCAGATGCGTTTTCACCCCTTGAGGACAAAGATGGAGTGCCTCGTTTCCAGTAAAAATGGTTTCCGGTTCAAACGAGCACACAGTCCACCTAAAGGTAAATTTGTGCTATCGTCTATAGTCGAAATAAAATATACATGCGTTGACACCATTGAGGTCTGAAGATGGAACGGCTATTTTTTCAGTAAAAAGGGCCTCCAGTTCTCTACACTCACCATACGAAACATAGCAGCATTGAGCTGATGTATTACGCTGGTATTCTGTGCGAGCGTGGTCCTACGCTGGCCTAGCCAACCACTCGGTGCTACAACCGTAATATAGCTGTAGCATGGCTCTACCACGTAAAAATTACACATATGATGATGATCATCATCATCACCATCAGGCTCACTCTGCAGGTTGGATTTGGCCTTCCTTGCAATAGTCCAATAGTTTGATTTTCAATTGATGAATCAGAAAAACTGACTTTTTCCTACGTTACCTTCGTATACTGTTACTGCTTACAAATGCAAATTAATTTATTGTACTTTGTATTTTTCTGTATAAACATACCGGCCGAATAGAAACTGCGCGCTAAAGATCGCAAAAAGAAAAGAAAAAAAAAACGCAAAAGGAACGACTATTGCTATCGGTTGCTTACACACTCACATAATATTTTTAATAATATGGTTTTTAAATAAAATTAAATTAATACTAAAACCTAAAATTTTGTAAAAACAGCGCTGTATTTATTAATTTACCATCCACCATCGTATTGAGTTCAAGTTTAATTAAAGTCCTAACAGTTACCAGTGGCTTTTTTGACGATATAATCCAAGTATTTTCTGGTATCGGCGTCCAGCTCTTGCGGCGCTTGAAGCGAAACAAAACTGGGAAGCAGCACTGTTCCCAACAGGAATATCAGGATTCTAAAAGCAATTACAGATTGAATTAGATTTTTGTGAGTAATGGAAGCGTAAGATGTTTAATGGATTATCAAATAACACTCTCGCCCCTTACACAATGGCTATGGGAAATTTATTTATTTAATAATAATAACGTCCTCCAGACCGAGTTTCGGCCACGGCGTCCAGCCTCAACGGAGACTAGCCATCGGCGCAGGACAGGATTAAATTGCCAAAGTGTAGGCACAAGCATAGATGTACTTACTCTCTATTCCCTCACTCTCATAGTCCGATGGGACAGTAAACCGACACGACCGGAGAGAGATCAGGCGCAGGACCAACGGCTTCACGTACTCTCAGAGGCACGGAGTGAAACGCCGCCAACTTCCTGACTCCGGGCTGTTACTGAGAATTTATTGACCGAAAAAACCTAATAACTGATATTTTTATAGAATAAGGGTGACAAACTAGCACACAGTCCACTTGATTGTAAGTGAATGCTG
The DNA here is from genome assembly GCA_907164705.1 of Parnassius apollo. NCBI lineage: Eukaryota > Metazoa > Arthropoda > Insecta > Lepidoptera > Papilionidae > Parnassius > Parnassius apollo. The sequence goes on from CAJQZP010001124.1 coordinate 947,642, forward strand.
TGCCCCATAGACATCTACATTTATCCTCGATTAAAAATCAAAACTCAGATGCGTTGTCAACCCTGAGGATTAAGATGGAATGCCTTGTTTCCAGTAATAAAAGGGTCACCGGATCTCTAAACTCACCATACGAAACACATCAGTATCAAATGCTATTTTTCGCAGGTGTTCTGTGAGAGCGTGGTCCTTCCCTGGTCGAGCCGACCCATTCGCGCCTTCTTAAAATTTCTTTAAAATTCTTATTACAAAAAATATTATTTTTTTTTATTATCACACAATTTAATAATATATTGAATTCATACACAAAGTTACGAACACACTCGTTGCCAATCGGATGTATCAATAACAGGAAAAAAATCATTTATTCCCCGTTTTTATTCTTTCATACCACCAAACAAACTAAAATACAAAAAACTAAAACACTTAAAAATACTTAGATTCGTTTGTGGATTCTCACCTCATCGTTAAAATTGTTTGTCCTTAAACAATAACAATAATTTAAAAAAAAAAAAACAAACGCGCGCGCTTCTCGTCGTAAGCTCGGAGTCACTATTAATTATTTATATAACATGATGTGGATGGACGCGAATCAAGTTTTAAATGTCACAGAGATCACAGACTACATAACAAACAGAGTGTACATTAATTATTTTAAGAAGTTTTTTTTTGGAAGACATAATGCTTTACGTCGTGACACCAGTGTGTGATAGCAAGATAAGCCATCAGAGTATCTCATGCCGTGGGTGTCGTCATGGAAAAAATTAAAAATCCAAAAATAAAAGATTTTCAGTTTTAGCGTATCTATGTACACAAAATATGCTTCAGTATTTGTTTAATTTTTTTTCACAATTTTAACTCTATTTTTAATTTCTTTACTTTTAGCAATATGTGTAGGTTTTAAATCCATTTTTAATGTATTTACTATTAAGATGTAACTAATATTTTAGAAATAAACATTAACCTTTAATCTTCCCCTCCATGAAATCTGTCAAATATGTCACTTCAAAGCTAGGTGGCGCCGCCCTGGTGGTAAAAATGTTATGGATGCCTTCATTGAAAAATGTATAATATATTAGTAAAGCTATTAGGTACAGCTATATAAGGGTAATATGTGAAAACCCATGCGTAATGTTATTTTTTACTGCGTAGTGGCGGCGTAGGAGAATCCACTCCCTATATCATCCTGTGGGTGTCGTAAGGAGAGGAGAAGAAATGGGTAACAGCATCCTTCCGATAACAACTCAAAATATTAAAACACTGCGGTTGCCAACCTGGCTGCCAAGCGTTCCAACTATGGCAAATATCCTCTTAAGTGGTAATCAATGGGGGAGGCCTATTGGTGTGTAATTTCAATGGGCTGTACTAAATGAAAAAATGTTGGATCTCCGAGCTGTACGGCCGGCCCATTGCCACTCTCCATAGCTCGCTTAGTGACCTTGAGCCTAATTATATAACCATGAATGAAGGACCACGTCTCACTCCACTCTTGTTTTCATGTTTTGGGAAATAAGTGATGAGAAATGTCATGATCTTCGCTGCCAAGCATAGAATATACTATATTGCTACCATCGCATTTACGATCACCATACCAAAGTCTGCCTGATACATGACTGATGACTCCTGAGAATGAGGTGATCGCTACCACGCTGTTTGCTAATTGTAAATATTGTTAATAAATTTTATTTGAAAAAGGACTGCTGGGTATCCTGCTGCACCTCTCCTGGATGGAAATGTTTTCTGAACCAGAGGCAAAAGTTAAAACCACTTTCTATAAGTATTGTTCTAATCTATATTGTATAAAAATAATTCTGTTCCAAGGGTAATAAATTTACGTACAATGCGTCGCGTGGCGGGAACTCTGACCTCTGGGAATTCCTCTTAGAGTTCCTCTGGGTTTTATCGTCGATGTTGTTTTTAACGATTTGAACTAAATTTATGTTTGTATTTAACAATAAAGACTTAAAAAATAATGCAAATATTTTGTAACTTTATACAACCTTTAGAGAAATTAAGTATAATTAGGTGTTATCACATTAAATGAAAGATCACTTTGTTTGGAAGACAGACATAACTTTGTTTGGAAGACGCATTTTTTATAATAGTTTATTTTATGATTTAACCAGATATATATCAACATGTATTTACAGCTGTGCTACATAATGTGATAACCTTACCGCCGCCCAGAATAAGAATAAAAAAACTCTATAGCACCCGTTATTAATAAATTATTATGATATCTATAATCTTATTTTGTTACTTTCTGCAATCTCAAAACTTGGTTGGTTTTATATTTCAAATTAAATTAAATTTTTATTATTTAAAAATAAAAAACATTAATCGGTGTTTATTTGACTACAGTCTACAATAAAACCAACAATTACGTCATTACAATAAAGATTCCTCTTTTTTTAGCTATGGTTCGGGCGATGAGCAATTTTGCTAGTGTCGAGTGTTGAAAATTATTAGTTAACAAAATTGTTCACGATATGTTTAAGTGTCGCGAACGATACGCGCTTCAGTTTTCGTTATTATCCGTGTTATTATATATTTCTTTATATGAGTAAGGATGACAAGCAAGCACACATTCCATCTGGTGGTAAGTGGATGCTGCCACCCGCGTGCTAGCTAATGGTTTCAGCGCGGATGGATCGGCTCGACCGCGGTGAGTCGCGCGCATACCATACCAACATGAAATAGTTTTTTTTATAGAATAAGAAAGACGAGCGAGCACACAGTCCACCTGATGGTAAGTGTGTACTATGACCCATAAGAATCTACATCTATCCTTGATTACGAATCGATATACAGATGCGTTGTCACTCGTGAGGACTAGGATGGAGTGCCTCGTATCCAGTGAAAAGGGTCTCTGGTTCTCAACACTCAGACTAAGAAACTCAGCAGCGTTGTTATTTTGCCCTGTGGTAATCTGTGAGAACGTGGTTCTTCCCCGGTCGAGCCGACCTATTCGTGTTACAACTATAATATAGCGGCAGCATGACTCTACCACGTATAAATAGTATTATAATTCTTCAGTGCTCGTATGGTGAGCTGGTTAGTGTTACTCCGACCGACCGAATTAAAAAAAAAGGTTTTTCATTTTATTGTTTTTTATTATTATAAGTTACAGCCTATATATGTCCCACTACTGGGCACAGTCCTCCTCACTTCTGAGAGGGTTTAAGGGCAAAGGAGTGTCCGTAATGTGGCCTCAATGCGTGTTGGCGGACTTCACATGTCATCGAAATATTTTTTTTAATTTTTGAAACATGCTGGTTTTCCTCACGATGTTTTCCTTCACCGCCGAGCACGTGGTATAGCAGCACTTAAAATTGCAATTAACAATTTCGTAGGTGCCGGCGGGGATCGAACCCGGGTTGCTGCGTACTGTGAAATTTACAGGGAGCGCTCAGCCCCTGAGCCATCACGTTTCTTAAATAGGTTATATTTCAGGGGTTGTCCCATATAAGTTTGGAGAAATAACCCTAAAGCCGAAAAATATTGGATGAAATCATTAATGTAACTATATATACAACATTTTTGTTAGCTTTCCGCATAGAATGCCTCATAAACGCGATATTTACCATTTTTGCCACACTTGACAGGCGAGTTGGCATCCAAATGTTTTTTACTTTTTAGTTGTTATTAGAAAGAAGTTGCTGTCAGAAGACTTTCGAGACGATATAGGGTAGTGGATATTTATAAACTCCACTGCATGGCCAATGTTGTTACTTTAAGATTGTGATATGGTTTAGTCTATTTAAATGAGTCAAAACTAATGTTTCAATATAAAAAGTGACTTGAAAGCACAAAAAAGAATAAATAGATAAAAGATTAATTCTATGCGTTGCGGGCAAAGCTAGTATTCTATATAATCATAAAGGTCATTGTAACACCCGTATTTATAAACAAGTAAAAGTAATTACTTGAGTAAAAGTAGTTACTTAAGTAACGATTTGTATTCGATAGTTAAGTAATGGCTGCAAGTTGGAACTGTCAAAAGTTAGAATACTCAACCAAGTAATAGTCACCATTTCCTTTACTTATGCACTACTTTGAGGTTATTATGGATAAAAAATAAAAACTTTGGATAGCATTGGAACGGTTTTTGCTGTTATAGACAATATAGGTGATAATATTATATTAGAGGAGATAGAATTTGAATTTGTTTTTAAATATATATATATATATATATATATATATATATACATAAAAACATAAACACTCACGCCTGTCACCCAGAGGGGTAGGCAGAGACTACAGACTTCCATTTAGCACGATCCTGACATACCTCTCTCGCCTCTTCCACATCCATATACCTACGCATACATGCTCGTCGGTTAAGAATACTCTTAATTAGGCCCATTTTTAGTATATCGCCAATTTGGTCGACAAACTTCCGCCTAGGACGTCCCTTTCCGACTCTTCCATTCACTTCTGCAACATATATTTGCTTTGTCAGTCTTTCCGCATTCATTCTTTCTACATGACCAAACCACCGAAGCATTCCTTTCTTAATCCTGGTCACCGCATCATTTTGCAAACTACACTCTTCTTTTATTACACAGTTTCTCACCCTGTCACTCAGATTCAGCCCTAACATACTCCTTAGCGACCGCATTTCTACTGCATTTATTCTACTCTCGTGCTTCTTCTGCCACACCCAACTTTCACTACCATACGTTAAAGTAGGGACTAATACAGCACTGTGAATTGCCATATGTGCCTTTTTTGACACATTCTGACTTTTCACAATAGAGTGTAGAGCCCCATTTACTTTATTTCCTGCATTCACTCGTCGTTCAATATCCTTATCATATCTCCCATCCCTGCTGAAATAATATATATATATATATATATATATATATATATATATATATATATATATATATATATATATAATCATTTCAACACAAATAAAACAAATAAGTATAATAATCAAACATTATAGTTATGTTATAAGTTTTACACTATTTACTTTAACACATTTAATTTTATAGAATAATAATTATTTTTAACAGAACACAAGAATTAATTATTTTTTTTTTTACTTTTACGTTTATTTCTTTAGAGTTGAATATTAAAATAACGATTTTGACAACCTGGCGTATAGTAAGCGCTCACGGGATACAGAAGTTGCCACGATAGGCAAATAGATCTTAGCTTGGCTAAGAAGCCCGGATGGCAACCCTTTCATGTCATCTCACATCTGCAACTCATCTCCCTTTATAGGAGTGACAGGTGATTACATGAATATATGTAACTCTTTTTTCGGGATTATATTATTTCTGCTAAATGAACCTTTTTACTTTAAAAGTTTAGACGTTATCTAACTTCGACATTTTTTACGAATATTTATTTTCGGCGTCATAAAAATCGTTTTAATCGTATTTCGTAAGTTTTAACATACGCAATTTTATGCCTTAGAATTGTTGGTTATTTCGAAACCTTTGACAGTAAGCCAAAACATCGTTCATAATAATGAAGAACTATGTTTATGAACACAGCAACAACCACCAAGCGTAGAGTGTTACTTGGGCATTTGCTCAAGTAAGTAACGTGTGTTACTCAACTATAGAATGAGATTTTGTAATTAAGAATTCTAACCTTAAGTAATGACTTAACTAAGAAATTACTTGGCAACAAGTAATTACTTCTTTATAAATACGAGTATAAGTATTCAAGTAAAAATATTTGTTATTTAAGAAAATAAAAAGTAACATTTACACAACGCTTTTAAGTAAAAGCAGTTTTTACGCACTTTATCACGCATATTAACTTATTTTATAATATTCACGACCTTTCGTCGTGTATATTATATAATATTGATTAAAACTATTCTACGGATTTTATCGCGTTTAATTTTAAATTATTTTGAATTCCCGACGTTTCGGGTGCTTTCCAGCACCCACGGTCACAGGGGTCTGAGGAGACTGACGTCCCAATGTCAATGTTAACCCGGAGTACCTTCAGCTTTTTAATTATTGTTTATGGTCCGATCTACGCAGAATGAACTGACTGTGTCTTGAAGTCTTGCAGTGGTATGCTTGGGTTTAGTTATAATTTTATTAATTACAGGGACACAAGCAGGTGGTAGTACCCAGCCTTCTTCTCTATTTAAATTAGGATGTTTTTTTTTTAATTTCAATAGCCTCACGTATCATCTTTGGTAGGAATCGATGTTCTTTCGCGAGGATTTTTGTTCTATCAAATCTGTTGTAATGGATGGAGCTGCCTAGAATATTATGGATATGAATATAAAGCATTTATGTATGTTTATTATATAAATTTATATATTATGTATGATCACAAACTGCTAACTTTATTTGTATTTTTGCAGTTTGTGATCATACATAATATATAATTTTTATATAATATACATACATAAATGCTTTTTATGCTATTGAAAGTATTTTTTAAATCGTTTAAATTAATAAAACAATTTCCTACTTTGTCCGATCCAGACAAAATAAATAAACATTCTTTCTTTAAGTAAACTGAAGAGGCATTAATGTCATAAAATGATAAATCTCGGCGTATAATGACACAACGATATTTATAGCTGCTAGTTTTATCAAAAACCTGTTGTTTTCCTTGCTTATGCTGCGCCAGGCGCAACTATATAACGCAACAAATATATAACATACTATATAGTCCAGTGCGACCGTCAACACTGACGCGGGACGGCGCCATTTTTGTGCATATTTTTTTATCTGTGGAGTTTTCGTCAATGCAAAATGAGGTGAGCTTACCTCAGAATTATTAATTTTTATATTATTGTAAATAATTTAACTTGGGTGCTTAATTTAAACAAAGACATGTTACTTTGTTTCTTGGCTTTTTTGGGATTTAGGTTGAAATCTGACAGTTCAAATAAACAGTTCAAATAAAAAATAATATTATAACTAGCTGCAGAATATATTATAATATATTCATAAAACTGGCTGCAGATTATATTGTATATTCATAATACTGGCTGCAGATTATATTATATATTCATAATACTGGCTGCAGATTTTTTTTATTGCAAACTTCTATTTTTGATATTAAATATTTGTAAATTTGTAAAATAATGGATGAATATGGTCAAAGGAGTCGCTGCAGCTCCTGCATACTTGCAGCTAACTTCAAACAACGAAGTCTAGTTACGTAATCATTTCTGAGATTTTGTTAAAGAATTAACGGTGACAAATGAGCGTACCGTCTACCTGATGGTAAGGGAAGTTGTGGCTCCTAGATATATATTTTTATCCTCAATTAAGAAACAAAATGAACATTGATCATGGGCGGCGGTAGTCACTTAACATCAGGTGAGCCGCATGCTCGTATGCCCCCCCTTCTATAAAAAAATGCCTTATCACCCCTGAGGACTACGTTGGAATGCCTCGATTCCAGTTAAAATATGTGAAGGTGTGGGGTAGTGTATTCGGTCCAGTCGACCTAGTCCGCAAGATAGACGGCTTTACAGTCTGTAATTATGTTTCTCTCTCTCTCTCTCTCTCAAAGCATTGGTACAATCCAGTCCGGGTGGATTTCTAAGCAGAAATTCGAGAATTTTTTTAACTGCATAGATTATTTAAAAGCACTACAAATTTACGCGAAAGAACTAAAATAGGATGGGTTGAAATTTTCACTGAGGACTGAGGAACAAACTTCAGCCCACCTGATGCTAAGTGGCAACTTCAGGTCATCGACACCTGCAAGCAACATCTAACAGAAAATGCTACAGATGCATTGTCACCTACGAGGCCCAAGATAAAATACCTTGCTGTAATTATACTGGTACTTTGTACGTGGTAGAGCCACGCTGCAGCTATATTATGGTTGTAGCACGAATGTGTCGGCTCGACCGGGGAAGAACACAAAACCCGGGTAAAAAACAAAAAAAAAAAAGAAAAGGACCACGCTCTCACAGAATACCAGCGTAAAATAACAGCTTAATACTGCTGTGTTTCGTATGGTTAGTGTAGAGATCCGGAGACCCTTTTTTACTGGAAACGAGGCATTCCATCTTAATCTTCAGGAGTGACAACGCATCTGCTTTTAATCCTTAATCCAGGATAAATGTAGACGTCTATGGGCCACAGCATTCACTTACCATCAGGTGGTCTATGTGCTTGTTTGTTACCCTTATTCTATTAAAAAATACTGGCTCAGCGTACCCGTTACACTGGAACACAGCAGGCATTGTTGTGGACGGCAGAAGTAAACAATAGAATGGTACCTCTCCAGACAGACTTCTTGGCAAAACAGGAGTCCTCATCATTCATCATCATTACAGACCTTCACAAGTCCACTGTTGAACATAGGCCTCCCCCGAGGAATGCCACAAAGCACGGTCCTGAGCTATCTGCCTCCATCGACTTCCTGCATGTCTTAACAGGTCGTCACTCCATCTAGTGGAAGACCACCGCACACTTTGCCTACCGGCACGACGCTGCCACTCGAGATCATTTCTTCCCAAAAAAAAGCAGTCCCATTATCCAAAAAACAATCTGACTGACTGCTGTCAAATGCTGTGGAGTAACATCGCCACTTTTCGATCTCGTCGCATGACGATCAGCACGATTCTTGTACGTGGTAGAGCCCCGCTGCAGCTATTATGATTGAAGCACGAATGATTTGTGTGCGTAGCAGAGACATGCTACAGCTATGATTGTAGAATTGTTGGCTTGTTGGTAGCCAGAATTCTACACCAGGAACTCGCTCTGAAATACGGTCTCCTGGACCGGAAATTGCCGTATTACAAGTACTTGCCGGAAGCCGTGCTCAAAAATGACCGCGCTAGGCTCTACTGGGACCGGGCCATCATCACGGACATGACTATTCTTGCGAATAAGCCTGATATTGTGCTGATGGACCGGGCACAGTCAAGGATATTTTTGGTCAACATTACCATTCCGTATGATGAGAACCTCGTGAAAGCCGAAACAGTTACGCGAACAAAATATCCGGACCTGGCTCACGAGGTGACCGACGTGTGGGATGGTATGCCGGTCGAAATTATTCTTGTAGTCGTCTCTGCGAACGGGCTAATCCCTGTCAACCTCTCGGGTCATCTGAGGCGACCGGGACTCCATGACGGACCGTTCCGGGCTCAAATGCAGAAGGCGGTGCCCCTCGATACTGCCGCATCGTCCGCCGGTTTCTTTCTCTTTCCCCCTAACCCTTGGCCGTTTGTTCTCCCCTGTCGAGGGCTTCCATCTGGTTGGGCTTTTATTTATTTATGTATTTTTGCATTTATTTTATTTTATTGATATTTATGTATATTTATCTTTTCATTTTCATTTATAATTATATATTTATACATCCCAACCAGATGAGAAAACTATATAGATACCCCACATAATAATAACGAGCAATGGCTTGACCCGGCAGTACAGAGCATTTCCGACCGAGATACCGTATGGAAGGAGAAGGAGCTTCACGGGAGGTACTACAGAGCTCTACATGAGCCCCACGTAGATACAGCCGCCTCCCTCAACTGGCTACGTTTCGGTGACCTCTTTGGGGAAACCTAGGGTTTTGTCTGTGCAATACAGGATCAGCTTATTAAGACCAATAACTATCGGAGATACATCCTAAAGGATGGCACTGCCGACGTCTGTCAAGCTTGTCGCCATCCCGAACACTGAGTACCTGCACAGGCACAACCTAGTAGCCAGAATTCTACACCAGGAACTCGCTCTGAAATACGGTCTCCTGGACCGGAAATTGCCGTATTACAAGTACTTGCCGGAAGCCGTGCTCAAAAATGACCGCGCTAGGCTCTACTGGGACCGGGCCATCATCACGGACATGACTATTCTTGCGAATAAGCCTGATATTGTGCTGATGGACCGGGCACAGTCAAGGATATTTTTGGTCAACATTACCATTCCGTATGATGAGAACCTCGTGAAAGCCGAAACAGTTACGCGAACAAAATATCCGGACCTGGCTCACGAGGTGACCGACGTGTGGGATGGTATGCCGGTCGAAATTATTCTTGTAGTCGTCTCTGCGAATGGGCTAATCCCTGTCAACCTCTCGGGTCATCTGAGGCGACCGGGACTCCATGACGGACCGTTCCGGGCTCAAATGCAGAAGGCGGTGCCCCTCGATACTGCCGCATCGTTCGCCGGTTTCTTTCCCTTTCCTCCTAACCCACGGCCGTTTGGTCTCCACTGCCGAGGGCTTCTATCTGGTTAGGCTTTTGTTTATTTATATTTTTTTGTGTATTTATTTTATTTTATTTTATTGATATTTATGTATATTTATCTTTTCATTTTAATTTATAATTATATATTTATAGAACCCAACCAGATGAGAAAACTATATAGATACCCCAAATAAAATAATAATAACAGGAATAAGTAAAGTGTGCAGCCTCCGTATTTTGCCGGAAGCCGTGCTCGAAAATGACCGCGCCAAGCTCTACTGGGACCTGGCCATCATCACAGACAGCACTATTCTTACGAATAAGCCCGATATTATGCTGATGGACCGGGCACAGTCAAGGATATTTTTGGTTGACATTACCATTCTGTATGACGAGATCCTCGTGAAAGCCGAAACAGATAAGCGAACAAAATATCTGAAACAAAATATACCAGGCTCACGAGGTGACCGACATGTGGGTTGGGATGTCGACCGAAATTATACCTGTAGTCGTTTCTGTAAACGGGGTAAATCCCAGTCAGCCTCTCGGGTCATCTGAGGTGACAGGGACTCCGTGATGGACCGCTCCGGGCTCAAATGCAGAAGGCGGTGCTCCGCGATACCACCCGCATTGGCGGTTTCTTTTCCTTTCCCCCTGACCCTCGGCCGTTTGGTCTCCTTTGCTGAGGGCTTTCATCTGGTTAGACTTTTATTTATGTTTGTGTATTTATTTTATTTTATTTATTCATTCACAATTATATATTTATTGTACCCAACCAGATGAGAAAACTATATGTGGCAGGAGATCTCCCGCCGGGCAAGGTATTCTGCCCGGGGAGCGGCCAACACTCCATGTGATCGTTCGGAGATGTTCTATATATGCTGTTTATGATTCGGAATGTTGATAGCGCGATTTAGGCTCCGGTATGTTTCGCTTGCGGCGCGACGACAGCGCCGCCACAATATAAATACCCCAAAAGAATAATAAGAATAAGAATAAAGTATTTTTTTCTCACAAATTTTGAAATAAACATAACATAGAGCAATATAGCGATTAAAAATATTATGCGGTTATCGCAAAAATTAATAATTATTTCAATATACAGAACTTTGTATAAGTAGGGTGTACATATAGAGCAATGGAATGGAATGGAACTAGAATTACTCGAATAGTTCACCCAGCCCAAAGATTATCTCAACCACAAAAAATACAGACGCAAAACAGCAGCATCACAATGTGTGTGATCTATCTTTTGATCCATAGATTAATATCCGACTCGAAGGACTATTGCCACATCAGTTTTATAAAAAGTTGTATAGAAGTAGAGAGAGTAGTGAGAGTAGGTGTATAGAAATTTTCATTTTATAAGCATAGCATTAACACTTACGCCTGTCACCCAGAGCAGTAGGCAGAGACTACAGACTTCCATTTGGAGCGATCCTGACACACCTCTCTAGCCTCCTTTACATCCATATACCTACGCATATGTACATGCTCGTCAGTTAATAGTAGTCTTAATCTGGCCCATGTTCGATATATCGCCAATGGTCGATTTATGTATTGTTTGAAATATAATCATATTCAACAAAATCATGATCAATAATGCGGACTGTAAACTTCGAAAGTCATGACCCCTTCAACTTTAGATGCGAAAAATCTATACGCCAAGGTACGGCTAGCAACTTCTGAGTGTCGTATTGCTTAAATAGCATAACTACAAAATGCTAAATGAAAATGTCAAAATCTGTGTTGTAAAAAAATACTAAAAGGCACAGATAATTGATATACTGCAAATTAAAGACGAAGAAATAACGTATCTATTTTAATTTTTGTGTAATGGCTTAAGGAGAGGGTTGTAATTATAACTTTGTTATAATTACATCCCTCTCCTTAAGCCATCGATTCCCACGTTTTTCTTATACAACTTAAGAGTTGACCATTGCGCTTAACTACCTTCTAGATAACAAACTGCCGCAGGAGACTTGGGATTTTTTGAAAAATATTGTCAAGACAGCGTCGGATCAAGGTAAGACAAACAATTCGGTCTCGAAGAGTTCGAGCTACGATTCCGAAGTCTCAAATCGGATTGATGATGTGCTGAAGATAGCCGCTGATGAAAGTTCATCTCATAGCAATATTAATACATCCAATGACAATTCTGATGGTAATTTTTTATTTATTCCCTACATTACACGACAGAGTGTAATGTAGGGAATAAATGCTACAATATATTTTGGAGAACTTAACCTCACCACGAAATATTACTTTCTCAGATGTGCAAATTTTCTCACGATCACAGGTAAATTAGTAGTTAATTAATAAAATCAGGCGTTGCTTTGCGGAAATCTATCATATTAAAGATTCTATTAACTAAGATCCGCTTGACGAAATTAAATGATCTGTCTTACCTAGTTTGAAGAGCACCTCCAGCGCTCCCTCAATCACGTACACTATCCCCGTCACCACTACTCCCAACACCACTAATAATAATAATTTCCTCCAGACCGAATTTCGGCCACGGCGGCCTGCCTCAACGGAGGCTAGCCAACGGCGCAGGACAGGAATATAGTGGCCAAGTGTATGCGTATGTACAGGTGCACTCTATTCCCTCACTCTCATAATCCGATAGGACGGTTAACTCGACCGGAGAGAGATCAAGAACAGGACCAACGGCTTTACGTGATTTCTGAGGCACGCGGGTGAGACACCGCCAACTTCCTGACTCCAGGCAGCTACTGAGAATTTCTTGACAGAAAAACTCAATAATTGATTCTTTGGCCCGACCCGGGATTCGAGCCCAGGACTTTATGATCGGCAGTCGCACTACTACAACCGCTATACCAACGAGGCAGTCAAACTACACTATTTTTCGCCTTTACAGGTAAAACAATCAGTTGACGAAGGTGCTCTTTAACCTAGGTAAGACACATCATTTTATTTTATTGTGCGGGTCTTGGCAAATTTATAAGCAAAGATCTTGCTTTTTAATACTCGGAATTAGGAAACAAGATTTTTTTTTTGTTAAAAAACGCTATTCCGATGTACAGTAAGTTGGGAAAAGGTTCTGTGAGCACCTTATTCCGCGGCATACACAGAGTGTTTATAACATAACGCAGCTTGCTACACACTTTCCTTCGTCATTTTATTTTATTGCGCTGATCTTATCTAATAGCATCTTTAATAAATAAGCAGTTGGAATTCTCCTTTTTGTTATCAGCCTATAGATGTCCACAGCTGGATACCTGGACATCTGGATATCATCACGCTTGGCAATCGAATTGAGGATCGCAGTCCCATCGAGAGCATCTTAAATGCTGCTGACCGTCAGCTCCGGTCTGGGCATTTTACGTCAGTATATCAGAAGCGAGATAGTTAAACCACTACCTACTTAAAGCCATTTTTCTGGGGATTCCGGGATCGCCTCTTACAGTCCCCGAAATATCCGAAATATATCTCTGGTATTTCACTTAGTTGAAGTCATATCACATCTACACGCTGTTCTCTTACATGAGGGTATTTAATACTGTCGTATCTTCCACAGCATCATTTGAGAGAGCCTTCAGCGATCAGAAGAGCGCTACTGAGTAACTTTTCTGACATCCAAGGTGACTAAGAAGCTGTTTTCTTGAAGAAATTTTGGGCTTGCATTAAATAAAAATTGAGTTAGTATTTTCTGTACTTGAATCTCCCAACTCTGAATATACTGTTTCAAATATGTTTTTAAATTATTTATTCACCTACTTAGTTGGTACTCGGCGCATTGCTGTTACAATAGAAATAATTGTGGAAATGTTTTAAATTTGGAAGAGTATATAGTTTAATTAGGGATGTTAACGATGATGATATATAACCTTCAAATTAATTTTTCGATACGATACGCGCGCCACCTACTCTAATTTAATTGTACTATGCCTATTACCTTCGCGCAAGTGCAAGCAATAAGTTGACAAAGCTCTACTGCAATCTGATGAACGATATGGAAGCGCAAAGTTCAAACAAAGAAACAAGCATTTATTTTAATGTATTAGATTACTTATAAGATTGATATTTATAGACCAGCACATATTCCACCTGATAAGGATTGAAAGTCATGGCCCAGACACCGTTATCTATTATCGAATCTGTCAAAATCGTAATGCAGACGCGTTGTCACTCTCGGACTAAGATGGAATAACCACGATTAGGAATCAAAATGTATATGCATCATTGTCACCTCTAAGGTGACTCATTTCCAGTAAACGTGGAGTCAGGTTCTCAACACTCACTATACGAAGCACAGCAGCATTAAAATGCTATTTCACGCTGATACTCTGTGAGAGCGCGCTCCTTCCCAAGTCGAGCCGATCCAGCTGCAGCCATAACTGCGTGATATCTTTTTACGCAATTACATGGTCGTTAAAATCTAAGAAAATTGTTCACCGATAACAATTGATTACGAATACAACGGTTTTTTAAAAGTTTTGTCGTGTGTAAATTTCTCGAAAGGAAAAGTTTGGAAAACTGTAAAATGCCACTGTTTTTGTTGTGTGCGATTTATTTTGTATGTTTAAAATGTACGTATCTTATTTTATCTATGCTTCAGTGGTATTGTCAAATAGAATCATACGTGGGAAAGCCACGCTGCTGCTACATATATTTTGGTTGTAGCACGAATGGGGCGGCTCGACCGGGAAAAATCACGCTCTTTCAGTATACACATAAAATAGCAGATTCATGCTGCTATGTTTCGTATGGTGAATGTAAAGAACCGGAGACCCTTTTTACTGGAAACGGGGCATTCTATTTCAAACCTTAATGGTGACAACGCATCTGCATTTTATTAATTAATTTAGAATAAATGTAGGTGTCTACGGGCCACAGCAACCACTTACCATCATGTGGACTGTGTGCTCGCTTGTCACCGTTATTCATGGATGGATTCATGGATGTGAGAGAAGCGAGAAAGGTGTGCTAGGAACGTGCCAAATGGAAGCCCGTGGTCTCTACTCACTTACTCTCTACTTTTTTCATCATCATCATCATCATCATCATTACAGCCCTTCACAAGTCTACTGCTGAACATAGGCCTCCTCCAAGTAATGCCACAAAGCACGGTCCTGAGCCTCCTGCATCCATCGACTTCCTGCATGTCTCACCAGGTTGTCACTCTGTCTAGTGGTGGGTCACCCTACACTACGCCTACCGGTACGAGGCTGCTACTCGAGAACCTTTTTCCCCATAGGTTCCAGTCGCCAGTTCAGCTTACTAATCCGTTGGGCTATGTCGGTCACACTGATTCTACTGCGGATATCCTCATTTCTAAGTTTATCTTCTTTATGTGCCCGTTAAACTTCACAGCTAGAGTTGTGCCGTTCACGTTATAGGGAAGACTTGCCTTACTAGTCACGCTTGGCGAGAGATTGACTATGGCGGCAGTGTTCCCAACTCTCAAAAAATTTTCCCCTAAAAGCTTAAATCAAAAACCCCTAAAATCATCACAACTACATAAAAATCCCCCTAAAAATAATATTAAAACAAATATAAATAATAAATTAATAATAACCAATAATAATTAGTAAATAGTAAATTAATGATAACAATAAGTAAATAATAAAAAATATTCTTGAATGTTCTTTACATACATAAATTACAATTTATACATTATTTAAAACATCCAATATGAGTTCATTTTTCTCCTAGTTTTTGAAATCATACAAATTGACATTGAATAACCTTAACATTTTAGCGGATGGATTAAATGTTGTGCACGAACCACCATTTCGTTGCAAAAAAAAGTTGCGGAATAGACAATCTATTGATATGTGGTGAGTATTATGATTTATCGAGTATTATAATGGTCCGATTTAGACCATCATAATACTCGAAAAATCTTAATACTCACCACATATCAATAGATCGTCTATTCCGCAACTTTTTTTTGACAATATTATACACGGAGAACGCGCGTTCAATACTTGCATTTTAAATTGGAATCGCGACAACTGCCAGTCCAAATTTCGAAATATTTTCGAACTGTATTTCTTTTTTTCTTTGGGCATAATTAACAATAAAAACTTGTCGATACAGCAGTTAAAGTGAAAAGTTAAAGTTACAGCCTATATACCTCCCTCTGTCGGGCGCATTTCTCCCCTCATTTCTGAGATTGTGTGATATTAGGGCAAGAAAGTGTCCGCCGCGCTGCCCCAATGCTTGTTGGCGAACTTCACATGTCTTCGAAATATTTTTTTTTCTTATTCCTCAGACATGCAGGTTTCCTCACGATGTTTTCCTTCATCGGCGAGCACGTGGTACGTATTTCCAGTAAGCATAGACCACTTAGCCACCAGTCACCACAGAGTAGTTGTAATCAATGTTATTAATAGATAAGAAGGGTATTTTAGTAACCTTGGTTGGAATATATCGCAACCTATGTGTTTATATTTGTGATAAACACTATGGTGACATTTGTTTTTCATTCAACTCCGCATACTTAGTAACGACGAATCGTATTAGATGTCGCTAAGCTGCTAGGTCAACAACTAAATGTGATTAGCTAGATTAAATATTACTCCAGGCCCTAATTTTATACCTTCATTTTTCTTAATTAAAAAAAATGTAAGAAATCCCTAAAAATACCCCTAAAAATGTAACATAAATAAATCCCAACCCACTTATTTATCCCCTGAATTTGGAGGGAAACCTCTAAGTTGGGAACCATGGAGTACAGAGGTAAGTGGAGGACAATCCCCCATTGGAGAATAGTTGAAAATGTGTTCATCTGTAAGCAGTAAATAACAGTTCAAAAACTCTCCACAACAGCGCTCAATTAGCTAGGGTATGATAAATCACCGTAAAATACGTTGATAGTGATGTTGAAAATAAACATTTTGAAAGCAATAAAATAATTATTGTAAAAAGAATTATGGTAAAAGTCTGTTCAATAAAAAAATTATAAAAGTTCTTTAAAATTTAGACTGTAGCTACAGTGGCGCCACCCTTATTTAGCACTTTCCTACAGACACTTCTTTATACAGAGTCTGTACTCCTTACCTCTACACTCCATATTGGGAACCCTGTATGGCGGTAACAGACGCCTCCTGGTCTAGGTATTTAACGTGTTACCTCAGATGAAGTAAAAAAAGGTAGATATCGCACGTAGAACAAGAAACTGTAACCAATTTTATAACTATGTGTGAGTCAATGAAGTGTTGCCAGTTTTTTTAAAGTCCCTGAAAATCGAGATACAATACTTCAACTATAAGAGTAATGTGCGATGCGAATGCGAAGGTATACCTATCTGTCTGTTTTAATAAATTTCAACAATTTGACAATTCAAAAAAAGATGAAGCAGTATGAGGTGTCTGTAGATCATTTAAAAATCTTTTTGATAGATTGTCCAGTGAGCATGTAAGCATCGATAAAATATACAACATAATATATAATGTAAAACATGTTTATTATAAAAAACAAATTTCCATGGAATTAAAAATATACTTTTCTAAATGAAAAAAAAGTATATTTTAGTAAATGCAAAATAGTTCGAACTCCAGGAGGACAAATGAGCGTTCTAATTTGTAACCCGGGTAGGAGAGATATGAAGTATAAACTGGAGAAGACACCTAAAAAGAGCAAGGCCGGCTTCGCCGTCTCCGGGTGGTAGTGGACAACATTAAGATTGGAATGAAGTGTCCTGATGTTGCAAAAATTCACGGAGAGCGTGGCAGGGGTCACCTTGATCTTATTGCTCCGCTTGCCCCTAGCAGTTTTAGTCGCGAGCAGAATTCCCCTCCCCTCCTCCTTTCCCCCAGGATACGCGGAGCAGCCTAAGCACCCATGCTCAGGAAGAATAAAGTAGCTTGGTCGTGGATGCTCAGCGAGGGATTCTCCGTGACCAGGAGTGAGGGTACCCTCTTGGGGTAGTTTTCATTTCATTCCGCTACGATCTTAAGGGGGAGGGGGAATTGGGCCTCCAGCCCGAGTGAAACGCAGAAGTAAACCTCTACTTCACGCAGGTATTCTGTGAGATCGTACGGTACCACCCCTGTTCAAACTGGCCCATCAATGCGACATCAATAGCCGCTGCGTGGCTCTACGACTGTCAAGTCAAGAGGATGGCTGCCATTTTGGTTCATTTGAGCTCAGTCTTATAGCAGCTCATGACAAACCACCTGATGTGACATCTACATATATCCTCGATTACGAATCAAAATGCAGATGCGTTGTCACCCGTGAGGACTAAGATGGAATGCCTCGTTTCCAGTAAAAAGGGTCTCCGGTTCCTTACACTCACCATACAAAGCAGTAGCATTAAGCTACTATTTTACGCTGGTATTCTGTGTGAGTGTGGTCCTTTCCCGGTCGAGCCGACCCATTCGTGCTATAACTATACTACTAATAGTATAACTGCAGCATGGCTCTACCACGTAAATAGTTCATGTCCTATTAAAATATTAGTTGGTAGCCTAAATTCATAAATATGTTTTGATAGTAAAATAGTTTGTTAGTACTCAACAATTAAAACAGAAACATCAACGACTTAAAAAATTAAATATTTATCTTGACTTCAATTTTATGTAACATAATAAGAACTAATTTTAAAAAATATGCTGACTACATATATTTTTATAACTAAGCCTAAAATTAATTTACCCAAATCTTGAACCATTAGAAATAAGAAATACTGGCAACATTCTCCCGTTACGTAATCTCGAAGCATTGACATTCGTGCTTCGAATGACCTTCAAAATTGTGTTGGAATAACAAATTAAAACATAGTTAAATGAGTGTTTACGAGTGAAACGATATTGCTTCAGACTTTTTGTTCACTTTAATATTGTTTTTGCACACATTTAACTACACAGGACGGCATTTTGTAGGCAAATTTACTGCACGATGCCCCGGGAAGTACTGAGCGAAAATGAGCGTAGTTTGATGCACGTGTGTGCGTGAACGCGTGTGCTTACAAAAAGGAGCGGAGTTTTTTGGCTTCACCAATAACAAAGGCCGCGCTGTATCTACCTTTTTTTACTTCATCTGAGCGTGTTACATAAACAATATGGTTTACTGCCATCTATCGGAAATTCGGAAGACTTTGTCAATTTGTTCGTGTGGTGATGTTGTGAGAACGGAAAATATCGCCATCTATGTGGGAGGATTATTGTGAATTATTGTGATTATTGTGAAACTGTAAATTTTCATACAAAAAGCGATAACGTTTTCCCTCCCGTAAACATACTCTAATTTTCATAATTTTGAAAATATTGTAGATATAATGAAAAACTAGGTCCGTACGTTTTTATTTTAAGGAAATATTTTAGGAAATATTGCGTAAGATATAAGTTGTTAGCATCTAAATATTTGTATTTTTGATTTAAAAACTTCCTCGAGCGTTTTTAGTTTTTCTTAATTAAACTAAACTGAATTACCAAAAAAGAAAAACGTACAGACCTAAATTAAGGTATAGTATATAGGTATAGTATAATATAGGTAAGGTAATCTCGTTAGATTTAGTATAAGAGAAAATTGTCATATTTCGTAAAGGTTTAGTTTAGTGTAAACGTTTTCGCTCGAAATAATATTTTAAAAAGAAAATGTAAGCAATAACTTCTAACATTTGCAACTGTCTCTATCGCACGACGGCGTTACGGAGCGAGCGATGTGAAACGGATAGCAGTTTTGAAAATACCTACTTGGGCCGCGTATCGCCACTTCACAATCCTCATAGACTGCAACGGTAACAGTGTAATAGGCATTGATTTATATAACCCTAGATCAGTAATAACGTTGCCACTGCACATATGGCCACAGCCATATGCCTAGCTAACGGGAGTTCATTGTGTGACGCCGACAGAGTTGAGCCGCGACAAAAATGGGCAAATGTGTAGTGAAGGAATGCTATTCAAGGTCACAAAAACGTAATAAATCAAGCGGCATTTGCCATTTAGGTTCAATGTTGCCACTTTTCCGCATTTGTGATTATCCTACATTAATGGGAGACTATATAATTAATGGAGTAAGTTAATTTGTTACCTCTGATTTTAAATATTTTGGAAATTATAATAAAAACTACATTTTAACTTTCATACAAAATAATTAATTATTCTTATTTTAGTTTATTCATGAATTATCTATTAAATACATTTTATTACCTATTTTATATTAATAATTTTATATTATTTATAATTTCATATAAATTTTATATTAATTATATTTTATTAGATACCTATTTTATATTGTTTTATTTATTAGAACCATAAAAATACGTTTTATTTCATCATTATGTTTACTTCTATTCATCTGATAAGCTTTGTATCCCTTTTTTCTAAGGGGACGTAATAAAGATTTTAAAATAAAATATACTTTTTTAATATAAAAACAATCAACTGCAGCTTAAAAAAAAACTCATTTTTATTGCGTATTTTAGGTAAAATTTCATATAGTAAGCCACACCAACCCGCCATTGCATGTTTGTGTGTCTATCTTTATCTAATCTTACGACGACGATATTGTTTTCGCAACTTGTGTAAGTGAGATAGATATATGTTTACTTAAAATTGTTATTAGTTTCAAAGCTACGTCGTCACGTTTGGATAGTGGTTACACTTTTTTCGACGCGCGGTAATGTGGTTTGCTCCTCTAGTGTTGTATAATATAAGAACAAGAAAAACGAGTGAGGTTTATATATATATATATATATATATATATATATATATATATATATATACATATATATATATATATATATATGCAGATATGTATAATATTTACATGTACATATACATATATTAATTTTCTACAAATATTTAAATTTATTATCGGCTTCCTTTCATAATTTGTTATTATTCACCCGAAAATTCACAAATCATGAACTTTAAAATGAATCTACAACTTTATTCACTTTAAACGTAGAATATTTAATGTATTGAACAAAATATTAATGCTATGATAGAAAGAGAGAAAGAAAATGTGCGCTTGCACAGCTCTCTCTTGCTTTTTGTTTTTGTTTTTGTTTACTCTACAGACCTGTAGTCCGTGCGCCCTCCACATTCGCGCCGTGAACACCTGTGAAAGGCGTGAACCGCGAATGTGGATGGCTTTCGCGCCCGTTCACGGGCTTCGCGCCTTTCACGCCTTGTTCCCCGTTCAGTGTCGGTATTTTGTGCCCGCGTCAAAGGGTTTACGACGCGTGAACCTCCCGTGAACGCAAGCGCATCCACACTCGCGCGTGAAAAGTGAAAACAGTTATGCGCCAGACTCGTTGCTGTCAGGTTGTGCTTATTTATATTTTTTTACGGAGGACGGTGCGTCAAATGAGAGTCAGTTGGACGAACGAGCAGGAATTTTTGTTGATCGAGTGTTATCATGCCGAACCCATTTTATGGTATGCTAAACATAAAGATCATATAAATAAAATGAAAGTACATGACGCATGGATACGAATAAAGGAAATAATGAATATTATTTTATTTTATTTTATAGGATAGGGTGACAAACGAGCATAAAGTCCACCTGATGATATGTGGATGCTGTAATCCATAGACATCTACATCTATCCTCGATTGCGAATCAAAATGCAGATGCTTTGTCACCCGTGAGAACTAGAATGGAATGCCTCGTTTCCAGTAAAAAGATCTCCGGTTTTCTACACTCACCATACGAAACACAGCAGCATTAAGCTACTATTTTACGTTGGTATTCTGTGAGAGCGTGGTCATTCCTCGGTCGAGCCGACCCATTCGTGATACAACTATACTACCAATATAACTGCAGCATGGCTCTACTACGAAAAGCGTTGAAGTGACTGATTGAAAAAAAGAAAGTCTAATGTCCAGTTATAGAAATTATAAGAAAAAGGTGAAGGATTCTGAAAGGAAGTCTGGAGCAGCGATAAAATTTACAAGTCCATTTGAATTGCCTTTGACGTGATCGGTGCTTTTCTAGAAAGCGATAATTGTAAAAAGAAACTACAAATACGGTTTTTTATCTTTTATATACACGTAATTCTCGTGAGCCAAAGCGCATAGCGTCACGGCGATATCAGTGCATAATTCAGCGTCCATTCTCGACGAGCGCGCGAACTAAACTGTGAACTAGGCATGTCGATTTAAAATCGATTAATCGAAAAATCGATTCTTTGGAGTAAAATTACCGATTTTTTAGATCGATTCGAAGCACCGCATCGATTCACTGAATCGATCCAAAAACCTCTTGAATCGGACTGATTCATTTGATTCAAGAACTAGCTAAAATTCCCAAACTGGCTGGGTTTATTTTACCACAGTTTTTTAATTTTTTGCTATTGGGGGGCGCAAAAACAACCGGTCGTACTTGGTTGATAATTTGAACGTAATATATACACTATGTAACGTAATTAACGCACACCCTCAGACACCCCAATTAGTATATTATATTATAATCATAATACGTAGTACATACACTGAATTTTTAGTTAAACATTTTTATGCACTGATTATTTATAAAATTAGTTATACTAATTTCGCAAGAATGTTGTGGTCACAGTACAAATCCACGAACACAAAGACTTTGCTTGAAATAAAATTCATTTTTCTTTATTTTTATTGAATGACAGAATTATTAATAATACAAATAAAACTGCACTCTTAAAAGTCTCATTGCCTTAAGTTACGGTCCATCTCAGCTTGTTTTGACTGTACAGATTTAGTGTGATTGTGATTTACGTAGTTTTAATTATTTTTGGGATAAAAAATTACCTATATTAAAAATGATAGGAATCGATTCAGTAAACGATTCTGAACAAACTACTTTCTCAAAGTGCGTTATTTATGAATGATGAAAAGTTGTCATTTCATTTTCATTTCTAAAATTCTTAAGCCCACTTTCCACTAAGGGATATAATGTAATTTATATTACATCTCGAGATATAAATTAATATCCCTCACCGTACTTTTAAATGGAACCGTTTCCACTGAGATGATATATATTACATCCTAAACTATAAATATTTTTTCGATCGACCTAGCGATATTTTCATATTATATTTCACCTCCTGTACTATTATATTATAATATAATATTATATTTGTGAACCTGTTTGAACTGTGAACTTGTGAATTTACATTATTTATTATCAAAATATACATACTGTGAGCTGTAAGTACAAACAGAGTACTGTTTAAATACCTAGATACTGTAAATAAATATTAAACCGTACGTTGAAGCTTATGGACGTTTATAGTAAGGAAATAACCAGTATTGTGTTCGTGTAGCATTCATTTCAATATGATAAATAGTGAGTTATTAGATTGAAACAGATTTATCGACAAATCATGCAGTTTGCACTTTTGTTAAAGTATTGTTGTTTTTAGCCTAAAATGTCAAATAAAAGTGTTACATGGAATCACTTTTTAAAAAAAGGGATCGAGTGGAGTATGTGCTAACCACTCCTAACACAAGCGTTTCAAGCTTACCAGGAGTGCTTAAAAGGAATATTAGTAATGTTAATAAATAAGATTACTAATATTTTATTTAAAAAAAATATTACAGTTTAGAAGTTAAAGAAAGAACATAGAAAATTCTTGAAATTTCGTTTGAAAATGTCGCGATTAATCGAAAATCGATCTTTTAATCCTCGATTTAATCGATAATCGATTCAAGTACCTTCGATTCAAATCGATTCGGAGATCGATTTTTTTAAGAGCGAATCGACATGCCTACTGTCAAAAATTGCGAATGTGGAGGGATGTGTTTTTCGCGACGAGTTCGCGGCAAAATTACGGCATGAATTCACGCCGTGAATCACACAGGAGTCTGGAGCCCGTATTACATTTGTTTTTAATTGTTATAATATTACATATGTAGTTGCTAAGCTATCACATCTCTCCGCGTTTATTTAAATAGTACCCGGATGACCGAGCTTTGCTCGGTTTTTTTAAGTTACATTTATATACAAATTACATGAATAATAGTTTTTGATCTTATTGACATAATAGAAAAAACTGAACTGGTTATTTGAATAAAAAATCATGAGTGCAATTAGATTAATTAAAATTTTCGTATTTTAAAAAAAATACTAAAAAAAGGGCTCGAAATAATAGATTTTCTCACAAAAGAAGGGAACTTGAAAAAAAAAGGAAAAAAAGTCGGACGCAAGACGGGACGCGAACCACGGAACACCGATATAACGCCCGAACAACACCCCATCTGAGCTATTACGATCGTCTGTAACTTTTCAAAATTTACCTTATTATATTGTAGCAGTTTTTATTGCCTGAAAATACGGACAAAGGGACATTTTCTAAAAATAAATCCTAGCTAGATCGATTTATTGCCCCCGAAACTCTCTGGAGACTAAATTTTATGAAAATCGTTGGAGCCGTTTCCGAGATTCCGATTATACCTACATATATATACACAAGAATTGCTCGTTTAAACCTTTAAAGGTATAGGATACATTTTTCTATTAACATAGATTATTATATTGTGCCTTATATCTAAATGGTTAGTATTAATACCTTTTTTTGTGTAACCATCATTTATCATGTGACTTTTTTTTTGCTTTGTTTTATTTATTCTTTTTTGTTTTCTTCTCTTTGTTTTTTTTTCTTTTTCTTTTTTTTCATGCATCTTAAACTATGGTTTTAAAACCTTCATGTCTACATACTTGTAACTAACTCATAACTATAATTCACAAAATAGTCCTATTTTAAGAGTAAATAAAATTGTTGCGGTCATGTCACTTAACGTCCGTTTGAATGTCGTTTACACCGCTTCGTCTCGGACCACGTTCATAATGTTGCTTGTTGTTGCTCTCTCTCTTGCTTATATCCCGTTCGCCTCGCCCGATCACACTTTTCGTATCGCTTTCGTCACGCGTTCGCCAGCTTACTCTAAACTCTAAAGAAGTTTTACTTCAATAATAAATTGCCATTGCCAACCTGCCTACATAACGTGGTAACTGTGGCAAATTTCAAACGTATGAGAACGATCTCTGAGGAAGGCCTACGTTCAACGATGAGCTTTGGATGTGATGTAACAATAGTTAATGGCTTTAATAATCGAGTCAAGCAGGATTTTAAGTATTCGGTGCTTTCCTGCAGACTTTGTGACATGTCAGTACGCAGAAGAAGTGCTTCCAGACGTTCCAGACTATTCTGGAGAAAGTAATGGAAGACGGTTTATCATATCGAAAAAGTCACTTTACGCCCTCCGAGCTGGTCGCACACCAGTTGGAAGGCTTGTCAACTTCAAGCACTTTCACCCGCTGAACTAATTCTGTAAATTCTATAAAAATATTGAATTATTAAATAACACCAGTGTATCTCAAAAAATCTTTTACTTTTACTTTTACTCCTGTATACTTATAAAAAAAATTAAAGTTTTTTATATTAAGTCTGTAACATTAAAATAAGCGCCTTTTATAGAGATAAAGGGATCTTTACTAGCATGGTATTAAGACTACGTGTGGCAAACGAGCACACAGTCCAACTGTAAGTGGTTACTGTGACCCATAGACATCTACATCTATCCTCGATAACTAATCAAATGCGTTGTCACCCATGAGGACTAAGATGTATTGCCTCGTTTCCAGTAAAAAGGGTCTCCAGTTTTCAACACTCACAAAACGAAACACAGCATCGTTAAGCTGCTATTTTACGCTGGTATTCTGTGAGAGCGTGGTCGTACTCAGGTCGAGCCGACCCATTCGTGCTAATAACTATACAAGTGATATAGCTACAGCATGGCTCTACCACGAAAAAGTATCTGTAAAGATTGTGATGAGTACATTATGTACCATATTAAAAGGGTATGCCTATCCGTCTGTCTCTCTATTCAGGGGAATCTTCGGACTTGCTGAAACGTTTGCAGTTTCAGGATTCAGAGCCTTCAGGAATGGATAGAAAGCGATGCCAGCAGAGATCGAGGCCACATTTAGCTCAAGAGACTTGGATTTTTTTTCTAAAACATCTTCAATAATAATAATAATAAATAAAATAAAATTTAATCACAACACTTCTAAACAATCAACATAGTAGAAAACAACGATATAATATTAGCGAAAATAAAAAAAAGAAGAAAAACTATACATTCAATAAAAACTATGTACAGGAAATGTGAGCGTTTCAATGCTAGTCATAGGTAGTGCTCAGCATAGCTACACCCCCAATCTGCCCGATAAATATAATAAATCTGTAGAAAAATTGTGTGTTCACGTTTCACGCAAAAACTACTGGTTGAATTTCCATGAAATTTTGTATATAGGCAGTAAATCACCGTATATAACATCATCATCATCATCATTACAACTCTTCATAATTCCACTGCTGAACATAGGCCTCCCCCAAGTAATGCCACAAAGCACGGACCTGAGCCACCTGCATCCATCGACTTCCTGCGTGTCTTACCAGGTCGTCACTCCATCTAGTGGGGGGACGCCCTACACTTCGCCTGTTGTTGACGAATATGTTTACCTGGGACAAGTAGTCCGACTAGGTAGGTCCAATTTCGACCGACGGATTCATCTCGGCTGGGCAGCGTTCGGGAGATTGCAACACATCTTCTCGTCAAGTATACCTCAAAATCTGAAAACTCGGTTGTACAAACAGTGCGTGTTGCCAGTGATGACCTAGATCTGAGGCGTGGTCCTTCACTGCTGGCCGTATGAGGAAGCTCAAGGTCGCTCAGCGAGCTATGGAGAGGGCTATATTCGGAGTTTCTCTGCGTGATAAACATAGAAATAAGGTTATCCACAGTAGAACCAGAGTAACCGACATAGCCCAACGGATTAGTAAGCTGAAGTGGCCATATAGATCGAAGAACCGGTAGCCGATGGAAAAAAGTTTCTCAAGTGGCAGCCTCGTATATAACATATAATATACATATACTATTTTTAATTTATTGTATTTATATCCGCTGATGATTCTATTATTCCTAAAGAAGATTTAGATATACGTCTAATAAATCTATAGAAAAGTGTGTGTGGTGAGTGGTAAAATAAAAAAAATCGTACAACTGATTACAATATAAATTAAATGAGAACATCATTAATATATTCGAAGTCAATTAAATACGCATCATTAAGGATAACTCAAAAACTACTGGTCAGAACTTGACCAAATTTATATGGCACACGAGAATCACCAACTTGCAAATAAAAAAATAGTCATCAAAATTGGTTTACACAGAAAAAAGTTTTGAGGTAACACGCAAAGAAAACGTACAGTCGCATTGTGTACCTCGTCCTATTTGAAGACGGTTAAAAATGAAACTCATCACGTCACTTACTAGAAAGGGCAGAGAAACGTCTGCCGGGCAAGCTAGTAATAAAATAAATTGTCAGAGTGTACCGGCAGGCGAAGTGTTGGGCGGCTTCCCACTAGATGGAGTGACGACTTGGTAAGATATGCAGGAAGTCGACGGATGCAGGTGGCTCAGGACCGTGCTTTGTGGCATTCCTTGGGGGGGCCTATGTTCATCAGTGCACTTGTGAAGGGCTGTAATGATGATGAATGATGAGGACTCCGTTTTTGCCTAGAATTATATCTGGAGAGGTACCATTCTATTATTTACTACTGCCGTCCACAACAATGCCTGCTGTGTTCCTGTGTAACGGGTACGCTGAGCCAGTATTTTTTGATTGATGATGATGATGATGAAACGAACCAGATGAAGAGAGTCTACTGCAGTCCATGGTCACATGTAGCCAACTTCAAACAAAGAAGTCTACAGTCGTTGTCACCTTTTAGGACTATGATGGAATGCCTCGCAGCCTGTCGTTATACTGGTTTCATACCTTTCAGGACAGAACAGACCAGTAGAAGTGTTCGTTGTAGGTGTCCATGTGTTACAATTCTGAAGTAGCCACTTACCGTTTGTAGACTTTGCCATTGCCATTACAGCCTGTAAAAGTCCACAGCTGAACAGGCCTCCCCCATACACTGCCTCACAGGGGGGATTTTGCCATAGTTGACACGCTTGGCGAGCTGGTTGTCTACTGCAGTTTTATACTATTTTGAGTTGTCATCAGGAAGATGCTGCTGCTCATCACCTGTTTCAATTTCCCTCTGTCTCCTCTTACGCAACCCACGGGACGATATGGGATAGTGGATATTCTTACACCGCCACTACACTGCTTTGACTTTTCATTATAATAATAATCTCTACTGCAACGACTGCCTCGTTGGTCTAGTGGTTGTAGTAGTGCGACTGCTGATCATGAGGTCCTGGGTTCGAATCCCGGGTCGGGCCGGGTTATTGAGTTTTTCTGTCAAGAAATTCTCAGTAACTGCCCGGAGTCAGGAAGTTGGCGGTGTATCACCCCGTGCCTCGGAAAGTACGTACGTAAAGCCGTTGGTCCTGCGCCTGATCTCACTCCAGTCGTGTTGATTTACCGTCCCATAGGATTATGAGTGTGAGGAAATAGAGAGTGCACCTGTGCTTACGCATACACTTGGGCACTATAATCCTGTCCTGCACCGATGGCTAACCTACGTTGAGACAGGCCGCCGTGGCTGAAATTCGGTCTGGAGGACATTATTATTATAATATTAATAAATAATTCTACATCTGGTTTTACGTGATCTAGGCTATATTAGCTCAAGGGCTAATCGCGTGCTATAAATTTCACAGTACACCAACAACCTGGGTTCAATCCTCACCGACACCAATGAAATTGTGAATTGCAATTTTAAGTTCTGATTTTTACTACGTGCTTGGCGGTGAAGGATACATCGTGAGCAAACCTGTATGGCTGAGAAATTAAAAAATATTTCGAAGACATTTGAAGTTCACCAACACGCATTGGGGCAGCGCCGTAAACATTTCCTTGGTGTAAAAACTTATCAGAAACGGGGAGTGGCCTGTGCCAAGCCGTTACAGCCTATATTAGTAATTATTTATAGACAAGTTACAGCCTTTTTATGGTGGGAAATCCTCATGGATACCTTCCGATGTGGGGGTAATGAAAAAGTTAAGCCGGACTTCTACCGGCTAAGCTCCCACGGTGGTCACCATCAGCGTATGTGAAGGGACGCGGGATCTCCGTTCGGAACGCAACCGTAGCGTCTCCATCGCTTTGCTGACTATTAATACCTCCGTCTCGAGGGTAACCCACAGCACCCTCGCAGTGTAATCGCGATGTCTCGGGACCACTTCCGGGTATTCAAAATCTGAAAAACCCTCCTTAAAATCATCCTTAAAATTAGTTTAATTTTATGTGTAGTATTTGGGTAAACATTATATAGGCTGCAACTTTCAATAAAATATTATACAATATAAAAATTACAAAAAATTAAGAAATATTGGTGGGAAAACAAAAGGCGGTCTTACCGCTACAAGTCGCGGCACGTAAGTCTAGCACTGAGCGAAACGTGGAAATGATTACTGCGCATATCGTATCAGTACAGGGGACGGAATGCAACTGGAGAGCCAATCAGCGCGCGAGAACGATACGCACGCCTGCCCCGCGACTCACTTACTACCACTTGATACCTTATTTTCTCTCGTTCTTTATTACAAAAAACATTCCGCCTGTGGCATCGCTTCCGAGCGGTTGCATCCAGGTAGTCCGCGCTTTCGTTCCTGTACGGTAGTGCTCCCCGCTCTCGCACCCCCGCTGTCCCGCTCGCGCTGTACAGCGCCGACGCAGTGCTCAGTCCGCCGGCGGCACCGCTCTCGGACGGTCGCCTCCTGGTGGTCCGCGCTCCCGTACAGTACGGTAGTGCTGTCGCGCTCTCACGCGCCTCCGCTGTCCTGCTCACGCGGAACAGCGTCGAGGCTGCCGGTGAGTCACTTTTTCGCTACAGCTCTTGCCCCCCTGTCTTCGGGCAGGGAGGTCTGACTGACTTCCGCTTTTCATTTTCATTTTCACTGTCATTTCATTTCATTTTTTCAATTTTTTTTTTTGTGTTCTTGCTATTCTTGTATTACGTGTATAGTGTGTCGTAGTACGTCTCGCGATCTAGTCCCTGTTCTACCGAGAGCAGGGACCCGTCCTCATCTTTATTTATACATAGCTCAGCTTGCTTACTGACCCAAAATGGCCACAATGGTCCCTCGCCGCCCTCATTAACCAATTCGGGTTAAATGGCAATGAGACGGTCCTCGCCGCCATCGCCACCATCGCCGCCCAGGCTTCCCTCCCTGCCCCTCAGGCACACCAACCGCCGCCGGTAATCGCATCTTACCTCGAAACGAGGAACTCTTTTGCCCCGCTCGAATCTGCCCCACTAGAAATGGAGTACGCATGCTCCGAGTCCTCGGCGCCGTCCTCCCGGAAGAGGCGCGCCACTACCTCAGGCTCCGGTTCATCGGAGTCCTCTGACTCCGACGGAACCGGGGAGTCCAACTTCACCACTGTCACCTCCAAGCGCAACGGAAAGCGCGCCGCGATAAAACGCACCCCCCCACTTCAGCGGCCCCTGCCGCTCATTCAACCTCCGCAGCCCTCGACGCTGCCCCCGTCCCACTGATGTCACTAGACATCCCCACACCATCCAAACCAGCCTCTCGCTGTGCTCCAGTACTAGCGAAGAAGCAAGTCCCGCCCCCTGTCTTCCTAAGAGACAGGGCTAAGTTCACCCACTTGTCAAAGACCTGCTACGACGCAGGTATTAAATACGATCATGCCGTCAACCTCGGGGAGGCGATTAAAATCATCCCAACCACGATCGAGGACTTCCGCGCAATCACCCGGCTATTCACAGCCGAAAGGGTCTCATACCACACGTACGCTCTCCCTGAAGAGCGTAAAGTTAGGGCCGTCATCAGAGGCGTCCCATTCGAATTCTCGAACGAGGAAATCCTCGAGGACCTTAAGTCCCAAGGTTTCCCCCGTAGAAGCAGTGCACAAAATGCACAATAGAACGGGCAAGAGATACAACCTTGCCCTAGTAATCCTGTCAAACGTGCCGGAGGCTAAAGCCATCTTCCGGCAGGTACGCACAGTGTGCGGCCTGTCAAGGGTGAAGGTAGAGCCCCCACATAGGCCCGGCTTCCCGGCGCAGTGCCACCGCTGCCAACTTTATGGTCACGCGGCGGCCAACTGCTCCGCCCCACCCAGGTGCGTGAAGTGCCTGGAACCTCACAACACTAAAGAGTGTCCCCGGCCCAAAGACGCCGAATCCCCGCCCGCCTGTGTCCTGTGCAACCAGACAGGACACCCGGCGAACTACAAGGGTTGCCCACGCGCACCTCAACCTCGCCCCAGTAGGAAAGCTCCACCGCCGGTGAATGACCGATCTTTTCTGGCCCTCCAACAACGGCCCCGTCATGGCCCTTCTCAGCCTATCCAGGGCTTCCCTCGACCCTCTCAGGATCCCCATAGGCCCCCTCAGGGTCCCCCTAGGCCCCCTCAGGGTCCCCCTAGGCCCCCTCAGGGCATAATTCGGCCCCCCTCCG
This sequence comes from Parnassius apollo, assembly GCA_907164705.1. Classification (NCBI taxonomy): domain Eukaryota; kingdom Metazoa; phylum Arthropoda; class Insecta; order Lepidoptera; family Papilionidae; genus Parnassius; species Parnassius apollo. The sequence continues at coordinate 979,133 of CAJQZP010001124.1, forward strand.
GGCTTCTCCAAGCCAATGCAGCCTCCAGTCTTTCCCTGGGGGCCCAAAAAGGCAGACCCATCGCGGACAACCTCGTACGCTCATGAAGCAAAGCCCACAATCGACGACTACAACACGCTATATTCCGCTATTAGGAATATCGACGTTAGGGAAATAACAGTTGTATCACGCAAACTGCGCGCGGCCAAGTCCCCCCAAGAACGTCTCCTCGTTCTTACGGAGCACAATAACCTTTTGTTAGCGTTGTAAGTTAGGTTAACTTAATTAACTTAACTTCAATGACTGAGAGAATTAACCTACCTAGATCTCACGGTCGTATCAAACCTAAGGGTTTATCGCTTGTATCATTTAATATTCGCGGCTTGCGAAATAACCTCCCAGAGCTCAAGCTCTTTCTTCGGAATCGTGAAGTCGATTTCCTCCTCCTACAGGAAACTAATCTCAAAGCTAAGGACACTAGAGGCCTTTCTATTAAAAACTTCTCCCTTCTTCGTAACGACAGACCCGACCGCCGAGGCGGCGGAACGGCCATCTATTACAAGAAGACACTTCATTGCTCGCCCATTTCTACTCCGCAGCTTACCAACATGGAAGCCACGGTATGCAGGCTAGCTATGACTGGACATCAGTCCATCCTCATAGCCTCCTGTTACATCCCTTCAGGAACCTATCCCCTCAAAAAGGATTTTGAGGCCATTTTATCTTTAGCCAGGCCAGTCATTATGTTTGGAGATTTTAACTCCAAGCATACTGAATGGACATGCCGCACTACGTCCCCTAGTGGCAAGATACTGCTTGATATCACGCAGTCTCTTGATATTACCATCCATAGTCCTCTCGGTGTTACTCACTTCCCCAATAACACAGATCACGCCCCCGATGTGTTAGATTTTGCGTTACTCCAAGGAGTTTCTCTCAACCTCGGAGCAATCGAGACACTAGACGACCTAGGATCAGATCACCGACCGGTCTCCCTCATTCTTGGCCATCAGCCACCTCCCCCAACACACACGAAAACCTTCACTAACTGGAAGGGATTCAAGGAGTCCCTAGCTAAAGCTTTGGACTCACAGGACTCTACCATCTCCCAACCGTCGACTTAGATAGTCCCGAAAAAATCGACACCGCGGTCGACTCACTCTCCACCCTTATTAAATCCTCCCTTAAGGAGAACGAAAAGGTCGTCCCGGTTGCTAACAATAGTGGGCTTCCCCTACATATTAGCAACCTAATAAAAGCCAAAAAAGCTGCTTTCCGGAGAGCAGCAAAATATCCCACCCCTGCCGGGCTAGCATGGGCGGGGGACAATATATCCCCGGGGAGAGGATATAATTTTTATCCCTTGCTTAATTTTATCCACCCTGCGAGCATGGGCAAGAGACAAAAATTATATCCCCCGATTATATCCACTGACAAGAGATAAAATTGTCTTATCTCTATAGTATATCCCCGTTTGACATAACGAGTAGACATATATCTCCCCCGTCCGTAGCATGAGGCCAAGGTAAAGAGAAAAAATTATCCCTTTTTTGACATTTGAAAGGGATAATTTTATCCTCTTTTGCGGACGTGGGTTTAAGTTTATCTTCAAACCATTTTAATACAAAAAAAGATGTCTCGAGCCTATTGCAACTACATTTTCGTGTCAGAAATTGAAAAACAAGAAAGAAAATTACACCAGCGAACGATACGTGATCAGAATACTTAATCTATTGGAATTCTCCGACAACGAATTTCTACGCCGGTTTCGGATGCTCAAAGATTGTTTTGCATTTGTGTAAAGAACTCTATGAGGCTTTAAAGCCTATTAATTCTGTGGATGGACTACCAGTGCATATTGAAGTAATCATCTATTACAACCACCTTGTCCAAAAACATCGTATATTTGCAATCAATACATGTGGCTTATGTAACTTATCTTAATATTTTTTCTAGGTAGGTAGTTTACATCTTTCAGTCTCTTGGCAGATGGTAGTTACCTACTAGAGAGGTACGATTCAAGACCATGGCATGGCTGTTGTTCAAACAACAAATAATCAGCAAATACTTGACCTAAATTATTGGGGCTATCATTAGAATGTGGGGAGCAATATACTTTAATTAGCCTCTTGTGTAGGTAAATACAAGTTTAAAGACTAATATACATAATATTAGGAATACAAATAACACAATACTCATGATTATAAAATTATTTATTCCTTGTTTTGTTTGAAATCATTACATTTTTATTCTTCATGCTTCATCATTTTCAATTAAAATTAAATCTTTGTGACTTAGAGTAGACATCAATTTTGATGTATTTTGTAATTTTCTTATAATGGCAGTAATTGCGGGATAAGTTTTTTTTTAATTTCCTCAAGAGGTTACACCACCTCCAAAGGGTCTGTATTGTCCAGTTTCGCAATTGGCTTAATTCTAGACATATATTTTTTTAATAAATGCTATCACAAGCGAAGTAATACCTGCGATTTGATACAAGCAATGTATACTTAACTTAAATATTATACAAAAGAAAATAAAGAAAGAGTTAGAATAATAGAAAAAATAAAAACAAGGCAGAAATACGCTTAAAATAAATATAACAAATATTATAAATGACATATTGTTTAACAAAAATCATTAACAGTTTAGCAATATAATAAACAAAAGGTAAAAGAAAATATAAGTTAATGTAAATCTACTTAATCTTAAAAGAAGTTTATAGCTAGTATAGTTTATAGCTTTATACTATCGTACAAAGATGTTTTATAAAACATCTTAAATGATGAAGATGTTTTATAAAACATCTTTGCTATCGTATATTATCTATGCGCGGGGATAAGTTTATCTACTGTCGATATTATATCCACCATAGGCCCATGCTCGCAGGGTGGATAAAGCTTTGACATAGGGATAAGACAATTTTATCCCTTGTCAGTGGATATAATCGGTGGATAAAATTTTTATCCCCTGCTCATGCTAGCCCGGCTGAATATAGGCGCGCGGCCAATCGTGTTCAACGAGAACTCCGCTTCCGCCTCTCTGTATTTCGAGACCTCGAAAAGAGTAAGCTCATGGAGAATATCTCTCCATCTCACACAGCGTACTATCAGATGGCTAGAGCCCTCCGCATAGACGCTATCACCCACACTCCCCCTCTCTCCCGCCCCGACGGCACGGTTGCCTTCGAGGACGAGGAAAAGGCTGAGTGCTTTGCAGATAGCATTGCCGCTCAATGCTCTCCCAGTTCTCAACCCGTCGACCCCTCACACGTCCAGGCAGTGGAGGATGAGGTCCGCCGCCGGAACTCACCCCCCACGGCCTCCGAACCTATCTCTGTGTCCAATGATGAGATCTCATCCCTCATCAAAGGACTTAAGCCTAAAAAGGCTCCGGGCGCGGATGGCATCTCCAACCAAGCCCTAAAACACTTTCCCGAGCAGGTGTTAACCTTTTTATCTATTATCTTCAACGCCTGCTTCAACCTTAGTTATTTTCCCACTACGTGGAAAGAGGCTACTGTGATTGGAATTCCCAAACCAGGCAAGCCTCTCAACCTCCCCCTCCAGCCATCGCCCCATTAGCCTCCTCAAGGCAATGGGCAAGCTCTTCGAAAGAGTCATCCAAAGTCGTATGAGGCGCTACCTGTTTCCCACAGACGGCGACCCTCTTATCATTCCCCATCAATTCGGCTTCCGAGCCAAACACTCATGTCCCCAACAAGTTCACCGCATTGTGGAATATATCCTCAGCGGTTTCTATCCTCGTCGTCATAAGACCATCGCGGTCTTTTTCGATATAGCCAAAGCTTTCGATAGAGTCTGGCACACAGGCCTTATCTACAAGCTCTATAAAATAGGTCTCCCCGATCGTCTAGTTCGTCTCGTGGCCTCCTATTTAAAACATCGTACCTTTCGTTTCAGACACGAAGGCACGCTTTCTTCACAGCGAACTATCAAGGCTGGTGTCCCTCAGGGCTCAGTACTTGCTCCTCTGCTGTACATCCTATTCACCAACGACATTCCCATCCCGTCGAAAGGTGTTCAACTCTCCCTCTTTGCAGATGACACTGCCATCTACTGCAAAGGTGTCTCACTACCCCTTATACGGAACAAGATCCAAAAGTCAGTTGATGACCTAGGAGCTTGGTTCAAAAAAATGGCGCATCGATGTGAACCCGGAGAAGAGCTCCGCCGTCCACTTCGATTATAAACGACGCCGTCTCAAAAACACTCCACCAATACGTATGCTAGGGACCCCTGTCCCCTGGCATACGTCCGCCAAATATTTAGGTGTCACTCTAGACACAGGGCTCACTTTCAAGCCCCACTTCAAAAGAGTAACCCGTCACGCACGATTTTATCTGAGTAGGCTCAGCAGTATGTTGGGCCGACACAGTAAAATGTCCCTTCGAAACAAGCGTACACTCTACAAGGTATGTATACGACCAGTCATGTCCTACGCGGGCCCCGTCTTTGCCCACGCAAACCCTAACATTTTAAATGAACTCCAAATAGTTCAGAACCTATTCTGTCGTCGAGCTGCGAACGCACCGTGGTACGTCCGCAATGCCGACCTTCATCGGGACTTAGAGCTCCCAACAATTCAACAATTTCTTAAAAAACTCTCTGAGAACTTCTTCAAAGCCTCAGAGTCGCACCCAAACCACTTAATTCGTGAGGCAGCTTCTTATGCAGCCCCACCCCCCCTCTCGCTATCGTGTCCGCAGGCCGAGAAACTCCCTCTCGGACCCGCCTAATAAACTTTCAAACGACCTGAACTGTCTCCTGGCAGCTCAGGCCAACTCTAATTAAATAAAATTATTGTAATATCTAACATTAACTTGCCTTCGTAGGCACTCCCTCAGCGGCACTTAGCCGCCTGCGCCCTCTTTTCCCAAAAGAGGGTCGCTCATGATAAGGCACAATAGAGCTTAATCAGCCGGTTGCCTGTCCCCAAAGGCGGTTTTTAGAGGGTATCACTTAGGGTCCCCGGTAGGACAGTGAGCCCCTCATAACCACGATAGACCGGCTATCGTGGTATGCGTAATGCATTTTCCGCCTCCCTACGTGTAGGGTAGCCCTTTAATTGCTTCGGGCGCAAAAAAAAAAAAAAAGTTCTTTATTAACTTTCGTTCCACTACTTATACTTAGCAATCTCCTCCAGACAAACCAGAAGAAGAATGAAATGAAAAGAGAATAAAAAGAATAACGGGTAGGGTGCACTTAAATAAGGAAAAACTTAACACGCATTGATCATGAGCCCTGACGACCCTGATAATTATTTTATTTTGTTCTGGTGATCCTGATCTGGATACCAAGATGAAGTTATTAAATTATTACATCGTCATCGGTTCTTGATACGAGCGAATTTTTCAAGTCAATTTTCTTTTACTGCTTTTTGCTTTATATGTTATAAAATATAAAACTTGAAAAAACTGATCGATTTAACCAAATTGTAGCTGTATATCTAAACGACCAATTAGGAATAATCGTTAACCAACAAATTGGTTTATCAACAAGCCCTTTATTTAACTTGTTACAATTTTATTTGTTCTAAACGATCGTTCACGGCCGAGTTACGATATGTGGCTTTACGGGTTTTATGTTCTGGTAAGTTTTTTTTTAAATTTTGTCCTATTTTTAAAGTGATAGAGCCTTTTCGCAGCTATAATATAGTTGTAGCACAAATGGGTCGACTCGGACGGTATACGGTCAAACTTTCACAGAATATTAGCGTGAAGTAAAAGAACAATGCTGCTGTGTTTTGTATGGTTAGTGCAGAGAACCGGAGACCCTTTTACTGAGAACGATGCCTTCCACCTTAGTTCTCGAAGGTGACAACACATCTACATTTTGATACTTCGAGAATAGATCACAGACCGTGTTGTGTCGGTGTAGGAATATACATTGCCCCATATCGTCCCGTGGGTGTCGTAATAGGCGACAAAGAGAAGCAAATCAGGAGAATGGCAGTAGCGTCTTACCGTATCACTACGGTTTACGGTTTACGGTACGGTACGTCTGCCAAACGTGATTCGGACGCCTATGTTCGGAAATGATTTTTTTTTAGATTTTGCTAGGCTGTAACGATAACCATAAAGAACGAGATGTATATTTCTATGGTTGGTATTCTAAATAATAATGAAATATATTCTAAACCAAGTGACATTAGTGAAGCTTTTAGTAATTTTATATAGACATGACCAATACTAATGATTTTAATTTTAAAATAGATAACATCAATAAAACTATGAATATCAATTATTTAAACACAATATTTTTAAACCGACAGATGAAATTTTAAGCGACAGTAGCCTAATGGCAGAGCGCGGATCGCGAACTCAAAAGATGGTGGGTTCGAATCCGCCATTTGTCTACTGTCATGATCCACTCCTAAACTAAAAAAAGCGTTTCAAGCTTACCAGGAGTGGTTAAAAGGAATATTAGTAATGTTAATTAATAAAATTACTAATATTTTAAAAATTGATTAATAAAAATAAAAAAATAAATAAAATTCTAATTCAGTAGGATTAGATAATATAAATACAAAATTAATAAAAGCCTGTGCTAAGTATATATGTAGATATATACCTTTGAACTACATTATAAACATGTCGCTTGAGGAAGGTACTTTCCCTGAAATTTTAATAAAATCAAGCCCTTATTGAAGAAGGGAGAGGCTACCGATATGTATAATTATCGTCCAATCACAGTGTCCAACCATCACCTACCATCACGTGAAGCTATATTCTTGTGCATCCCCCGTATACTACAAAAAATGTTTTTACCGTAGCGGCTTAAGGGAATCAATAACTCATCTAACCCTGTAGTAAATAGTCGGAAGAAAACGCCGGGCAATTTTTTTTAAATATAATAGGGGTGACAAACACAGTCCACCTGATGATTAATGAACGCTCGCGCACTGTGACGCTAAGCCCCTGAGCTACCATGGCTTATAATACAATAGTATTGCTTAGTCCACTCAAAAGGATCAATAATTAAACTTTTGATAAAATAAAAAATCAGACATCAAAAACTAAATACCAAAAAAATTATTTCCATATACCTAATAGCTTTTGAAATCGATGCTTAAGCAGTAGTCTGGTTAACAAGTAGAAAAACGTGAAAATTAAACATAAAGCTCCTAAAATATGAGTGATATAGCTTATTTGATTTGGAATGACCTCTAGAAAAATGTTTTCTAACGGCTTATATTAGCATGGAAAAAATTTAATTATTATTAACAAAATAAGATGAGAAGAAACGGTATTCAGTTTTTTTGTTAATAACTCAAAAGCTATTAATATCTATGGGATTCTGAAAAAAGATTCTTAAAGAAGATGGAATTTCCAATACAAAAGTTTCGATTCTCGATACTCTATCTCCATTATTTATAATTTTAATTTGATGCTGAAAATAGGACTCAGACCTTTACGACATGCGCGCGTCACCGCTAGATACACCAGATAAAATATTTTTTATAACATATAATGTATTAAAAATTTGGTATCATCTGGACACTAAACAAAAAAACCTCGTTAGAAAAAAAATAACCCGGATTTATCAAAAAGTTATGCGATTATTAACTAACGTTCATATAATAAATATCATATTCAAAAATAAAAAACCGATATTCTTTAAAAAAAAAAAAAAAAAGAAAAAAAAAAACAAAAAAAAAAAAAAAAAATTTTAAAAAAAATTTATTCCAAAAAAAAAAAAATAAAAAAAAAACCGCGGACGCCTATAAGAGGGTCTTCTTTCCTTAAACCTTTTATTAATTTATTAATTTAAATATATTAATTATTAATATATTAACTTCAAAAAAAAAAAACCAAAAATTATAAAAAAAAAAAAAATAATTTTTTTTTTTAAAAAATAAAATATTTTTTTCCTCAGTAGCCTTTTAACTAGTTGACCAGACTACAGGTTGTATCGAAAGATTTTTAAATTTAAAAATTCCGAAAATTATTTTACTAGTTTGTGTGTTTGAAATCGGGTTATAATTTAATTTTTATTTGCTTGGGAATTAACATGTCAATCCTGAATGATTTGTTAATTTGACCGGAATGCATCAAAGTGTTGATGGTCGTAATTACATTTTTGAACTGTCTTGATCAAAAGAATGACAAGACCAACGACCGTAGAATATAGTTATGTCCGACGACCGACATTATATAGTCAGTAATCTATGATCGAGCGAGTACTGAAACTCGAAATGATCCATTTGAATGATCGACCCGAATGACGTAAGACAAATCAATACTTGAATGATCGGGTCACTATAATTGAATGAATCACACATCTCTACTTAGCTAATTTACATAAATAATATGATTATAACAAAAATGAAGGCCATTTACAAGTTTTTACATATAGAATACTTTTATGAAATGTTTAATTTTTAGATCTAGTAGTGAAGTATTTATGTCAGTCGAGAAAACATCTTCAGCACTTTCTGTTTTGCAGTGGTCACTAAGTAGTTCGGTGAACACCAACCCGGATGCAGGATTTAGCTTCAATTATCCTAATGTAAGTATAGATAGATAGAAAGTTCTTTATTTAGTCAAAACATTTTGGTGCAAAGGCGAACTTAATGCCGAAAAGGTATTCTCTCCTAGCTGCTAGCTAACCTTTGATAGTCTGGTGAGAGCTAGGGTGTGGTATCATAGTGTGGTGGGAGAAAAAACTAGGTATCTTATTTACACATATTATTTCAAACTAATTATGCATATACTACAAATATGTTAGTTTATATATAATTACGTATTACATACAATACACACACATATATAAATAATAAAAAACTATAAAATAAATATATACTATACCAATGAAATACATATAATATAGTGTAGGAAATTATAATATAAAAACCAATAATATTATGAAGTAATGTTAAATAAATTAAGGCGACACCGTGAAAAAATGCACCTCCTTCCATCGAATAGTATAGGACTATGACACCACTAACGAAACTGGAATTTTGATGTAGGTAAATTCATGTCTTTATCTTGAATTTGATTTTCCAAAAACACGATTGTATAATTTTGACTCGATCATAATTATTTGCGAAAACATCTCCAAAAATCACTATAGTTGAAATTACAACGAAATTACTAAATTACTAAATGCTTGGGAATCACTCAAATATATTCATAACATCAATATTCATAATTTACTTGTTCATTATTTTGATTTCTTAAATCAATAATTAAAAGTATTTTAAAATTCTGACAATTTCTAAGCGCTTTTAATCGTCGCGGGCGCTACGCAATTTAAGATCTTATGACGGCGTTTTTTTCAAGTTTTTATATAAATTATGTACTCACTCGGATCAGTACGGCGATAGCCTTTTCGACATATGTCATTACATGGTAGAGCCATACAACAGCTATATTAGTAGTATAGTTGTAGAAAGGGTTGCCACCTTTTTTTTGAACTAATATATTATGTAGTATTTTTCCCAAAAAAGATGGAAAAACATAGTACTTTTGAGAAATTCAGAAGAAAAAAGTAGATACACATTTATTTTTAATTTATGTATTTTTCCATTAATTACAATTGTTACATACATTATATTTGTTATTACTCTTTGCATTGGCCGTCAATGATCTAACCCTTCTAACTTACCTTTAAAATAATTATAGGAGTCTTCGAAATGTAGATTTATATTAAAATAAATTAACAATTAATTTTTAAATAAATTAATGCATGCTCTTTTTCTTTCTTCTTTAAATTTTACATTTATCATGGAAAAAATTCTTTCCTTAAAACTTACTGTCACACTTAATATAAATAAGAGCTACAATTGAATTAGGGATAAAATATAGTATTTTTCGTATTATATTATTTTTCCATAATATATAGTACAATTGACTGAAATTTAGTACGGTACTATATATTACAGTACGGGTGACAACCCTAGTTGTAACACGAATGGGTCGGCTCGACCGGGGAAGGACCACGCTCTCACGGAATACCAGCATGAAAGTGTAGCTTAATGCTGCAGTGTTTCGTATGGTGAGTGTAGAGAACTGGAGACCCTTTTTACTGGAAACAAGGCATTCCATCTTAGTCCTCTAGTCCTCACGAGTGACAACGCGTCTGGGTCCTGATTCGTAATCGAGGATAGATGTAGATGTCTATAGGTCACAGCAACCACTTACCATCAGGTGGACTGTGTGCTCATTTTAACCCTCTTAAAAATGTACAAAGTAAAAAGTATGTAAGAGTTGGACGGTTACATGGTTTGTTGGTTAGTTTGCCGTGATGTGGTGACTTAAGTAGAAATAGAAATATTAAATTTTTTAATCATTGTAGGTTATAAATAAACAATGCTTATTGAAAGTCACTCATAGCTTTAGTTTAGCACTGGCACAGTTTAAAGACACTGGTTGAGAAAATACCTCCATCCTGGTGTGAACCAGCAAGAAATCCAGCGGGACCTTTTGAAGGATACTTTTTTAAAATTATACAATTATACACATAATATGTTTTACAAACTACCCACAAAACTATTTAAAAACTTGGAAGCGATCACCTCATTCCCAGGGGTTGTTATCAACCTAACATTAGATAATAACCTTTTTAAATTTTCTAGGATTTGATTGTAAAAGTCAATGGTTTGGTTATAAAGATTATATTGCAAAACCATGTTTAATTACTTTTCAGTTGAAAGATGACGTCTACGATCAGCCCGTTCATTTCATGAATCCGAAGAAAATTCCGCATATGAAGGTACAACTTATAAGTTCCTTAATAATCCTGAATCTTAGATGTGTTGTGCTTTCTACCCTTGTATGTACGAGAAATTAACTCAAATTTTAAAAGAAGAGTAAAGAGAGTAGACTTATACATTCTTAATCAGTTCAATCGCCTCTCCCCGACTCCTCGGCTATCCTGAGGTGAGAGGTTGCCAAAGTGGGTACGTACGTAGCATCACACACCAGGGTTTTACCTCTCTCTCAAGAAGCCAAATTCATACCATCGGGTCTTCTGCAATCGTCCCTAAATATTCCACTAGGCTCTAAAATCAAAAGAACATTTATAGAGACAAGAACTCTTCAAATAACAACGTTCATAAAATCGTAACAGGATAACCTCCCAGCACTTATATATACGTGGTTAAAAGGCCAGCAACGTATCTGCAATTCCCCTGGTGTTGCATGGGCAGTGGTATTCACTTTCCATCAGGTGAACCGTATGCTCGTTTGCGTCTTCTATACAAAAAAGGTATAGCCAAGCTTCAATTATATTATGGATCTAGCACGAATGGGTCGGCTCGACCGGGGAAGGACAACGCCGTTACAGAATACCAGCGTAAGACAGCAGCTAAATGCTGCTGTGTTTCGTATGATGAGTATTGAATCCCGAAGACACTTTTTACTGGAAACGAGGCATTTCGTCTAAGTCTTGGAGGATAAATACATAGATTTTATGGGCTACAGAATTCACTTACCATCAGGTGGACTGTATGCTCGTTGGTCACACTTATTCAATAAATAAAAAACTTTTTTTACATGAATATCCGTGGAGCCATTTTGACACCGCTACCACAAGATCACTGATGATATATTGTAAACTTTAACAGGGAGATGGCATACTAGAGAAATCGGACAACTCAGGGATGCCATATGACTGGCCTTCTCTGGACGCGTTCATGAACAATCATAACGACGCCCGCGACCATAACAGGATCAAGAGAAAAGCTAAGGTGAGAATATTTAATTCATTTGGCCTCTAAGTGTAGTTGTCCCCAGTCTATCGGCCTCTACGACCAGCATCATTTGTGGACGTGCATAATACGATTATACAACATGTAGCAAAACCCTGTGGTTCTCGTGAAGTACGTTATTAAAATCAGTTCTCAAACCTATAAAAATAATAGAAAGAAAATACGAGTATAAAAACATTTTAAAAAAATATTTGCACATTGTATAGCGGTTTTATTTCGGTAGACGCTTTCTAAATTATTTGGATATTTTTGCTGCGGTAAGGTACCAGGATAACAGAAAATACGAGTATGTAGAAAGTAATATTTTTATTTTCTTAAAAGCACTTGCTCAGGTTCTACTTCCCATTGCGCCATGTTTTTAATATTAAATCCATTTTAATCAACTTAAAAATAATGTAATTTATTAATTCTTTATGTTTTTTTTTTAATTTATGTAACCTAATATATCCGGGATTTGTTTACGGCTAGCCTAACAACCAGATCCGATGATAGATTGAAGTTGATTCAATATTCTTTTTAATATAAATATAAAATCATCATTAATTTTTTTCCTTTTTTAATACACAAATGGAATCTGGTTATAAAACCGGCTGGCGAATGAAAACAAATACGATTTAAAAAAAACTTAATCAGATATTAGAGGTACACTGTGTTATTAAGTGTTGAATGAATAACTTGGAGATGATATCATCATTTCGTGAGATATGCGAGAAAAAGTTCGCCAACGATCAAATGTACAAACTAGCAAACATACAAACATCTATAGACATCTTTTTAAAAACATTAAAATCGGAACTCAATGGATTTTATTGATATGTTGGAATTTGGACTTTCAAAATATCCAATCCATTAAACAAGTTCCTACTGGAGAAATATCAGCAGTCACAACATGACAATTTTCTGCCGCAGAACACGAGAAAATTCGGTACGCTAAACGGACCGAAGCTTCGAGATCGTCCCAACCACTACCTCTACCCGGATCCGGTGAAAGATCGCATACTCGAGTTCACAACCACTACGAAGAAACCAAGCATCCTGCCGGACCAAATGAACCCGGGCGTGATATTCCGCGTCCGGATGTCGGACGCTATACTCCGGATCAAGCAGCGCATGTACGAAGACCCAGAACGGCACATCGAATCCGATATAATCTACACGAACTTAATAAAGAAAGTAGTCATGGATGAGATAACGAAATTTCATAATTTGCTCCTAATGTACAAAACTGACAGAAGCATCAAAGAACATTTGGGTGAATGCGGTGGAAGAATCTACAAGTTCATCAGCTACATGACGATAAAAGTTCACATCTACTGCCTCTTCGATTCCCTCTGGATCGATGGGAACCCGTACGTCATTGGTGACGAGTACACCGTGACTCCTGTGGAAGTTCCCCCGATGCTACAATGCGACGCAGCTGAGTGCAACTCGATAGTTTTCGTCGATTCAATCACTGAACCTAAGGACGTTGAAGAATGATTTATTTGAAGCGCAATAAAACTTAATTTCAATATTTTAATGTGTTTTTTTAATTTCTGCTTACTTTTACAACTTGCTATTTCTTAATCCGTACTTGTTTTAACATCATTATCACCATTACAGTCTTCACAAGACCAGTGCTGAACATAGGCGCCACGAAACACGGTCTTGACCATAGAATAAAACTAATTTTACTTAATTTAAAAAAGTTTAAAGTTTAATTTTAAACTTTTTTATGTTCAGGATGTGAAAGGATCGTTCCAACCATTATATCATGTTTGATAGACCACATATCTTTGCGAGGCTATTGAAATTAAAAAAAAACATCCTAATTTCAACAGAGAAAATGGCTGTGTGCTACCTCCTGCTTGAGATCCCATATACAATAAAATTAAATCAAAATACTATACGGTAGTTCTGCGTAGATCGTACCAAAACTTAATAATTAAAAGTTCTAGGTAGCCTTCGTTAACGTAACATCGGGACGCCCCCCGCAACCATGGATGGTGATATAAAGTGCCCGAAACGTCGGAAATAAAAAAAGTTAAAATTAAGGACGATATGATCTGTAAAATTAATTTCATTCCTTGTGTAGTATTCACGTAAATATAAGAAATCATTACGGCTCTGAGCCATCCGCATCCATCGATATCCCTGCATCCTCCATCTTAGTTTATTTTATTTATTAATATGTATACAACAAGACACAGAAACAATCTTAGAATATTATTATTAATAGGTACTTATTTTACTAATTACTTATTTCATAATTTATTGAAATATATTCCAGTCAAAGTTACAGCCTATATATACGTCCCACGGCTGGGCACAGGCCTCCTTTCATTTCTTATAAGTTTTTAAAGCAAGTAGATATCCGCCGCGCCGCCCCAATATGTGTCGGCGACCTTCACATGTCTTAGAAATATTTTTTTTTCTTACTTCTCAGACATAAAAGTTTCCTCACGATATTTTCCGACCGATTTAAAGAAGACAATGCCACTAAAGATAACTCTACCGTCTACTCCACAACAGGAAAGGTCCTCGTTGCAGATCCCTCAATCTGATGCAAATCAAAGCTCATCAACACATAAAATTGCAACAATTTCATTAGTGCCGGCGGGATCGATCCCGGGTTACTCGCGTACTGTGAAATCTACAGCCAGTGCTTAGCCTCTGAGCTACTACGGCTCTTATATTACCACAGCTTTATGTCTATGATTAATTTAATTCGAATTATATTAATTACCGTGCAGTGGTGGTGTAAGAATATCTACTACCGTATATCATCCCGTGGGTGTTGTGAGAGCCGACGGAGAGAAACAAGTTAGAAAATTATTATAACGACTTAAAACTAAAATAAAAACTGCGATTGGCAACCCGCTTGCCAAGCGTGACTCTCAGTAGACGACGCTGTAGCCATCTCCTTATAGCGACTTAAAACTAAAATAAAAACTGCGATTGGCAACCCGCTTGCCAAGCGTGACTCTCAGTAGACGACGCTGTAGCCATCTCCTTATAGCGACTTAAAACTAAAATAAAAACGCGAGGCAACCCGCTTGCCAAGCGTGACTCTCAGTAGACGACGCTGTAGCCATCTCCTTATAGCGACTTAAAACTAAAATAAAAACTGCGATTGGCAACCCGCTTGCCAAGCGTGACTCTCAGTAGACGACGCTGTAGCCATCTCCTTATAGCGACTTAAAACTAAAATAAAAACTGCGATTGGCAACCCGCTTGCCAAGCGTGACTCTCAGTAGACGACGCTGTAGCCATCTCCTTATAACGACTTAAAATTAAAATAAAAACTGCGATTGGCAATATAGTTGCACGAATGGGTCGGCTCGACCGGGGAGGGACTACGTTCTCACAGAATACTTAATGCTGCTGTGTTTTGTATGGTGAGTGTAGAGAACCGGAGACCCTTTTTACTGGAAAAGAGGCATTCCATTTTAGTCCTCAAGGCTGACAACGCATCTTCATTTTGATTCGCAAACGAGGATAGATGTAGATGTCTATGGGCCACAGCAACCACTTACCATCAGGTGGACTGTGTGCTCGCTTGTCACACTTTTCCTATAAAAAAATCATAAAACGCCAAGCAGTATGAAAGGGGTCAGACATCCGTTACTACATTCGACGATCTGCTAATGAGAGTTGAACCAGATGTCGAGCAGTGAACTGATTACGATCCTTGAAAGTGTATTATTTATATAAATGATTTTACCCTACATTTATTTATAGAATACGGGTAACAAACGAGCACGCAGTCCACCTGATGTTGAGTGGATGATGTAGGCCATATACATCTACATTTATCATCAATTAAGAATTAAAAATTTAGATGCATCCCCATCCTTGAGGACCAAGATAATCCTCTTCAGGACCTTCGGTTCTTTGTACTCGCCAAACGAAACAAAGCAGAAATATTAAGGTGCTATTTTCCTTAAAATTGTAACTTAAAATCCATAGACAGGAGAAGAATGGACTTAGTTTGTGTAAACCCTCAAACCAAACACGCATTTGTGAACAAATTTTACATATTTTTAGGACCCTTTCTATATAACAAGCTCAACAAGTCACTAAAGGTATATAGTCTAAGTTATAAGAACTGTAATATAAGTGTAAGGGAATTTCTAAATAAATTAAATTACGAAGACACAGAGAAGTTGTTAGAAATTCTAAAATAGTTTGTATTAATTGTAGGTAACAATTAATTGTTATTTTGTTATATAGTTATTTTATTTATTATATAATATAGTTTAATTATTTAAATATCTAGTGTCCTACATTATTAAACACATTGTGTAAGTGATGTCTGAAACACAGGTACTCAACCTAGTTCAGGCAGGTAGCTAATATTATAAACTTGACTTTTTTATTTTTCTTTTGTATATTCTACATCATTAAGCTACACATAGTTTTAATTCTATAATTATCATATTATGTTATTTTTGTTAGACTTATTGTTACTTTATTTAATTGTAATCATATTTATTCCTGTATGTAAACATGTGTAATTGGAAATGAAATAAATATTTATTATTTATTATTATTTATTATTTTATGATGGTGTTCTGTGAGAGCGTAGTCCTTTCCCGATCGGACCGACCCATTCATGCTACAACCATAATATAGATGAATCGTGGCTCAATCACGTGGAAAATTTTCATCACTTATTTACCTGACTTTAATTTAAATTCTATTGTTTATTTGCAAAGAAGCACCGTGGACACGTGAACCGTCGTCGAAACCGACATCGCAGTTCAACCGCACCCGCTAACGAGGTAATATAACGTTACAGTAATTCCAAATGTGTACTTCTTTACCCGACTTTATTTTCATCCGACTTCAAAAAAGGAGGAAGTTATCAGTAGGAATGCATTTTTTTATGTTCGTTACCTCAGAATTTTTTTGTAGGTGATCCGATTTTGATAATTAATATTTATTTGAAATCTGGTGCTTCTCACGTCTCTCTCTATAAAGTTAATCAAGATCTAAGCTGTAGTTTTTAAGTTATCCTTAATGATGCTAATTTAATTGACTTCGTTTACATTGATGATGTTCTCATATTACTTATAATGAAGTTGGTTATACGAGATTTTTAATTTTTTTTTTCAAACAAAAAAAGTCATCAAAATTGGTTTACCCAGAAAAAAGTTCTGAGGTTACACACATAAAAAAACATACAGTCGAATTGAGTACCTCCTCCTTTTTGATGTCGGTTGAAAAACAACAAATGACTTTCAAAAACCATAATTTGAACTCATTCATTCCATAATTTTCGATGAGTTACATTTCACCAGTCTATTAACGCCAGGTACTAGATCAATAATCGGCAAAAAAAGATGTGGTCCAGATATAAAATTTATCAAATTTGTATTTCCCTAGTATTTCTTTAGTATGAATGTCCTCCCTCCAGACCGAATTCCCGTCACGGCGGCTGGTATCAATGGAATCTGGCTATCTGAGCACAAGTACACGAGCGTACGCAAAAGCATAGGTGCACTCTCCAATTAATCAGACATGAGATGCAGGATCAACGGCTTTACGTACTTTCAGGAGTACGGGGATAGAACAGCACCAATTCCTTGACTCAAACCCTGAACTAATTTCTACTCACTAGACCAACAAGGCAGTCAAATAGGTTCTTTAGCACTAATGAGACGCGACGTGATAGTTTATATCGTTATGCACTTTTTGATTTTTAAAGGTATTTTAATTTCTGTCCAGCTGAAAAACTCTTCATCCACCGAAACACCAACGGCCAGACGCGTTGACAATTCAGACGCCAAGCAGATGCTCTCCAAGCGCAAACGTAGCAAGAAGAAAGACAGTTCCAACTATGATACCTATCAAGCGCCAGTTAAGGTACATTTTAGAATGAATATTTTTATATGTTCTAAATATGGAGGGTATATTAGTAAATCAGTTATCTGTTAACTTTGCCAAATTGAGAAAAGTGCTTACAAAAGTTTGAAAATTCATAACTCATTTACATATACAGCGTGCAACGTAGATAACAATGTTTAATGAGTAGTTGATTATTAAGGTAGAGGTATTTGAAAGAAAAAAAACGGCGTTTTAATAAGAACTTTTACAGAAAATTAAAAAGAGTGCGAAGGGGTCAAGCAGTAAACTGGTTTAACCTGACCATCTTAAAATTCTGTTTTTCTCGTGTTCAAAGGTTTTTATTGAATATTCTCTTACACTATACAACATGTGAAACATATTTATATAATTATCATCTACTATTTACTTACTATATGTAGTACGTTTCACATTATATTCAAAGAAATAAAAACGTAACAGGTTTCACCTGAAAAGTTTTAGAAAATATACACAAACTGTAATCAGACAAAAACAAAGTCAACGTTTGACTAGTTTTATTAAAAAACACATTTTTTAATAAAGCTTCACAAGAATGTCTCAGAAATACAAAGAAGATCTTATGCTCAGATTTTAAACGATATAGACTGTCGCTTGAACGTGTTGACACCTGCGTGATTTTATATCATCTACCATTACAAACTTCTACTACAACTACAGTTCCTGGGTTTCATCGTGATCTATACTAATATTTTTTAAGCTTTGAAATTTAGTTGTTTTTAATAATCCCATTGTAAACAACTAGATATGATGATGTATGTGAACCAGGCGGTGGTGAAAGAGAATTTGACACACCATCTCAACCCACGTGTATCGTAATAGGAAAACCCAGAAGGATTTAATGGTTTCTGATAGACTCTTCTTTCTGCCTAGGAGTGCGTCTGATTAAGCTTTTTTTTATAAAATAAGGTTGACAAACAATCCACCTGATTGTATGTCGTTGCGGTGGGCATAGACATCTACATTTATACTCGACCTCCTCCTTGTCAACCCTGAGGAGTAAGATGGAATGCCTCGTTTCCAGTAAAAAATCGTCTCCGGATCTCTACAATCACCATAGAAACATCAGTATTTAGCTGCTATTTTACGCTGGTATTCTGTGAGAGCGTGGTCCTTCCCCGTTTATGCCGACCCATTCGTGCTACAACCATAATATAGCTTAATACACCTAATGTAAATAATAAATATAGCAAACATATTATAATGAATAGAGTGTTTTTTTAAATTAAATTAGAAATAAAAAACAGGACCAAGTTTTGAGACAGTATTAAAGGTAGCAATTAGGTACGTGTGGTCGTGCCACGCCAACTATGGCAAATATCTCTCATTGCCACATAGGTAATAGAGAGGAGGCGAGATATATGCGAGAGGTCTATGTTGTCTATGTATCCTATTATGATAATGGTAAATTTACTAGCGTGGCGTTGTTTAGATTTATGATAGATAGAAATCCACTTTTATACGTTCTAGAGCCATACTGCAGTTATATTAGTACCCTGAGGACTAAGATGAAATGCCTCGTTTCCAGTAAAAAGGGTCTCCGGTTCTCCACAATCACCATACGAAACACCGCAACATTATGCTGCTATTTTATGCTGGTATTCTGTGAGAGTCCGGTCCTTCCCCGATCGAGCTGACCCGTTCGTGCTACAACTGTAATATAGCTGCAGCGTGGTTCTACCACGTAAAATCTCTTTACCACGTAGATACCACGATCATTCTTATTTCTGTTGCCAAGAAGCTGTACTTGCACTGCTGTGTTCCGAAAGGGTATGTAGAGCCAGTATTATCACAAGCTGTAAGGCATTCCATCTTAGTCTGCAGAAGTGACAACGAAGGCTTCTTGTTTGACGTTGGCAGCTGTAGCCACTTACTGTCAGGTGGATATTTGTCAGTTCAGTTTTATAAAAAAAAGATAATGGAATAATAGTGTTACGAGCTAAGGGTTCGTGACAATAAAAACTGCCGATTGAATTACCAAAATTGACACTTTAATTACTGAACACCAATTAAAACTTAAATCACACTAATAATTATTCACACTTAGCACTTTAGTTCACTTTATTTCACTCCGAAAGCTTCGCTCGTATCGCCAATTCAATACTGCTCCGGTCGCGGCTTCCATGGCCTTAAATAGGCCTTTTCCGCCGAAACATCCAGAATGTTACAGCAAATACCGATCCCGACCGACTAAGTGCAGAAAGTTCGAGTGTGGACTTTTCTAGAAAGCTTAATTCTTCTATTCAATACTAGATGGCACTGTTGGGAGAGTTCTGGAAAGATCTTGACACTCTAATACTTGATACCAGATGGCGCTAGTGCCATCAACTGTGGCGCGCAACAATACCAACTTCTCCAGACTTAAAACATCCAGACCGGTGACGTGCAACAGCTTTCATGGTGCGAGACGACTACAACAACAGTACATAAAGCAACACGGCCACCGGGGAACGAACGGGAGTAGCCATAGCGTTTTTCATCGATAGAGAATTGTCAAACGAACGAATAGATCGAACGAACTGTGTTTATACGTGTTTGAGCCACGCTGTACCTATATTATGGTTGTAGTACGAATGGGTCGGCTCGAACGACGAAAGACCACGCTCTCACAGAATAGCAGCGTAAAGTAACAGCTTAATACTGCTGTGTTTCGCTTGGTGAGTGTAGAGATCTGGAGACCCTTTTCTACTCGAAACGAGGCATTCCACCATTCCAGTCCATGTAAATGTGTATGGGCAATGTAAATGTGTATGGGCCACAGCATCCACTTACCACCAGGTGGACTGTGTCCTCGTTTGTCACCTTATTCAATAAAAAAGTATGTTATTTTTCTGGGAAGGAAATCTACGCACACATAATTAATCGTCCGTCACTACAAAACTCACACGTAACAATCAAAACAATAAACTAAAAACACACACACACACATAGATACATTATAACAGTATCACTCGGAGACAGCAACACTGATACGGATTTGGATCAGCCGCTCGACCGATCCGCATATTGTAATACGGTGAACGGCCTGCGTCAGTAAGCAAATCCGAAACAACACAATTATTAATGTAATATTATAAGTTTAAAAAGAAGTTAACAGCAATAATATGAATAAAATTACTTATATACGAATGGTACGCTTTTTCTTTTAGTATATTTGATGTGGCAGATCTCCTTGTGCAGCAAAAAAAAACTAAACAATTCGGCATTTTTGTAGGATTTTGATTTGGCCGCGCAACTATCTCACAGAATACCAGCGTAAAATAGCAGCTTAATGCTGCTGTGTTTCGTATGGTGAGTGTAGAGAACCGGGGACCCTTTTTACTGGAAACGAGGCATTCCATCTTAATCGTTACGGTTGACAACGCATCTGCAATTTGTTTTGCAATCGAGGATAGATGTAGATGTCTATGGGCCACAGCAACCACTTACCATCAGGTGGACTATGTACTCGTTTGTCACCCTGTGCTGCAAAAAAAAAACTAGAATTTAGTCTAGTGAGCTGTGCGGTTGCAAATAATTTATTGTACGCATAGGACCGCGTAGACTTATACTTCTACAGAGGGGAACGCCTTCGTATAGCTACTCCCCTCCGAATACGGCCCCTCTTGACAGACGTATTGCTCTATGTAAGCAATACGTCTGTCAAGAGGGGCCGTATGAGGCAAATCCTACCTAGGAAGGCCCATGGCCAAGCGTGCTCCTCTACGAGCTGATGGATAACATGAGGAAACAATCATTCTGTAAATATTTATCTTTCTTACAGGGGTGGGATTCACATTTCGTTGAGATGCCCAAGGACCTGTACCAAGCCCACTTGAGACCCGGCGTCATATTCAGGATTCACATGGCAGAAGCTATACTAAAAATGCAATATAGGAAGTAAGGCTACATCTGTTTCTTTATAGGAAAGTGTCTGCTGTGGACCATGGACAACCGCAACCAACTTCAAACAACGAAGAACAAAGATACGTCCCGTTACCCTTACAGCCTATTAAAGTCCACTGTTGAACATAGGCCTCCCCCATAAAATGCCTCATACATGCCCTAATATTCCCTATATTTGCCATAGTTGCCACGCGCTTGTCAAGCGAGTTGGCAAACGCAGTTTTTTTAGTCGTTATTAGGTACACGCTGCCGCACATCTCCTGATTTGATTCCTTCCGTCACCTCTTACGACACCCACGGTGCCTACGGCACCCACGGGATAACATGGGGTAGTGGATATTCTTGCGGCATCACTACGCGGTCATTCCCATGAACACTTAGACGGAATGCCCTACAGCCTGTAATTCAACTGGCTCTCTATACCCTTCAGACTGGAACACAGCCTGATAACTAATTGGTATGACTGCCACGTTGGTCAAGTGGTTGTAAATGCAATGTCAATCATGATGTCGTAATTTTGAACCCCAGGTCGAGCCAAAAAATCAGTTATTGGGTTTTTCCTTCAAGAAATTCTCAGTAGCTGCCCGGAGTCAGGAAGTTGGCGGTGTCTTACCCACGTGCCTCGGAAAGCACGTAAAGCTGTTAATCCCGCGGTGACATCTCTCCGTTCGGCTTACCCTCCCATTGGATTATAAGGGTGAGAGAATAGTGAGTGCACCTGTGCTTGCGCATACACTTGGTCACTATAATCCTGTCCTGCAATGATTTGTAGGCTCCGTTGAAGCTGGCCGCCGTGACCGAAATTCGGTCTGCGGGATATTATTATTATTATTGTACGGTAATGAAGTTGAGTGTGGCAAAATAAACGGGTGAATAGAATGCTGTGGAAAATGCTGTAGAAATGCGTTCAACGATATGTCAGGGGTGGATACATAATATAAATATAACAGCAGCCCTATAGATCCTACTTAACTATCTGTTCTATTTTTGAGTCTCCGAATGCAGGCTGATCTTTCGGTGGGAGATGTAAAGCGATGACCCATTATGGGAACCGCTGAAGCATACCATCCTGCTGGGGAGGCTTCGTCGTTTCGCTAAATACCTACAAAGCACTACTCAGATAGATGCCACCGTGGAAACGCTTCCATTGTCGAGCTTAAGCTTCCGTTATCGAGCTTAAGTTTTTTTATAGTATTACTTGGTTATCTGCCTAGGACTCCTTCTGGGTAAGAGGTTCCACCCTCGAAGCTATTTCTGCTGATAATTATCAGTGATTGTACTGCTGTGCTCTGGACTGAAGGGAATAGAGAACCAGTAAATTACAAGTTGCTCATTAAGGTATTACTACTACCGCAACTATTTAGTAAGTGTCCAACGCCCGCACAGATGAGTCGTGTTCACTTCGCATAAATACCAACTTCAAAATTCCTGGTTGTGTTCTTAAAGATTCAGTAAACACTCCAGAACATCAAAAAAGTGATGGTTTAACATTTCGTCGGTAAGTAGACATCGAAACGTTTGAAACTCATTGATTTAAAGTTCTTCGCATTGTTACAATGGTCACGAGAATCGGGCAAAATGTAAAATCTATGGGAGCGACTTGATATACACTACGTTGAACGATACGCGTAAGCGTCATGAAATTTCTGGCGCTTATGAGCTTATGACATTTTGGTCGCGAGAAAACTAATCCCTAATGCAAACTTGCGCTACATGTTTTAATAGTTTGGTTAGACGACGTAACTATTATTTTAGCGCTGCAGCGAACTTTAGTTCTAACTCTTACCAAAATGAAGCAAACTTTTGGTTCGGGGTGTCTGTTCTATACGCTAGTAATATTGTTCAATGGTTTGGCATTCCATCTGAGTCCTCAGATGTGGTCTGTGTGTGGTCAGAAGTTGATTACAGATATTCATGAGCTGCAGTACCCTATTACTACCAGGTGGACTATAAGCTAGTTTGTCACTCAATTTTATAAAAAAAAGTATACGAGTTCTACAACAGGCCATCTACCTACTGGATGACCTTTTTACCGTCTGGAAAAAATATGGTTAACATGTGAACGAAGTAGAAGCCTATGGCATTGATGTTTTACGAAAAAATAAAAACAAAAATTTTGAAATAAATATTTAAAAAAAATTTAAAAATTAAATTGCCTTTTGCCCTGACCTTTGAGCCTGTGACCCAGCAAAGTGGCAAGGTCAAAGATACCCACTAAATTTATTGTTTTATTGCCGTTCGTAAAGTAGGGTGGATATGATTTGAATTTCGATTGATTTTAGTTAATTAATTTATTTATTTAAAAAAAATTGTTTTAATTTTTTATAAAATATCAGTCCGTTTACATGTTACACCCAGACGGTAATAATTACACAATAAATAAAATCAAAGTGCCTGTTTTTAAAGTCAAAATAACATATTTGTACTGAATGCATATGAAAGTATATACGACTAAGCTGTTTCCAACGACATCGCCCACGTAATTTGGAGTTTTTAATTTTTTGCGCGGAACTCTAATTCTTTAAAAAAAGTAACCTTAGCTACTCCTTATAAGCTATCTGCAACTGAAAGACCTCTCAAAATCGGTCCAGCTCTTTTGGAGATTAGCCGGCACGAACAGACAGACAAATACTGTCATGTTTGATGCAGCCGTGGTAGTTCAGGGGCAAAGCGCTTGTTGTAAATTATACAGTACGCGAGCAACCCGAGTTCAATACTACCCACATCAAGAAAATTGTTAATTATAATTTTACGTGCTGATTTACCACGTGTTCGGCGGTGAATGAGTACACCGTGAGGATACCTGCATTTCTAGGAAAGTGAAGTTCGCCAACACGCATTGGGGTTACTTAATCGATTAAACGAAGCGCTACGGACATTTCCTTGCTCTAAAATCTTCAGTTCCGGGGTAAGCAGAGACTACGGACTTCTATTTGCCACGAGCCTGACACACCTCTCCCACCTCCTTTACATCCATATACCTACGTATACATGCTCGTCGATTAAGGGTACTCTTAATCTGGTTAATTTTAATATATCGCCAATTTGGTCGATAAACTTTCGCCTAGGGCGTCTCTTCCCAACTCTGCCGTTCACTTCTAAAACATGAATTTGCTTTGTCACTCTTTCTCTTTAAAAATCATCCTAATTTCAAAAGAGAAGATATCTGGGTGCTAACTTGGGACCCTTTATTTATAAAGTTAAATACAAAACCCAAGTATAATACAATACACCATTGCAAGACAAAAACTCAAAATACTGAAAGTTAATTAATTCTTCGTAAATCGGACCAAAAATTAATGTTTAGGGGCTGAAGGTAGCGTAGGTTGTCTTTAACATCAGAAAGTTCTCATTTCTCTCATGCGGTGTTGTAATTCACAAAACGCCCGAAATAAAAAATAAGTTTAATTAAACGCAATAAAACCCTTTAAACAATTTAATTTAATACTAACTGTTCCCCGCAACTTCGTTCACGTGGAATTTATTACATTGGATTTCATGGGTTTTAATTTTTTGCGCGGAACTCTAATTCCTTTCCTACAATAAAAAAAGTAGCTTCATGTTTAAATGTTAACTTAGTTATCCTTATATATTATAGCTCGACTGACTACCTGGCTGCACATGAACATGGTTGAAAGGAGTATTGTACCCTACATACCGCAACTAAATTTCCCATACCCAGAAGTTCGTAGCAGTTCTTATAGTGTTGGAGGTTAATATTTACGTCATTTCTGAGATTATTCAGCAAAACTATTGGTGTACGTGATTTTTGGTAACGCGATATGAGTGCCGTTTCGTTGCAATGTTCAGAGCTGAACAAGTAGCTTAAGTTATTTGTTATAACATCCGCTATCTGCCAGTGAAAGTTCCGTCAAAATCTGTCCAGCCATTTCGGAGATTAGCCGGAACAAACCGACAGGCAGACCGAAAGACGAAAATTTTAAAAATAGTTTAGTGTTTTAATCACCCTACGCACTTGCATATGTATTTAATAAAAAGCTATTATATTGACATTACAAACATACACTTCAATTTTATTTATTTGTGTTGATAAAAATAATGGTTTGTGTATCTGTTAGTGATCGTGTCACTTCTGAAGACAACCGATTAAGGTCGTATTCACTCAATATATTTGCTTTAGTTGGGGACGATGCTTCATAGCTATACTAGGTGGCGCTGTAGTTAATTAGTTAATAAATTCTATATTTTACATAGAATACATACATAATAGAACGGCGAAAATGTCACTAACACGTCCATTCACACGTATAAATGTCAATACGAGATGTGTTTGACGTTAAAATTGTTTCCAAATTTCGCATGCAAATAACAACATAATAGAATGGGGGAGTGGGCGGAGCTTGTGTAGCCACTAAAATTTCGCTAACACCTAAATTCACACGTATAAATGTCAATATGAGATGTGTTTTGATGTTACAATCGTTTCAAAATTTGCCATGTAAATTATTTAGAAAATGCCAAATTGCACTCTATTTACAAATTTAAAACTTTGTATTAAAATCTGTCTGTCAACACAGCGAATCGGGTTTGTAGTAGTGATAATACGAAGTGATTGCTTGTATGTGTGCTCCCGGCGACACCTATCGTCGTATAAGGTTGACAGCCATTCTATTGCGTATTATAGTATTCTATGATATTTTATTATCCAAAATGAATCACTCATTACATAGTATTGGTTTAGTGCCAAAAAGATGGCGTTGTTGTCGAGTTACAAAAAGTCCGAAATTAAAATAATCCCGGCATCTACCGGTAAGGACAGAACAATGTCTGCAGGACCAGCTAGTTCAATATATTTTCCTGTTCTTAATAGCTACGGCGAAGATAAAGACGAATCGGTGATCGAAGCGGACGTGGAGTACCTGCGTCTGACACGAAAGGTGATAAATGACGAGATCACCAAGTTCGAGGACCTGAAGTGGCTGGTGGGATGGTTCGGGAACCGCTCCGAACTTATCCAGGAGCACATGTGCAACACGCGGTACTTCACTGTCGGTAAGTGCGAGTGGTAATAGAGAATCAATGCATCATCTTGTGGTGGTCTGGGGTTTTCCAATGGCGACCGAACTATTTACACGCGGTAGAGTCATCATCATCAACATTACAGCCCTTCACAAGTCCACAGCTGAACATAGGCCTCCCCCAAGTAATGCCACAAAGCACGGTCCTGAGCCACCTGCATCCATCGACTTCCTGCATATCTTACCAGGTCGTCACTCCATCTAGTGGGGGATCGCCCTACACTACGCCTACCGGTACGAGGCTGCCACTCGAGAACCTTTCTTCCCCATCGGTTATCGGTTCTTCGGCTATACGGCCCGCTCATTGTCACTTCAGCTTACTAATCCGTTGGGCTATATCGGTCACTCTGGTTCTACTGCGGATATCCTCATTTCTAAGTTTATCACGCAGAGAAACTCCAAGCATAGC
Source organism: Parnassius apollo (assembly GCA_907164705.1). Classification (NCBI taxonomy): domain Eukaryota; kingdom Metazoa; phylum Arthropoda; class Insecta; order Lepidoptera; family Papilionidae; genus Parnassius; species Parnassius apollo. Next base: position 1,006,046 of record CAJQZP010001124.1, read on the forward strand.
CCTCTCCATAGCTCGCTGAGTGACCTTGAGCGTCCTCATATGGCCAGCAGTGAAAGACCACGTCTCAGATCCATAAGTCATCACTGGCAATACGCACTGGTTGTATAATCTGGTTCTCAGAGATTGAGGTATACCTGACGAGAAGATGTGTCGTCGACGTCGTCGGTAGAGTCATGCTGTAGCTATATTGTGGTTGCAACACGAATAGATCGGCTCGACCGAAAATGGAGTACGCTCTCACAAAAAAACAGATTATAGTTTCTGTGCTGCACTTCGGTGCTCTTCGGTGCGTTTTACCGAAGTGAAAACGCTGGAAACGAGGCATCCCATCTTAGTACTCGCGGGTGACAATGCATCCGCATTTTGATTCTTAATCGAGGATAGATGTAGATGTCTATGGGCCACAGCAACCATTCATTATCAGGTACCAACTTACAGTCGAATTGAGGACCAATTCCTATTTTGAAGTATGTTCAAAATACAACGGCTTACATACTGATAAGTTTACATATTCGAGCATAGAAAAAAAATATTTTCTATAAATATAAAGCAAACGTCAAATGTCAAAACCAAGCCAACCACGTATCCTGCAGGAGTTACACTATCACATTGCTGCGACCGTAATTCATTAATTTTTATTTATTTTTGCTTTTATAATAGGAAAACTGTATTTAACTTTCAACTGCGCATTAATATATAAAACACAGTTAAATAAAATATAAAATAAACGCTTTTTGCCTTGACTTGACGTACACTCCACAGACTAGTAACAACATACACGCAAACTAATTAGAAAAAGAAACAAAATTGGAAATGCATTCAATTAGTCCCTCGGGAATCATTTGTCGGCAACATTTTAAAATTCTTTGGTAACAATCTCTACTCTGTGATTATTTGACCACAGACTATTATGTTAGAGATTGGTGGTATGAACGTAAACAGTGAATAGTTTATTTTAATTTATCTATTCAATTTGTAACACATGCTTTATACATACTTTAGCTATCTGCACTCCTTCGTATAAACATTAACCATGCCAAATCTCACACGCAATATGCTTAGAAAGGTATACCTACAAAGTTTTCTCTTTATGTATTAATTTAGATTGTTACGACCGTAAAGTGGCGGTGTAAGAATATCCACTATCCCATATCATCCCGTGGGTGTCGTAAGATGCGACACAGGGAAACAAATCAGGAGATGGGCAACAGCATCTTCCTAAAAACGAATAAAAAAAGAACTACGGTTGGCAACCTACTTGTCAAGCGTGGCAACTATGGCAAATATCCAGCCTATGAGGAAACCTATGGGGCGGCCTATGTTAAGCAGTGGACTTTCATAGTATGTTACTGCAAGGGTTTTAAACAGTCAACGCCATAATCGACGTCTTAAAATCTATCCAGGCGCTAAGACGAAATGGTGTCGTGGATACACACAAACACGTAGATTTTAAGGGGGTGAAGCAGACGCGGGATCGGCGCGCGGGGCCCCTCGCGTGTTCGGCTAGCTATATATAGGATAAGGCTCATAATGGTATCACTGGACAGTTGGATGAGGAAAAAAAACAACAGCACGTGAATGTTTTTGTAGCTTCTTTTGTTGCCAAATTTTTTGTCAATTAAAACAACATTTTAAAATATATCGAAATTAATACGAATTCGATACTTCAAGATAAATATTGAATATCAATACATCGAAATTTTAAAAATATCGACGTATATATATATATATCAATATTTAAGAAAATATCCATATTTTGATATATCGATATTTTATCCAAACCTAGCGACAAGCTGCAGATCGCACTTTCATAAGTGTAGGATTATTTCATAATCTACTAATAGTTGAATACTATCTACGCATATCTACTATCTACGAATATATCTAGTATATATAGTATATAAATATATTGTAATGGATTGATATAACCAGCGTTTATTTATAAAATAGTTTCAGATAATAATTGGGTGCACCAAAAGAGTCTTCTCGTGTGGTGATACCTATAGTATTATATTAAAGACAGGTACAACATGATACGACTCGTACCTCTGATGCCTATAGGTGTTTACTTACAAGTCGACGTATACTTACTTTTCAACATGAAAATAAACTACATATTTATCGAGGTATATACCTAGTTTATTGTCATGTTGAAAAATACTTCATCATTATTTTATTTTGACACTATCCTCCAAGGCGCTTCTTGTAAACTAATAAGTACCAACAAATTTTATTTTTTTATAAATATTATCCCAAACGTCTTTGATGATGGTGTCCAAATAAAATAATCATGTAGTACTTTTCAACATGAAAGTAAACTAGGTACATACCTTGGTTGGTATGTAGTTTATTTTCATGTTGAAAAGTAAGTGTACTCGAGGTAATTTGCCAATATTTTTTAAACGTTACCCCCACACTAGAATTTTCTCCAGTATCGTGGAGGCAGTTCACAAATATAAATTGCACAAGGACAAACATTCAGACCTAGAACAATTATTAGTAGCCCATACAAATACTTGTTCCGTGCGGGATTTGAACCCACGGCCCTCAGCGCAGCCACTCGTTGCTAAGCCACTGCGCCAGGGAGCCGTCACTTCGTTAAAGTCAAAGTATATCTGTTACATACGAGTTCATTCATACCTATAACAAATGTTTATTTATCAGTTTGTATAATAAACATACTTAGTTTATTTACATGTTTATTACTTGCTACTACTAGTTCACTGTTTGAATTGATACTACGACTAAGGAAGGCAAGGTTTTGATGCCTAATTTTTCAATTTTGACTACCCCTCAATGGCATACCACGGTTATCAATATTTTTTTATATTGTTACCTTTATACGACGACAGCGGGCGTGATAAAGTTGTACACGGGTGCTCTTTACGACGCGCTGTGGACGGCTGGCCTATAAGGGGATGACACTTCCATACAAATTCACGAGAATAAAATATGCATTGAAAGTTCTGCCCTCCAGTGAGCGGGGTACATAAACTTGTAGGATAGTTTTCTTAAGCGTTGTAAAGATGGCGTTCACGAGATAAAACTGGGGTTCTTACCTGATGACCCAGAACCCCCAAAAACAAAAAGTTTGAATTAACAATTCATCGTAATTTTTAATACAATTCGTTCACAGTCCTTCCATTTTATTAAAACCTAATTAAAAATTATGTTGCTGAGTATTTAGTTCATAAATCTATAACAAATATATGAGAAATTATACGTGTAAAATTCATAACTACTCAATTATATTTTAGAAAGGAAAGAGGCTATTAAAAAGGTAAAGTAAATATCCATCGATGTTGTGTTCATTAATAGATAAAGATTATTTAATAATTCAAACTCAATTGATTGAAGAACCACAAATGAAGAATATTCAAAATACAATAACTCATAAAACGAAAATATTTTGTGACTTTTCCATTCCTCTCTTGTGAAAATCATAATAAGATGTTTTATGATTATTATTTTATGATTATTAAATTTTTTCGTCGTTTTCTTCGTCTTTGATATGAATATAAAAAAAATCTTATGTGAATTATGTGGCGAAGTTTTATTAGTGTTAATGTTATCTACAAAATTTCCATTTGGAGATTTGGGATTATTATTGGAGATATCCAATAATTACACATTTTTGTCACATTTAAAGATCGGAGATAGCTCAATTGGATAGTTCTCACTGTAAATTCCAGAGTACGCGAGTAAACCTGGTTCGATCCCCGCTGGCATCAATAATTGTTATTTGGAAGTTTATCTGGTGCTTTACCACGTGCTCGTCGGAGGTGCGGTGCTTTTTTATAACCTTAAGGCAATTTCACATTGAGTCAGTAACTGCCGTCAGTCGCCGCCCACTGCCATCGTGTAAATTGATTTCAAGTTAGTACAGTACTGTCGCGTTAGTACTGACTTTAATATTCCCGCTTCATATTTTTGTCACCTCCCCGCCACACCCTCACTGCCGCTCAATTGTACAGGGACCACGCTGCGTCGGACCGCATCACAAAATGACGCGAAAACTGAGCGAGAGGGAAAACTTAAAGCTTATTGAACTGTACCGCGATAATGAATTCCTGTGGGATAACAAATAAGGAAATTATAGAAATAAAGAAATGCGTGCAACAGCATTACAGAATATTGCACGAGAAATAAATTTAGAAGGGTTTGGCCCTACCGAGGTCATAAACAAAATTAAAAGCTTGAGGGCAACTTATTACTTGGAACTGGATAAAATAAAAAACTCCTCAAAAACAGGCGCTGGTGGAAATGTCTATACTCCAAAGGTGAAATGGTTCGAAGAAATGGACGCTTTTATTTCTTATAAAAGCGTCCATTTCTTCGAACCATTGTATCTATACAAAGGAAAAGAAAAGTAAGTACCCACAATATTTATTTATTTTTAGTATTAAAATAAAACAAATATAATTTAAGAAATTCTGTTAAACTGCCACGGTACACTTCCATTCGTCATAAAGTAATTTTTCAATAAATCTCTTCTCTCTTTGGCATTTACGGAATGGTTACCTCTAAGTTGATCAGTTATACTTATTAATGGAGTTATTTCCGATCTCCAAGTACCTGGTATTATTTGTCCTTCAGAGTCTTCTCTGTCTACACAAGTAGGTGTTATGTAGGAGTCAGTTTTTTTTCGCAACCAATTATGAAGGGCACAGAATGCACATACAACTGCATCAATTGTGTTCAAACTGGTGGGAATTGCTTTTTCGAACACACGGAATCTAGAAACTAGAATTCCAAAAGCATTTTCCACTATAGGCCTCGCACGAGATAGTCTGTAATTGAAGATTTTTTCACTAGTAGACAGTTGTGAACCTGGATACGGTTTGAGTAAATAAGTCTTTAACGAAAAAGCTGCATCGCCAACAACGATTCCATCCACTGGCAGTAATCCATCTTCTAAACGGCGATAAATTGACGATTTTTTAAAGACTCCCCCATCAGAAGCGCTGCCATTCGCACCAACATCGATGTATGAAAAACAGTAGTTATGGTCTGCAATCGCCATCAAAACAATACTATTGGTTTTTTTATAGTTGTAAAATTCACTTCCACTATTTGGTGGCGCTTTGATAATGACATGCTATCCATCAATTGCTCCGTAACACGAGGGGAAGTTCCATCCGTATTAAATCCGTCTTCGATAATTTTCCATTCATCCTCTCCATCTGGAATCTGCAAAGGAAAAATAATAAAAATGTATTAAACAAACAATAAACAATCAAATTGAAAAGGAACACAGGTTCGGGCGTCCTCTTGATCCTGAAAAGGACCAATTAAAAAGGACCTAGCGGATCGGGTACTAAGAAACAGGAATCGAGGCTTCTCTCGATCCGGCCTCCTATCACGCCTACGTTGGGTTCGGGAACAACGTATGTGATCTCCGCAACGGAGTAACACACTAGGGCGATAACCTCTTCCTTTTCAGCAAGTAGGTTCAGACGGGGATTACGAGTCTTCCGAAGTCGTCCCGGTCCCGACGCCTTAATTCTTCGATGTGGACTGTATAACTTAAAGGATCTTGGGAATGAAACAGCAATTATCTTCAAACCGTTCCGTGAGAGAGTAATCACTTTTCCCTATACTGCTGGTTTTTCACTTTTCTTGAACTTTTTCTCGGATTTTCTTATTTATTTCCGAACTATTTCCGAACTTCCCCGAAGGATTCCCGAACGATTCCCGAACATTTCCCGAACCATTCCCGAACGAAATGCAATAAAACCCGTTCACTAAGCTACCCCAGAGCTATACGCGAAAGTGAGCCGCGCCATTCGCGCGCTTGCGCAACTCAATTACATGAATTTGTTCTATTACTCTCTCACGTTTTACTCAATATCTTTATTTATTCAAATCATATACAAATACAATTTATCAATATAGGTAGTACAAAACAATATCTACACCATGATATACATCATATCTTCATATCATAAAAAACCTTTTATTTATTAAACGAAAACTGCCTATTTTACTCACAAGTTCGAAATCGAAATTTCTTAAATATTTAACACAGAAAGTTAAAACAATGTTTCTCACTTGAATTTATACATAAGCTAACCAATACAATAGTTTAATTTACATTTTTTCTATTTATTTCACTATTAAAAACACTTTTAAATTTCTTATACAAAACTATCATTATTTCACTTATACACAGGAATTTTCACATGAAAATAACACAGAATTTACCTTTTTTAGCACGTACAATTAACCTGAAATATTTTACAAGTAATTTTTACATAAATCACTGAATTACAAACATTTTAAATTTTTACATATTCGGCCTCCTAAGGGCGTGACTAGCGTGCGTCTATGAACTCACACTATTTGAACAACTAACTTTGCACGGCTCTCGGCTATCAGAAAAAATGAAAGTCTGATATACACTAATTTTGACCATATTAGGCAAATTAAATGCTTTTATACAATTTTCGAACTGTAGGAAACTATCTTTAATCAGATAACAATATAAATGAATGTTCTCATTAATCAATCATAACAAATAGGCATTTGTTTTCGTACAAAACGTATCAAACTTATACAAAACAACATTTATGCAATTAATATCCATTAATTCTGCCTATGCACAGAGTGATTATCTCGACCGGGGAACAAATCCGATCTTTAACTTCACTTTAATATTCTTATGAATTTACATCATTTGAAAGATGATTTCAACCGGGGAACAAATCCGGTAACATAATTTATATCTTAAATTCCTTACGAATTTATTAAGCGATATTACTTAGGAAAACAAACAAACTAGTCCGGCCTGGGAGTCGAACCCAAGACCTTCATATCATTAATTCGACATTTCTTAAAGATTTAACTAAGCATTCTCTTATCAGAGCGTCGTTGCTCGTGACTGCCCCTTTTTTCATAGCAACGTCATCGGTTGATTTAATAAACTGAAACATTTTTATAGGCGCGTCGCCAACAATCTCCCCCCCGTGCGTTAGCACCATCATTTGGGAGGCGTCGCGGGTACCAGGACTATTATTCTGGATGTAGGTCTCCTCAAGATACCTGTGCTAGTAATGACGTCAACCACTCTGGTGTGACCGTCTGGTCCCGGTAACGTTCTACTAATTTTACCTTTTGGCCACGTATTTCGTGGCAACGAATGATCTATTATCAAAACAATATCGCCTTCTTTAGGTTCCATGAACTTGCCGTTATCACCTGTTCGAGGTATTAACGTAGGCATGTATTCTTTCAGCCATCTTGTCCAAAAATGGTCGGCTAACCTCTGTGCAGCTTTCCAATTGAGTTGACCCGTCAGATGTCGCTCTAAAAATAATCCAGGTGGTCGATCACCACATGAGCGTCCCAGAAGAAAATGATTGGGTGTCAAACCCTCTTCAGGACTATCCATACTGAATGTTACTAGAGGTCTGGAATTTACCGTATGCTCTGCTTCTAAAAGTAACGTATGTAGAACCTCCTCTCGTGGGCTCTTCTCCTTAAGCGTAGCGGTCAACGCAATTTTAATCGATCTTACTAACCTCTCCCAGGCGCCACCCATGTGCGGTGCTCCCGGAGGTATAAATTTCCATTTAATATATTTCTTAAATGACTCGTTTTTCATGCCCTCATAGCATTCTTCGCATGCTTTCAATAATTCTTTATTTGCAGCTTTGAAATTTGTCCCGTTATCGCTGTATATAACGGCTGGTTTTCCTCTTCTGGCGATAAATCGCCTTAACGCCATTATCATTGACGCTGGTGTCAATGAGGCTGCTAATTCCAGATGTACTGCTCTGGTGGTCAGACACGTGAATAAAACGCCCCAACGTTTTTCGTGTCGCCTTCCTATAGTCACACTCATAGGACCAAAATAATCTACAGCTGAGCATGTAAAAGGTGGCTCATGATGAGCTATTCTTTCCAGAGGAATATTTCCTTGTGGCACGTTTTGCGGCTTTGACCTGTATGTCCTGCACCACTGACAATGGTGTGACACACTTCGTACTACATTACGCAAGTTCAAGACGTAAAATTTCTGGTTCACCTCATTCATCACCGTCTGGTGATTGGCGTGTCCAAAATGATGATGAACTTCTCTAATCATCATTTTAACGATTTCGTGTTTACCGTCTAATATGACAGGTTTTCTACTTTCCTCGGTCAAATTAGACTTGAAAGGTAAACGTCCATTTAAACGGAGTAAGTTATCCTCTCCTATTTCCATAGATAATTTACTTAAGCGTGAACTTCTTTCAACGCTTTTGCCTGCTTTCAAACATTTTATTTCCGAATGAAAACACTCGTCTTGAATGAATTTCCAAATTAATATTTCCGCCTTTTTCAAGAGCGCTGTGTCCAACGCGCTATCGGGTCCTTTAACCGACTTTGCTAAAACTTTGTTGGAACACATAACCGACTTTTCGGTTGCGTCGTCGGGTCCTTTAACCGACTTTCTTAAACTCTTGAATTTTTCTACCGCTTGTAAGGTGCGTGTAGTTGCTCCAAGGAATTTCTTAAAGCTGCTAAATCGTCCGTAGTCGGGTAGACTTAACGGTTCTTGCTTTCTTAACGTATTTACGCCCTTTGGCGATTTTTCTTCACCTGTTTCTAAGCTATTTATGGTGTCCACTTGTTTGGGCCATAAATCAGGACTTTTCCTGAGGAATTCAGGTCCTTGAAACCAGCGATGACTTACATCGAAGGTGGAAGGAAAATTTCTAGTGGCGTCGTCTGCCACGTTTTGTGACGTTGGAACCCATCGCCATTCACATGGCTTACTGTGATCTTCGATCTCAGCCAATCGATGAGCAACGAATGGTTTAAAAGCGCGAGGATCCGACTTAATCCACGCTAACACTGTACGTGAGTCTGTCCAAAACACTCTCTCGGACATCTCGTACTTGCTCTCTTCACTAACCGAAGCAGCCAGTCTGCTGCCCATAAGAGCTGCTTGCAATTCAAGCCTTGGAATCG